>CM068825.1:8705909-9035909 GCA_028554795.2 Sinohyriopsis cumingii
AATCCGATGCTATTCCTTCACATAAATCTTCACTGAGTGGGACAGGTACAACTAAATTTATCGTATGTTTAATATAGCTATCTCATTCAATATACTCTTTTAGCATCTTTATGAGACAGAGTTGTTTTTGTTCTCGCCTCACAGGAGTATTTATGATATAATTTAAATCATTTATTTTCCTATCAACTGTGTAGGGACCATACTAATTGGCTTGAAGAGGATTTAGTGGTATGTGCATGAGAGCCAGGACTCTATCACCAGGCTGAAAGCTCCTTTCCTTTGACTTTTTATCATATCTTGACTTTATTTTGGATTGAGTAGAGTGCATAATTGCTCTTCCGACCTCACAAGCCTTTGACAACGTATACTTAAAATCAGAAACATATTCAAGAAGATTAACTCCAGAATCTTAATTAGAAAGAAGTTTCTCTTTCAATAACTTCAATGGACCACACACAGTATGTCTAAAAAAAAACAGTTCAAATGGACTGAAACCAAAAGATTCTTGGACTAATTTCCTAACAGAAAACAATAGTAAATGAATGCCTTCATCCCAATCTTTACCCGTGTCAAAACAATATGATCGAATCATATTTTTCGATGTCTGATGGAATCATTCTAATGCTCCTTGGCTCTCGGTGTGATAGGCAGAAAATCTGAATTGTTGGATGTCTAATTCGTACATAACTTGCTGGAAAATTCCAGACATGAAATATGAGCCTTCATCAGACTGGACAGACTTGGGAAGGCCAAACTGAGTAACAAACTGTATCAAAGCCTTTACTATTGTTTTAGACTTTATATTCCTCAAAGTAATGCCCTATGGAAACCTTGTTGACGCACACATAATGGTCAACAGGTACTGGTTACCTGACTTGGTCTTAGATAAAGGACCAACACAATCTACCATAATTTTATTAAATGGTTAGTCAAAGGCAGGAATAGGTTGTAGATGAGCCTTATGTATTTTCTGACTGGGCTTCCCTACCAATTGACAGGTATGAAAAGATGTACAGTATTTACCAACATCACATTTGATATTTGGCCAATATAAGTGAGTCAAGATCTTTTGATAAGTTTTATTGATTTCTAAATGACCAGACAATGGAGCTTAAAAGGCAAGACTAAGTATTTCCTGTCTGTAAGGTTTCGGAATTACAACTGGATAGTTCACTGACCATTCGTCATCAGCAGGTACCTCTGGAAGTCTTCATTTTCTCTTAAGAATTCCATTTTTAATAAAAAAAAACAGACAGGACATTCGGTAGCTTCAGTTTCACTAATGGCTTTTTGAAACAAACATGAGATCTTTTTCTGTTCGACGACAAGTGATTGCCGTTAATTACCCAGATTAGTATAAAGAGAGTGACTCGTTAAAACTCTGATAAATACCTTCTTATTGATCCAAATAGGGCGTAGGAGTGACCTCATCAAAAGCATAATCAATACATGTGTCAGCTAAAGAAATACTCTCCTTATCTACTTAATTCTGTAGAGCTTTCTTTGCCATATCTCTGGTAACTGCACAAGCTGGGAATAGATCAGGGAATTCATTTTCAATTGGATCTATTTTCTGATCACTCTGATAAATACCTTCTGATTGATCCAAAGAAGGCACGAGAGTGACCTCATCAAAAGTCTGACCAATACATGTGTCAGCTAAAGGAATATTCCCCTTATCTACATCATTCTGTAGAGCTTTCATTGCCATAGCTCTGGTAACTGCACAAGCTGGTAATAAATCAGGAAATATTTTTTCAATTGGATCTACTTTATTATCCATGCAAGGCTTGTTAGTTATAAGTGGATTAACCACAACCATGTCTCCAGCTAGGTCGTTGCCCACAACAGGTGAAACAGAGACTGTTCCGACTGTCACGGGTCCTGAGACTAAGTCTTATGGCAAATTTACACAATGGAGATAAACGATAACAAAGCCACTATCTACTCACTGACTAATAACACTTTCATTAGAAGAAGACTTCTCAGAAAAAGGTAAAGAACCTGACAATAAAAGACACCGAGATGCTTCTGTGTCCCTGATAATATTAACAGGGATGGGATTGGCGAAATCAACCAAGAGTGATACAGAACCCTTCGATATGAATTCTCCATAATAAGTTCAGACTGAGGTTTGTTAGACACAGCACATCTATTGCTTTTAATACATGACCGAGACCTTGACCTCTTAGAAATAAGAGCATTTGGAGTATGTCCGTCTTGATTCTGACGCCTATTTTTTTAAAATTGTAGCAATCGGAAAGAACGTGTCCTTTTTCGTGCAATAGGTACACGTAGGAAGAGACAAGAATTTTGAATCATGCTTCTTTGAAGTTTGACTTTTAGAAGTTGTGTGGGGTTGAGTTTTGGAAGGGCTTGTATCAGGCTGAAATAATTTTCTGCCAGAAGACTGTTGAGTAGAAGTCTTATTTACGAAAGGAACTTTATGAGTTAAAGAATACTCATCAGCAGCACGAGAAGCATTTTCCAAGGTTGCAATCTGATGCTTGTCAAGTTAAGACTTTATGTCACTATGTACATATTTTTGAACTCTTCAAGCAATATAAGTTGTTTGAGACTTTGAATACACAGACACACAATTACAGAAACATACACAGACACACACACACATGCGCGTTTACAAATATATAATCAAAGCGCTGAAGACTCTCATTATTCAATACCTGCAACATGTAACAATTATTACTTGATTTTATTCTTGACTTTTTTTGTTTCTTTCTAATAGCATGTCTAGCTAGATCCTGCTTATATACTTATTCAGATTTTTCAATAAAGAGTTAAAGACATGATGAACTTTAAACTGAACGAGAAGCAAAACTAGCACGTAATAAATATTTTGTTTTAAATCTCCTAAATATAATGCAAAAGTGCAGGGTTATTTTAATTTAAATGGAAAAATGGTAGGGTGTTTGAACCAAGACAAGGAAATCCGTGTCTCGGGTTACGATTTTGCATCCGTTCACCGCAGGTACTCTTTGGGTGACAAATAATGTAACCCGAACATAGATTCTCTTAATCTTGACAGTTTACGTTAGATTGCTTTCTTGCATGTTTCCAAAACATATACTATGGATTCTTTAATGAGTAATGGCAAGACTATTTATACATAAATAGTAATTTTATAAAGGAGCGAGTGATTTTAGATTAAATACGTGTTTCTATAAGAGATATTCCATTGGTATCAACAATACCAGTACATGACGCAAGAAGATTCCATGTTTGTATTGCAGGGTTGTAAGCCAAGAAATGAACATGGGAATGTTTACGCAAACTTAAGCAGCAGACATTTTGATATTATTTCAACTTAGCGCTTAAAATGTGTCAAACACATGCAAAATAATCTAAGAAACATCCAACTAATATTGCTTAGAATACTTGTACTAAATATACAATAAACTATAACAGCGGTTGGCTAATTAATTATATGCGGTGAGTATACACATGCGTGCATGTGGACTGATGATTATATGTCCCCATTTAAAGTCTAATAGCGATAGTTGTTTAAGGACACATGCAAGGTGGGTCCATTTGCACCACCGCTATATCCAGTCTATGGTATTAGGACTTCAAGGGTAGGTAAAGTCCATTTGGACCAAACTTAAACATGTATCGAAACCGAAACATCTTTTTTTTTTTCTGGAACGTTATAAGAGTCTTAAATGTAAACATGGTCGAAAGTTCATTAATTTGGAGAATTTTTTCTGAAGTTGTTTCGCCCGTTGTTTTGTGTTATAATCGATGTAGGTTTTCTTGCACGGGAATTGCTGAAACTTAAGAGTGCGAGTAACTGTATCGAGGACGGGTCCGTGTTCCTTAGTTTGCTCAAATAGACGATGATGCAAAATGTACTTGGTTTTGTTCACGAGATAGGGCACACATTTTTTGTTCACTTTGGTGTATCCCAGTCCAAACTTACTGTATTGTTTAACATGTTCCCTAGACAGCAATTGATTATAAATCAGAAGTCGTTCAGTGCAGAACGGATAATCGTTGTGAGTATCGAAGAGATGTTAGGGATAAACGAGATCGACTTCATCGACATAGCCTGCGTCGTCAACGAAAGTGGATTGTAATTCTTGAATGAATTGTGCTCCAGTGCTCCAGTGAAATCCAAATTAGGGAAAGGGTTGTGACATGGGCACTCTCTAGAGACTGTAAGAGTCGAGATAAACGATGTACGCGGACTGCTTAGTGGGTTCATACTTAGTTATTTATTTGTTGTTGTTATTTTGTGCTAACGAAAGAGATTCCCCGCTCGAAACATGTGTTCGGTGAATATAAACATTTGAGAATATGTGAACAGTTCGAGTTGTGCTTGACTCGTTTTGAGAATCGCATCCTATGAGAGACCAGAGATATATCAGAGTGGATCGAAATGGTAGATGATCCATGCACGTTTTTCCGAAATTGTCGAACATAACCGCGAGAAAGAGTACATGCGTTTTGAGACAGACATCGTAATAATTTCAGAAGTTTTGGCATCCAAAATTTTGTCTTAAAGCGAGTGCTAGTCGTTAATCGTAGTAAGCTAGAAAATAAGGCGTCTTTGGGGGACAACTAAGTTTTGTCGAATCGTGACCATGCATCGATGTACTTATAAGGATACATTCGTTTGTGTTATAGTAATGTGATTTTCTCCGGATCGGTTTCATCGATGTGAAAAATTTTAGGGGAGTGTTGAGAGAGTTCGTCCAGCAACGCTGACATGAACTAGAAACAATCGATGAATCGGTAAGCTACAATCTAAAACGACATGTACTTTTCGAAATTGTTGGGGGTATATTTCATTTTCGTTCCAACATCGGCGAGGAGTGTTTTGACGCGAGGATGGCTGAGTGTTGCCACGATAGATTGGCTATCGTACTCTCGTAGAATATGAGCGATCTCCGGAACGAAATTGGGATCTTGAAGCTTAGACTGCAGTCAGCATGTGCGACTCATCGATCAAGTCCCGTCATGTGGCAATTTGCTCTGACTTTCTTCCCATCGTGAGGATTAAAATAACCTACGCAGATGTGGCATCCCTGCGCTGATTTGCATTGTCAAAGTTGTGTGGCGAGTGAAATCTTCGGAGTTGGATTTTTTTAGGATGTGGGTGATGTGTTTCCATTTGGCCCCAAGCTTTTCAAAGAACCTGACGAAGCAATCTTCCCCGCGATGTTGTTATTACTTGGACGACAAACTTTCATCGGTCGAACAGCAATTTTTACAGCCGATAGGGTATGTGTTTTTGTTCCATCTTGGTAAATGAATGAGCAGGATCTGGAGCAGATCATTCCACTTCAGAGTCAATGACAATACGAAACGTATGTGCGTATTTTGGGTAGGTGATTTGAAACTGTAATGTACTTTTTCCTTCGTGTGAATGGCTTGTGCTTTCTGGCAGCATCCCGTTCTGACGTGTATTTTTTACTATTATGGAAAGCATTATAAGCATCGATAGCAGAAACAAGATTTGTTATGATATTTATTGTATTGTGATCAACATAATCGGCTAAAATCGGTGATGTAGACAAAATGTTGTACATCGTCTGCAAGGCCAGTCCGGCTAAGGATAAAGTGAGCATGAACGGAGCCAGTGCTCCCGTGGTAACTACTCCTTCTGCAGTCAAAGCGAATGGTGATGTTGATATGGCTCTACCAATATGCTTATAACGAATGTACGCTTTCTTTTACCCGTAGACGTTTCTGTGGTAATAGCGGTAACACGATTCTAACTCGCGACATTCTTGTACAGGAGAGAGAGAGAGGGAGAGAGAGGTTGTAATTTATTCTGCGTAACGATCACTAAATTAAACATGTGACCGTAAATCAGAAATGACACAAAAATAAAAGTTGAATAACACAGTTAACACATCTTAAAGTATATTGTGCCATTTACGTACTGTTACTGCCTAAGGGTACAACAAGTTGATGTGACATTTAACATATTTGAAGCTTACTCGGAAAATATATATACATGCCAATAATAAAATCTGTATCATTAATTTATAGCAGAGTAAACAAAAATGTCAGTATTTAATAACTAATCCTTATTTCAAACCATGACATAAATTTTAATGATAAATTGTAGACATCTTTATTTTTAGCAAATTTAGCGATTACATTAGAGTTGCAAGCGTGCACTTATTATTATTATTATTATTATTATTATTATTATTATTATATCCACGCCGACATTCCCCGCTTGTTTAGAAGCTGAGAATAATATTAACCGCTCTCCGACCTCGGCAGGATTTGTGTAATAGCAGATTCCAACAACGCTGTCAATGCCACCGCCGTCTAATCCTGTACCGAAACAACATTAAAATATTGCTCGTTTTCGTCAAGCTGTTTTCTTTTCTTCTTCTCGCGCTTTTTTTTCGTTTTCTTTCCTCAAGTTGCCTTTCTGCCTCCTTTTTCTGTTTAGCAGCAGAGGAGGGGAGCAGACCACTTAAGGGAAGGGTCACCCTTGTTACACAAAAAAAATAGTGACCCTTCATAGAGGTCAAATACCATGTCTACGATTATTGTTTGTCCCCAACATAATTGTAGACGAGCCTCCTCTGCTGCTCAATCTTCATCTGAATCTTGGGAATCTTCATCTGAATCCTGGGATTTTGTTCTATGTTTCAAGTAATATTCAAGTTCTGATGGTGGTTTTTCTATTTTTGGATTTATGTTTTTTCTTTTTCTGTAATATATCATCAAACTTCTGTATCGATCTCCACCGCAATTTTTGCAAATCTGATATAATCCTCTAACGCCGTTGTTACATCCAACACAACTTCGTGGACCAGCATGAGGGTTTTTCTTTACAAGATAATTATGTTTTTTGCAATATTCTCCACGACATTTTTTATCACATTTGTTAGTGGTTCCTTGACGCAGCCACGCACAATTGTTCATTATATTAATGATATCAGTTTAATTTTATCATCACCCCTTCTGCTGTTATAATAATTAAATCATTATGTTATAATAAAATGGTACATCCGGAATCTCATACTGCAAGGATAGCTCGAGAACGATTAGAAGCAATTAAAAAATTTCTTCCTGTTAGAGATTCATTTAGAAAAAATCTACAAGCGCAGCAAGAAGCACAAGTTGAGTACGAAGAAGAAATTAAAAAACTGTTTAAGCCCGTCACTGCAGCTACTGAACAAGTTGCAACAGTCATCAAAGAAGATCTTCTTCCGGTATCAAAACAAACTGCGGCGCAGACTGAAAAAATAGCAAGAAGAACTAAACAGACAAAAAGGATTTTACGAGACCTTCCAACTGATATAGCTGCAGCTCAACCTCCACCTGTCGGTGAAGAAATACTTGAAGGTATTGGAAAACTTCGTACTGAAGTTGCCGACGTGAGAAAAAAACATGCATCTGAATCCAAACCAGTAGGAGAAAACTTAGAATTGATTGCAAGATTTAACGATGGGGTTGTTGAAGATATTAGAAATACTGAAAAAGAAAAATTACCTGAAATGATATTATTTGGTATATTTAATAAATCTGGTATTTTAAAAACCAGTCATGAAAAAGTAAATGATGATAATTTTATTAAATGGATATATCGCGTATATTACAACAAAAAACAAGCTAGAGGCCCAGAATACGAAAGTCTTCATGAAGAAGTAAAAAGACTTTATAAAGAGAGAATAAAACAACTAAAACAAGAACAACTCTCCCAGTAGGAACTTCCTCAACCTCTGCAACAAATAGAACAACAATCTTCTTCACCGCAGCAAAAACCTTCACCCATGCAGCGAGCAATAGACAGACGATATACTTTGTTAAAGGATCAAATTGAGGAGTTTAAAAAAGAAAGAAAACAGATGTTGGCAGAAAAGGATGACGATGATCCTCCTGGCGCTGTAGGAAGTGGTTTTTTGACTGCATCAGGAGAAAATAATTTTGTTTGTCCTAATAATATCCTCAATGACGTGTCACGGTTAGAAGTTCTCATAGGGGGAAAACGTGCAGGAAATAACTCAACAGAAATAACCAATGAAATATCTGATATTTGTCGAAGATTATTTCAAGGTGGTATTATGGATCGCAGCATTTATCGTTCACTTATTGATGAAATTGCTGATGATTATCACAGTGACTAAACAATTAATCAATCAGTATATAAAAATGATTATACATACTGCTCAACGTGGACCGATCATGGTCAGGGTAGTAAACGCACGACTGCCAACTTACAAAGTAATTTACGGAGATGGACTTGGTGATGTTATTCAGGGTTTATTTAGAAGGATGGCTCCAAAAGCAATACCGATTGTAAAACAATTAGGTATGAAGGCTATTGAGGCTATTCGTGAAAAAGCTCCTGGTGCAATTGTCAATGTTGCTGGTAAGGCGTTCTCGGCGATCAAAGATAGACTAGCACGATTAATAAGACGAAAACAACCACCAGTGAAACTGGCAAGTACTGAGGTTATGCCAGCAAATGTCAGTAAAATAATAAATCAGGCTGCAAATCAAAAACTAGCGGAATTATCTGAGGAAGCAGAAAAAAATATAACAGCGAATTTAATAGCGGGAGGCGGTCTTCGTCGACGATGATTATCATTTGGAAAAATGGTAATTACAATAAAATGTTTAAACGCATGTCCGACCCAGCATTTGACATGGATGCACCGGTCCTCAAAGATGAATCAGTGCGTGATTATCAATTTTATTCCTATGACGCAAGACAACCAAATCAGTGGGGGAGAATCGAATTACAGGTTCATGATACAAGTAGATATTTCTTGCCCGCTGAGGCGTTTATTGAAATAGAGGGTAGAATTGTAACAAATGTTGCAGCTAATACGCCATATGCTGCTAATTTGCGTGTTGGTTTTGTCAACAACGGGATTATGGCACTGTTTGATAGCGCCACATACATGATTGATGGAAAAAATATTGAATCAATTCAGAAGGATGTCGATGTTGCTACAACAATAATTGGTCTAGCCAGATATTCTGATGATTACACAAGATCAGCCGGTCCAACAATGATGTTTGCTAAGGATATCACTGACAGCGCTGATCATGTTCAGTATACTAAAATACGAACACCTCGAGATACTGCATCTGATCCACAACCAGTTGATTTTGAACACGCAGACAGACCAGGTGCTGCTTTTGATATTGTAGGAAGCGTTAATGCGACTTACAACCTGGGATTTGCAACACGCCGAGCAGCGTTGTCAGGAAATGATAGAAATTTTTCATGTGCAATTCCATTATCTCACATCTTTGGATTTTGCAGAAATGTTAGAAAGGTCATCTTTGGAGCTAAACACACAATTGTGCTCGTAAGAAAAAATAATGATAATGATGCAATCTGGCGAGGTGCTGGTGTCGCTGATGGTAAAGTAAATATATCAAAGCTTTCATTGTGGATGCCAGTAATGATTCCATCTATTATTGAAGAACAAAAATTACTATCTTTTATGGATCAAGGCGGTAAATCATTGATATCATGGTTAACAGCAACCACAGATGCTATTCAAAGTTCTGTTAATGGTTTATTTACATGGAATATAGCATCACAACAGGGTGTTTCTGCACCGAGACATATTTTTATTGCGCTGCAGGATAATGCTCGGACGAGTAATCAAGAACGTTCACATATGATATTTGACAACCTTGGAGTTAATGAAGTTTCCTTGCGGATAAATGGACATCAAGAACCGGCTGAGGATATATTGTTAAATTTTGATCAAAATCACGTAGCGCGTGCATATCATCGTTTGATGTCATTCATGGGACGTGATCAAAACGTAGATACTGGGCTGCAAATATCACAGTTAGATTTTACAAAACTATATCAGATTTATTACTTTTCGTTGGAACATCTTGATTTATCCAAACAATCTGTCGTTGATATACACTTTCGAGCTCGTGTTACTAACCCTCCTCCTGATATAGCTGGTCCACCACTTGTTCGCGGCGCATGCAAAGCAATCGCGGTTATTCTCAGCGATAAAGCCATGTTACTTGAAGGTGGTAGTGGTCGAATGAGAGTCGTTGATGCACCAGTGGAAAATCTTTAATCGTGTTATTTAAAAACATGAGTATTATCATAAAATGCCATATCAACACGTTAGTGTCAGTCTGACTCACGGTCAGATTAAAAACCTTCAATCAAATTCAGCAAAAAACTGCGGAATGAAAATATCACTAAAGCGAGATCAGATCACGGGTGGTCATTATCAGAACGCCAGCTTAAACATTTCAACGACGCTAAACAATCAAAAACAGGCGTCAAACTCAATCTCTCTGCGGGTGCGGTTAAAGACTCAATTAAAACAGGCGGTATGTTTCCACTTCTCGCGCCTATTCCAGCGTTAATAGCTGCTGCCGCGCCAGCCGTAGCAAAGGCAGCCGCGTTAGGTGCTGTTGGAACAGCGGCTGGAATGGCTCTAAAGAAAGCAACAGGGTAAGGATACAAAAAAAAGGGACGCGGCTTAAGATTGCCAGGATCTCGTTGGGGAAGAGGTCTAAGGCTTCCACGTTAGACGTTCCAGCATCAAATTTTGATTTACTTGATGCCGCTAGACGATTAAAAATATCTGCCTTTAGAGGTGTTTTCATGCGAGATCAATTACCAAAACAACCAAACAAACTCGAAACAGGTATTATTAATCTCGACGAACGTTCCGGACCTGGTACTCATTGGGTATCATACGCGGTTGATCCACGTGGAATCGTTTATTTTGATTCATACGGGTTAGCTCCGCCTGTTGAATTTATCAAGTATGTTGCACCACTCCACGCAACAACCAAAGTTTGGTATTCAACGCTACCCACACAAACAATGACAGATCCGCCAATATGCGGCCGTGAAGTAATTAATGTACTCGATGCTATATCAAAATCATCCAGGCCGCCACATAAAGTCGTGCATGATTATACAAGCAACCGATTCGTTTTAAACAACAGGTCTTATTATAATGGTTGATATTTACGGAAGATCTTCCTCACGCGTTAAGAAAAAGCCCGGCGACGTTGATCTATCGAAGTACGCGACTAAGGATGACATCGCTGATATTATGAACCTGGCTGGAGTTGACCCAGATGAGGTGTTATTTTTCAGGATCGACATGGTAAACTAAAAAGCAGCACTATCAAATGGAATGATATAATTCGACGAGTACTTGGTGTAGTTACGGATAATATACCCGTGTTTACTGACAGCGGCAGAATCAGGGATTCAAGTATATCGTTTACAACCATCAGAAATCAAATTACGGCAGCTGCTGCTAATCGCGTAAAAAATACCGGTGACACAATGACAGGTGAACTTAGCATGAACGGAAATAAAATAGTAGTTTTAGGAGATCCAACATCCGGTGAAGATGCTGCAACGAAAAATTATGTTGACACCGTAGATGGTAAATTATCCACGCTGAGAGCCGAGTATGATGTTCACGTAGGCGCTTTTGGAAGATTTCTAAGAAATTTTC
The DNA here is from genome assembly GCA_028554795.2 of Sinohyriopsis cumingii. Taxonomy (NCBI): domain Eukaryota; kingdom Metazoa; phylum Mollusca; class Bivalvia; order Unionida; family Unionidae; genus Sinohyriopsis; species Sinohyriopsis cumingii. Next base: position 8,717,372 of record CM068825.1, read on the forward strand.
AAAAAACCGACGAATCCATAGATAAATTCTTCGGTACTCAGCACGCCGTTGACATAAATCTCGTTGATATCAAAACTAACCTAGACACGATCAAACGAACACAGCAAGACATCGTAGCGGGAATTCCTGAAATCGTTAATAAAACCAGTCTGATTAAAATTCCAGCCGGAATAACTTCCGGGCATATTACCAACATCGTATGCACGGTATCATCGGGATTTGCAACATGGTCGCAGCAAAATAATACTATCAAATATACTGCAACAGTCACTGGCGTGTACAGGCTGTCTGTGTTTAGTGCTGCAAAATTTTAAATATTTACAACGTTTCCATGGCGTCATTCCACCGACATGTTTTCCGGGGTTGTATCTGTTATATTAAATAGCGGAACCGAAGAAATATTTATTCTGGAAGCAGCTGATAAGAAATTAACCGCAACATCCTTCTGGTGGTGTTTGGAATTTGTAGCTGGAACACCTCAATTGGTTACGGCATAAAATATAATGAGTGCTATCGACGTTCAAGGATTTAGGTACAATCAAGCGCGTGAATAGCAGGCAGCGTTGAAAGATCGAGTCGAACAATATACAGTAAAAATAAAAAAGTATCAACGACGATTAGTTATCATCGACGTTGTTGTTTATTCGGTATCCGCTGTTGTTGCCGGAAGCGGAATAATATTATCCGCGGTAACAATGATGGCACCAGTAGCTGTGACTATTTGTGTTTGTGCAACTACGACAATTGCAGGTGTGCTTAATATCGTTGCAAAAAAAATATGTACTTGCACGAACGAAAAATTATCCGATTACAAGATAAAATTACACATAGCAACTGTCGCATACACGAGGTTATCCTCGTTGTTATCAGCAAGTCTCAATGATGGAATTATATCCGATTTTGAGTTTTCAATGATGATCAGCGTATACAATTGCGCTGGTATTAAAGGTACGAGTATCAATAATGACGGAATTACTACAGCAGATCGTGACAAACACAACCCCGCACAAGACCACGATGATCTCGCTAAGTTCGATTAATCCTGAATTTAACATCAATTTTCCAACAGCAATTCGCGCGAATGAAATTGCACTAGCACAATTACGAGTATATTACAGCTGGCCAAACATCAGATCGAGATCATTTAATGGTACACCAGCAAATAATTCGCTTGTATTTGCTGATAAAAACAAACCCGATGGAACACCTGACTGGGTTGTTGTTGGAATACCAACTGGTAGTTATGAGGTCGAACAAATCAATGATGAATTTGCTCGTAGAATAAAATCAATAACAGGAAAAGAAGCAAAAATATCAATTAATGTTCATGAGCCGACGCTGTCCTCGACGATTGAAATAGACTCTCCTGATTACGTCGTTGATATTTATCAGTCCACGATAAGATCCGTACTAGGATGGCCTGATATTGTGCCAGTGCATGAAGGACCACCAGAACCAAAATTAATTGATTTTATCGCTGGCAGTGCCGGGTTTATAACAACTCCAGAATACCGAAATTTGTATCCATGGACTGGTAGGGATTTTCGTATTATTAATGATGGAAAATATTATCTTATGACACCGTTTTCTATCATTGATTTTGATGCAAAAACATCAACTAATATTGTTTATGAAAGAAATTTCAGATCAAGGGCTAGCGAAATTAGAACTGAATACACAACTACATTAACGACACTAGCACAGTTGTTTAAAAGCTATATCCTGGAATATCCTAATGACGATCTAAGACATCAGATCATTGCAACGATGTAACATTTAAATCAAATTGTATTAGATCTTAAATATTTTAATCAGACCATTATTGAGGAAATAAATGCTAATAATTATATAGATTCAGGAAGAAAAAGTATCAAACAAGCATACATTGATCATTATAAAATAACTGAAGCAGATTTATTAAATTTTACACTACCAGGATTTGAAACTGGCGAATTGATAAGATCACTCAATGATCTTGTCGCGAGAAACTTTTCTGAAATACTAGCTGTGTGGACAAAAATAACCCCACCAGCAACTGTTCTCAGACATAATAATGGTCCACTCGGCGGCGGTAGGCACATATCTCCGGGAATCGTTAATATAACATCGACGATCGCGGTTAACCTAGTTTGTGACGTAATCGAAGGCAGTTATCAAATAGATCTTGGAAAATCAAATCAGGCTCAACAAGGATACATCCTATACACGTTCACACCACAAGTTCCCCCTGGCGATTTGATCGTACAAGTACCAACCAATCTGCGCACACATAATCAGTATTTGTCACGAATAAATTTCAAACTCACGTACCACCTTAATCGCTTAATTGACCTACGTGGAGAAGAGCTTGTAATAAATCTGTATGTAAAGTTGTAGAAAGATCCAGCACGTGAGGGTTTTTATACACTTGAAAACGCGCGTTTTCACAAAACATAGAACAATTTAGCCACGGAAACAAGGATTTCTTATTAACACAATGAACTCCGTCGAGAGAGATAGTCAGGCACATTCCTGCATTAAAGTCGATCAACTATTCCAGAATGAATAAAATAAGGAGTGGATTAAGAAATATTTTATTTCATCAGAAATATTTGTTTTTTCTGAATTTCAGTGAAAAATCAACAAATTTCGTGTTTTTGATGGGTATTTTAGTCGATTTGTCAGGGAAAATTTGTCAAATTACAGTTTTTCGTCAGGTCAAACCTCAAGCGGTTCTCTAATTGATTTATCGATAAATCGTCAAAAACCCTCATTTTTTTCAAAAACTACCAGAAAAATTAACAAAAATCGCATGAAAAATCTCATTTTTTGAGCTAATTTTACTGATTTTTGACGATTTATCGATAAATCAATTAGAGAACCGCTTGAGGTTTGACCCGAATGATAATGAAAAATTCATCAATTTTCACTTACAAATGTTGAAATATTTTTTTTTTTCTGAAAATTTGATCATTTTACATAAATCTGAGTACCAACTAACCCATCAATTTCAGAATAAATAATAATTCAGAAAAAATAAAATAATTCAGAAATAAATAAAATAATTCAGAAAAAATAAAATAATTCAGAAAAAAATAAATAATAAATCTGACTACCAACTAACCCATCAAAATTACAAAATTGATTGGTTTGCATGATTCAGAGTATTAACTAACCCATCAAAATTACAAAATTTATTGGTTTGCATGATTCAGAGTACCAACCAACCCATCAATTTCAGAAATAAATAATAATTCAGAATAAATAATAATTCAGAAATAAAATAATAAATCTAAGTACCAACTAACCCATCAAAGATCTCAGTCATCTTCAAAATTACTACTTTGGACGGGGTTACTCGCTAACATAATTTTTCTTAATAGTCTTATGCGAGTACTAATTGTTTTCTTTTCCTCGTACTCGTGGGATAACAGCGATCTAATTTTTTCCACTGCGGCAGAGAGAGGAACGAATTCCTTCACCTGATTATCTTCTACGGTAGCTAGCGACTGAAACATAGCTGCCTGAATCCGCTTTATGAACTTATATTGAGATGATAGAACGTACTTATTTTCATTCTTAAGCTCTTCTAACGTTTCAAAATCAGATATTATTTTTTCAGGATTTAGTTCATCAGATATATTAATTCTGTTTTCTTCTAGTTTTTTGATGGCAGAAATAATGTCTTTGATATTTTCATGGTTCATTATATAATATATAAATCTTTAAAATAAAAAAAAATATCCCTAGAACCCCTATCGAGTCTTTAGCGAGTTCGTCGGGATGTTTCAAGGACAGTACAAACATATAATGAAAGACAGTACAGCCAAGAACTCATAGCTTGCCATCGCATTCTATCAAGTTCACCAGGTACATGAAATATTCCTTCTACGAGAGCTTCTAACCCGTCAAACAACGGTCTAGAGGCCCAAGAAGGGGGACGGCACAAACATATATTATGAATGAACCTCTATTCGAGTCTTTTAGCAGGTTCAGTAAATATGTAATGAGATGTAATGAATGAATGAAATATATATAATGAATGAATGAATGGCCATTTTCTCCGCTCAACAGAACTACCTACCCCAATAATCAACCCGTGGGTGGTACAAAACATGTATCAACCACCGGTGATATGTGGTTTGGATGGTTTTGAGAGCGGAGAGAGGCTGGCGGTGCCCCAATTAATTATAAAAATCGCTAATATGCGTAACCACCGACCAATTGTCAGTCATGGGATTCGATCCTGGACCGCGAGCGTCACAGTCCAATTCGATACGGATTGAGCTATCAAATCTTATTACAAACATATGTTTCGGAAGTTAATATATAGCTACAGCATTTCTGAATTCAAGAAATACGTTTTCACCAAACAAGTTAGATTTATAAAAGCTGGATTATTTACTATACCACGCCATATAACTGTTAGATGTTTTCATCCTTCCTATAATATAACTGTTAGATGTTTTCATCCTTCCTATGACTATACGAGATTTTCAATCCTCTCTATGTCTGTTCTATGGAGAAATATATATTACGAGATTTCCCACTCGTAAATCTGTATCGTGGTCAAGGGAGTATTTAGTTGTTAATATTACTCGATAAAAAAAAAGTAACCACACATACGCACACAAATACATAATCACACATACGCACACACATACGTATACAAATATATTTTGCTCTGAACAAGGAAAATGCAATTGATTTTTAATTCCAAACACTATATACATGTATTTCTGTAATTGAGTAAATACATGCAGGATCCCTGTACTGTTAACCCGCCACGATCGATACATACTAGACGCTGGATTCTACATTCAGTAAGCTGGCATATAAATGTCGGTTTTCTGTAGTTTGGATGTAATGTATATGCTGTGTTGTTCTAAATGTTTCACGAATAGAACAGAAAAATACACGAACTGCATATTTTTGTAAGTTAGAAACCGAAATAATTACGACCATAAAATTACCTCCCTTTCATGAGTCAAAAATAAGTAGTGTATGGGGGAAAATCTGTGACATAAATTAATTCAATGTGATAATGATAATTATTGATATCGGAAGATAATTTTTTGCTTATATTTTTTCGAGAAAGCGGTTTTATATATATTTTCTGCTACTTTTTGTACTGAATGCGGGGTAATATCAAAATATTTCGCAGCTGAATGCATCGAACGAAATATAATTTCTTCGCCAGTTTCTGTGTTTGTAGCCTTGATCACCCTTCTAGAAACTGTCTTACATCTTCCAGTATTACCACGCGCAGAGTTCACGCTTTGCGTGACAACACAAAGGTTGGATAAATTATTGTTTTGAGGATCCCCGTCAAGATGATCAATAACAAGACCATCTTCGATCAATCCGTTATGACACTCATAGGTAAATCTATGACACAGATAATGTTTCTTTCCTCCCTCGAATGTGAACGCTAGATAACCAGAATTAATGACATGACCAACTGGTTTTTTTAACCTGCAGTGTCTGATGATACCATTAATATTTGATTCGTAGTTTGTCACGACAGGATGTGGGATAAATATATTTTGCTCCATATATGATAATATTATTTGTTTAAATTATTGTTTGTCTGAAAACTTAGTTAGATAATCCTCCACGGATTTTATAGCATTTTCGGTATTATTATTTTTTTTGTCATAATATCTTTTAAGTTCTCTGAACCGTTTCCCCCCGCACTTTCCACATAATTTTGTTTTTCCTCGCACTCCAGTACCACATCGCAGACATGGTATTGGTCCTAAGCTTCCACGGTTAACGCACTGCATGTGTTGTCCGCAGAACTCCCTTTTACAGGATTTATTACAACGAGTCAATGAACCCACCATGAGCCATCTGCATTGAGACATTATATACATAATATTTTAATTTAAATACTTGTCTGAAATATAGTATGAACGAATTCGATAGATTATCCCGAATAAAGCCCTGGAGCGTGGATAAATTCAACCTCGACAGAATATCTTCTGACTTACCAGTACGAGATCTGGTTGATCCGAAAAATAAAAGTCTGATCTCGAAAATTCACGACGCCAAGAAAGAATTTCACACAGATTGTGCATCTCATGTCTGGTCAACGTTCAAGATTATACGCAACGGCGCCATTAACGCTATGATGAACGACAAACGAGCAGCAATTATCATTAACTACCTCTTTGATATTCATCAAGGTAATCGCAAGTATCTTTTCAAAATAAAATTCGTCGTGTTGACAGAAACAAATGATTGGATTATCCGTGACAAATATGATCCTGTCCACGGTAATAAAAAGACTGTCGTACTAAGTAAAGATTCCAAACCAGGTCTATTGACAGGTATTGACAAACCGTATTATGAACGAACATATCCTGTGACCGCGGTTATTTATGGAATCTATGTGATAAATGAAAAACCTAGCGTTGATAAACTAGCGCCGATGAAATTTTCAAAAATAAATTGTGTAGCTGAACGAGTAACAGAACATTTTACCGTTTTGACTCGTGGAAACGGTCTAACGGATAAGAGACGTAAAATAATAAACACGTGGAGAGAAATGGTTAAAGATACTGGTGCGTCTATGAAAGATGTCGCTGAGCTAGGAAAAAGATTAAAATTTCCAATAACCGTAGCGACGATAACTGGAGAAATTTTGTATGAATCAAAATATAGATCAAAAGGAGCTTCGATCGCAATTATTGATCATAACTCACACGCGTGGACTAACGCAGTAACAATATTTCCACGAGATCGAACTGTTCAATGTTATCCCGGAGATATGTTTGATTTTATTAACGAAATAAGTAAAAACGATCCTGTGTCAGTATGGTTATTTCATTCTTGCGTGGAAGAAAATAATCAATTTGATCAGTTTGTGAGGCCAAATGGTGTTATTTATCGAACAAATCATCTTCACGAGAAAATGAAAAATCTTGCACTGCAATACACTGATGACACTGACGAATTATTGACCAACTGCTTTACTGTTCCGTCCGTTGCGGCTCATTTTGCTAGAAAGAAAAATTCGTGGAAACCAACTCGGTTTGATTTTCTCAATGACATAGTATCCAGTTGTGTCGAATATGGACACGGCGGACTATGGAATACTAAATACGATCATAGAGATGTTATTTCAGTTGATATGGTTGCGTGTTATCCGGGAAGTTTTCTTGGATACGGAGATTGTTCTGTGTATTTTGAGCGATTCGGTCATCCCACGCACGAAATGACGCGAGTATCGATAAATGGACCATTACCGGATTTTGATCTGACTGGATTTGCTCGTATCGAGTCATTCGAAATGTCTAAAGGACTCCATGCAATTTGTTATGTTTGGTTTGGAAAACATTTTTCGGAAAAAATGTGGACACCAATAGTACTGTTACGGTATATGCTTGATTGCACGATGTTAATATCGCTGACGATCAGCGAAGCAATTATATCATATCGAAAACAAACCGAAGTTTGGTTACCACATTCGGATGAAACCGATTCGAAGGATCTTGGTAGAAAAATAATTGGCAAATTTACCCAAGGAGCAGCATATGATCACAGACAACATTGTACAAGATTGATCATGGACGACGCTGAGTTAGATTTTATAATCGCTGATACAACGAACAAGAACACGTTTGTAAGTCGAGAAACAGCTTTCTTGTCAAATGGAAATAAACTAGGTACCATTGTGAACTACATGGACGGTGAGTCACCTCAGTATACTCATTTAAGATCATCGATGCTCGCGTATGTTTCAATAAATCTATTATCGATGATAAATAAGGTTTCTACGCACGCCGTCAGAGTTGCTACCGATTCGTTTTATATAAGCAAAAAACATTCAATGCTGTTAGAAGGATTAAACATAGGCACTTATGCATCGTGGGGTTCGTGGAGAATAAAAAATGAATATATGCTCGATTATTCAGAATCCGCTGATGTTGTGGTTAAAGATATTTACTGTAAAAAATATCAAACGTTGACGACTTCGTTGTTACCATCGGTATACGATCCAATAACTAGACACAAAACGGTTTATCTAAACGGACCTGGCGGCAGTGGTAAAACCACTCGAGCTATCGAACTATTTCAGAACTCGGATATGATCGTGCTAACACCCACACATAGACTCGCGCGAGAGATGAAACAACGCGGTGTTAATTCCTGTACTTATCACAGCTTTTTTCGATGGAAGGGTGATACATGGACATCTTTAAGGATGGGAGAGAAATACATTCCAAGGATTATAATATGGGATGAAATATGCACTGTACCGCAAGAAACATTAAAAACATTTCTTGATTGGTTGTTAACAAGAAATACTGCTGTGATAATGTGCGGCGATCACGGTCAACCACCACCTGTAGCTGGACCATCTCCACATGATTGGCTAAAGAACTTTGTCGACCACTACGAAGTAGTGGCTGATGATCATAGAGCACTTGATGCAGCATTAAAGGAATTTAAAAAATTAATCAGACTACAACCGAATAAAATACAGTGTGAAATAATGCGCGAGATAATTTCAGAAACACCCATGAAAGACTTTATGCAAACGTGGCGACCAAACGATTTGATAGTTGCAAGTAGAAAGATAGTTCGTGATACACTTCAGCGGGAGTTGTTTCAGTTACAACGAGAAAAGTTTCCAACGTTGTCAGTTCCACTATGTTATCGACCAGCAGACACACGACGGCAAAATATCGACGTTGATATACCAGGAGAGTCAAAGAGGAAACAGAATTTTGTATTGAATGATATTGTTGCCGTCGACGTTGATGTTGTTGAAGATGCTCTACGTGCCGATAAATCCCCGTGGACGCTCGGATACACGATGACGATTCATTCATCTCAGGGATTAACTATTACTGATACAGTTGTTTGGATCGTTGATGATCACATCAAATGGTCGAACTTGGTTTATCTTGCAGTGTCTCGAGTTAGAAAAATATCTCAATTGAGACGATCGTCATGGACTCGTCAGTGATCAATGATGATGTTGACGGTGATATAATAAGAAAAAAATTATCTGGTTATAAACAGTGTGATAAAAAAAAATAAACGCAATTTTGATCTTGATGTTGATTTTATTAATGCGCTAAAACAACAACAGAATAAACATTGTGCAAGTTGTAATTGTATAATGTTATGGCGGTATCTGAAAAATGATCCAAGACAATTTACCATAGATAGAAAAAATAACAATCTTGGTCATACACGAGAAAATATCATGTTGACCTGTCTTGAATGTAATCGACGCAGAGGCGCCAGCGCCTTGGGTGCTAGTTAAGTGATTTTGGTGGTAATTGTGTATCCGTAGGGATTATTTATAATTGTTCACGCACAAATCCGCGTTGAGGAGCAGCCGAATCTAGTCTGTAGATTGCGGGTCTACCTGGCGATCTTGTCATGGTGGATATCTTATGCGTGGTAACACTCCAAATAGGATCAGTCGCTCTTTTTTTACCGCCTTCAAGTTCGCCGGGCTCATATAAATATCTAACTGTAACATCACCCAATATTTTTTGTTTTTCAATATCTTTTCGTTGTGTTGGTATATTTTTTTTGGTAATTGCATTAATGGGTTTCATGTTGGTTGTTCGTGTAATCTCATTATTTAATGCAGCTATCACGCTTGGTAATCTTGCCACCCATTCACGAGATCTTTTATCCTGAATCAATTCCTTCGCGTATTGATATCCAAATAACCGCTCAGCGAGTGTTCGATTAAATCGCTCTACAATTGCCTGATCACGATGAATTGCAGTATGCCCTCGTCGTATTTTGGTATTATGTTGTTTTATCAACGATGATACTGGACCAAGAAATTCCTTGCCAGGATCAACCTGTAGCAGCTGTGGCCATCGCAGACCACCTCGTTGATAAATTCGTTTAAATGCGTCGGCTACTTCAGCAGCTGTTTTAGTCGTCAACGGTTCTGCTTCTTTATATCTACTTGCAACGTCAATGACAGTTAGCGCGTATTTGTGCGTTTTTCTACGTACATTATCATATGGTAAAAATAAAATATCAGCTTGATGAACTTCATTAGGAACACTGACACTGAAATACGCGTACTGAATTTGTTTAGGACGTGGTAGATAAATTTGCCATATTGCCTGCCTGGACAACCACGTTTTAGCGGCAGAATGTTTAACCGCTGCTGCATCAGCGAGTTTACTAATTGCTGATTTACCCTTCCAGTATCCAATTGGTGAATAATAAATCGATTCCATTATATATTACCAGCCCCTAGCGCTAATTTACTTTTCATCGCGGATCTTACTAACCAATTAGCTAATGATTCTCTGATATTTTTATTTTTTATGGAATTTAATGCATGAATTAATTTCACATCTGCAATATGCCTATGTTGTAGATTTTTACTCTTATAAGCTACATCATGAACATGACAAGCTCGATCAATGGCGTTTACTGGTTCCTCGCCTGGTTTTGGTTGATCCTGATTATCAAGCCTGATATCGAGTCGAGTACCAGGACCGCAATAATTATATCCTGGTAGATGTTTTTCTCCGCTGTATTTAGCCCATGGAGCACCTGGAAACTTTGACATCAAATTAGCAATATCACCACCGCGCCTATTAGGTAAAAACGAAAATTTCTTTCTACCGCATACAGAACATTTTCCACCATACGCTATTTTTTTATTTTTTGTTATAACCGTAGCTAAATCAGTGGTTGGAGTTTTAACTTTACAGCGTAAACAATATAAATTCATGTTATGATATATATGGATATAATTGATTTCTCAGCAACTCGGCAGCGAGAGCCAGTTAAGCACCATCCTGCACTGCCGAATTCCATCAGAATGATTATCATGGGACCATCTGGATCGGGTAAGACGCAATTATTACTTAATCTGATAATGAGATGGTTGAAATGGGATAAGTTGTATTTGGTAGCACCATCCGCTGATGATCAATGATGTTATGAAGTACTTAAAGATTTTAACGAAAACGCGCGATTACTGGACGAAAATAATGATGTTATAGAGTTTATAACAGATATTGATGAAGCACCGTCCGTTGATGTTTTAAACGGATTTATTAATAATTTAGTTGTGTATGATGATGTGATGCTAGATAAACAGTCAAATCCAGCTAGGATTTTTTCCCGTGGTAGACATAAAAATACCGATGTTATTTATGTTACTCAACGATACACACAAATACCAAAAGTGATCAGAGATAACTGTAATATTTTAGTTGTGTTTAATGGCGTAGACACACACACGTTGCGAAATATTCATCAAACCTGGTGCAGCGGTGACATGGATATAATTAAATTCAGAAACTTCTTTTCACGAGCGCAAACTATTCTGCACGGGTTTATAACAATAAATTTGCACGATCCTAGAACAAGATATCGTATTGGACTTGATAAAATATTTGGATAACGGGGGGTGATGATAAAATTAAACTGATATCATTAATATAATGAACAATTGTGCGTGGCTGCGTCAAGGAACCACTAACAAATGTGATAAAAAATGTCGTGGAGAATATTGCAAAAAACATAATTATCTTGTAAAGAAAAACCCTCATGCTGGTCCACGAAGTTGTGTTGGATGTAACAACGGCGTTAGAGGATTATATCAGATTTGCAAAAATTGCGGTGGAGATCGATACAGAAGTTTGATGATATATTACAGAAAAAGAAAAAACATAAATCCAAAAATAGAAAAACCACCATCAGAACTTGAATATTACTTGAAACATAGAACAAAATCCCAGGATTCAGATGAAGATTCCCAAGATTCAGATGAAGATTGAGCAGCAGAGGAGGCTCGTCTACAATTATGTTGGGGACAAACAATAATCGTAGACATGGTATTTGACCTCTATGAAGGGTCACTATTTTTTTTGTGTAACAAGGGTGACCCTTCCCTTAAGTGGTCTGCTCCCCTCCTCTGCTGCTTGTTTTCTAATATCCTTATTAAACATTTTACATCCCTCCTCCATGCTCGTTCACTCTTTCACCTCAGGACGTAATTGTAGCTCATCATAAAACTGCTCACGCTGTATATCTTCTTCATGCCTCATCTCCGCAACCTGCTCACCTGATCTACATGTAGACGTCTTCCTGGCCGACTACAACTCTTCTCACCATCTTAGCTACCTCTTTTTATGGAGCAGGTACGAACTCCTCCATCAATGTATGTTGAGATAACTAGGTTGATTTTAAAAGATGATCACGTGTCTCACTGAATGTGCTTTTCGCTTCAACGATTTTAGTGGTCAGTGGCCTAAAAAAAAAATCCTGGGTGGCATCTCCCAGAAAGGCCTACTGACGCTGACCTATCTTATACTTGACGACTCTCAGCTGAAACGCCGCCCGCTGCTTAGTAAATGTCTTGAACACATCCTCGCGCTGACGACGAATAGTGATCTTGTCGAAGAACATGTTGCTTTACAGACGGAGATCAAAATTGGCCTCTGACTAGCTAACACGTGAGCAGCATCAACTGTCAGGCATGTCAAATTCATCAAATCAATTACCGTTTCCGCTTTGCTATGAAACGTCATTAAATCGTGTTTGGTTCCATACGTAGCGGCGGCATAGCAGCCTTTGAAGTCATTCGCGGTGATGCCCATACAGTGATCGCGTCGATGTTTCTGTTGTCAAACTTAGAAAAAAACACAAAACATCTCGTGTTACACCGTACATATTTAGGAACGTCTTAGTGCGACTGAGTATGGTAAATGCTATTAGAATGCTTGTTTAGAAACAATGAAACATACAAATTTTGCTCGTGTTGTCGCGGTTAATTTTAATATCGTCAAACACGATGATTATTTGCTTGTCCGAATCCAATTCCTTCACGGGCTGTATCTGTTCTGCATCCGTTATATATAAAAAAATCAAAAAACGGCATCGACGCTTTGAGAATATCTTAAAACTCGTGTAAAGTCCTGTATTTGTTCTAGTGTGGATTTAACGTATAAATGATAACGCGGTCACAGTCAACATATTATACAGGAATATGTTCATGAGCAAATTCATTTTTCAACGGCAAGTGGGACCGACGATCATATAGTGAAAATCCAGTATCAGATTATTATGCTAATGTTTTTCGTTGTCGTTTTGGCATCAAAATTAATGATGTTTTCATCTTCTAAATTAATCATGTCCTTCACTTTATTTGGAACTCTCATCGGATCAGGCAGTTCTTATTCTGGCAACTAGGATGAGCTGGATAAAAATATTAATCTAGCTGGGGACTCCATGCAGGTTAATCTCAACATGAATGGTCCTATCATCACCAATCTCAGCGATGTAGGGTATCTACCTCCGAACGCCAAAGCCGCACGGTGGTCACACGTAAATAGACTGGCACAAGGAAGAAAACTTCTGTATTGTTTACCAGTTACAACTAGACAGGCTCCTGTCAGAAGATCTTAAGGTAGCACTGGCTAACACATAGTATAAGACTGGTGTTGTGATATCCGTGACTAGTCACGTTACTGGCGATCTTTCTATGTCATCACCCCCATCTGGAACAACATCAAACAATTCTAGACGAGCTGGAGTGTAAGCCGGGTTGAACACGAGAACGACAATTTATCTCTTTTGCACCATGTTTCGTTCTATCTGGATCGATAAAGTTAGCTTGTACAGAACGACATCGATGGAAAACCAAAAATTATGCGGATTACCCACTCCATGTTCCTATCTCAGATAACACCCAGGCGATATCTTATTCACAGTTGAACTTGTTTGGTGGCACAAAATTATCTGCCACTGGAGGAACACTCACTGGAAATCTCTATTTTTGACTTAGGTCCTGGTCTTGACTGAAGGTCATGTAAACAAGTTTCTTTTTTCTAGGAGTAAAATGATTCGTTATTATCAAGGACATACAGGAGCTATGTGACTTTTACATGTAAACATGATCACGTCATCCTCTATTTCGGAATTAGGCATTTCCGAAATTGCGAAATACTTAGCTATAATTTTGACGTTTAGAGAGAGAGAGAGAGAGAGAGAGTCCGGGCTTTTAAACACTTGATGTCAAATTGTTTTCATTCGTTGTGACCAGTATTGACGTTTTGAGTTTTTGAGTTATATGTCAATTTTTCAACAGATTATCTGGACTCTAGAAGATTAATTCGTTTCTCTGAAAATATTGCTGTATTCATACAGAATTTTTGAACAAAGACCTTTCTTGAAAATTTTATTTGTATTTCCAAGACTGGAGGATTGATTATTGTGCTTCTACAAAGAACTGTAGACTTCAACACAGTACAAGTTACAGTATACGTCATTTCTCCTGTTGTTTTCATTTTTAGAGTATTTTTCCAGGGAAATAAACTATTTTTTATATTTTTCAAAGCTTGTTATTTTCAGTTTTTCTTGTGCTACTGTTTATTCGAGCCTAAACACGAAACAGGTAAGACACAGACCAATTTTTGGGGTATTTTGAAAAATGAAGAATTAATGAAGGGTGTAGTTTCACTTGATATTAGTAAAGGTAGAGGGTGGAATTCTTACTTTCATCCTTTTGGATAATCACATATTGTTCAAAAAGACACGGAGGAAATAAACCGTTAAATAAACTTATTAGTTCTTAACTCTATTTTTCAGTTATGTTTCTAGTTTGTAATATATGTTTTACGTAGAGAGAATTTGTTCACCAGCTTTTATGTAAAGATTTGTTTCGTAAACTCTAAGTCAATCCGTTTCTCAATTCCGAGAGAGAGGGAGAGAGAAGAAAGGAAGGAAGTTCAAGTCATTTGATGTAGTGTCACTCGATGATGAAGACGTGACTACATTCTTGGGGAATTGATGGTACTCGGGATCGAGCTGCAAAAGACAGAGCCTGCTTGAGCTTCTGGCCAGCAAAACTTTATTGAAATACTCAACATATAAACTTACATTTCAATATCAAACTACAACAAGCTCAATTTTCGAATATAAGAAATACATATAAAACTACGATATTCTTTCACGTACCAACATCATACTTGTATATTAACTGCCGTTTTAGAATGTAATACAGATAATTAAATATCGGATAAATTCACGATAGCAAAAGAATCTAAAATTCAATATTTCAGACTAATACCGTAATTGAAATATATTTTACTGAATTAATTCTAAAATGTCAACATATTACACTCTATTATATAAAGAGTATTTTATTTCTAAATTAACTATTACTGAATATGAAGTTGGTAGCGAACGTTGCTTTTACTATAATCAATAATATAATTATAAGTAAAAATGAGTTCTTCAAACAATTAAACTTTCCGATACATTATATTAAAGAATAGCAAAGAAATATTAAAATTATCTAATGTTTAAACATACTGATGTTAGGTTAACATCTTAACACTAAAAATTCTTATAACACTAAAAGTCTTATGCTATGAAAAATTGTACATAGACGGTTATCTTACCTGCAAAGACAAAGCTTGTTTGAGGTTCTGGCCAGCAAAACTGGTGTCGGCCCGTGGCTGGGGTTTTTATACCAGTTTCTGAAGACAACGCCAAATATGGCGCGCTCCTAGCTCCTTGCGAAGGCCAGAATCTCAAGTGAGGCTTCGTAGTCTCTTACATGTTATCGTCGAGATCTATGTACGTCATTAGACAGACAATTCTACAACGTCAGCGCGATTAGTAATAGCTTATGATTGTTTTTAGGTTTCCGCAATGCGGTACTTACATATAGTTTCTCTTTGTGTGCCGACTTTAGGATACAAGGGAAATGTATGTATAGCCGGTTCGTACTTGATCATAAGGGCGTAATCTGTATTAAGTAGTATATAATTGTAACACGAATAAATGGATTCAATCTCAATATATTTTAGTAGAAAACTGCCTCCAATATGATTTATCAATTTACTTCTAATACAATTTAATCAAAACTTACTCTTGAAACAATTTAGAGGAATTTTCAATCTTGTTACTTGTACTAAAAAATTCTGTCCTAATATATGCACGACCTACTTACTAACGGAAAGTAGGATTGTAATGACTAAATTTATGTTGAAATTTTGTTCCTCTTCATTTCAGTAATAGCTAATTCGGCCTATGTATTGTATATTTATGGGATTGTATACTTCCGGACTTTTAAAAAGGAATAGTTGGATTGTAAAATCTGAACCAAAAAACAAATTGAGTAACATACTTGACACGTCTCTTTGGGTCAATTTGCTCTTTGCCTAAGTGTACCAGCTATTGATGAAACATTGAAAGCTTTCGTGTGGCATTAGTTAAATAAATATTTAATGAACAGTCCAGGTGTTCATGGTAATTGCAAATAATCTTCAACTTGAAATGTTAGAATAAACTGCCAACTGTGCAAAGGAATAAGTATATATAATCCTAACTTTCTTCACTACTTTTTTCTCCTGGCTTTGTGTAAAATCTCCAGAACATTAAGTTGTATACTTGGAACGGTAGAACTTTCCATCGTGTACTCCTCTCTCTCTCTCTCTCTCTTTCTCTCTCTATCAAAGATATTTGATTATCTTTAGATGTGCTATTTCAAGCTTTCAAGTACATTGTTTCTGATGAAAGAAAACCTAGTTTTATCATGTGCTAGATGAAATACGTCCAAAGAAGCATACGAATAAAATAATATATATAAAAATATCATTATCAACGTCCTCATGTGTTGTACAAATTCAACCACTACGGCAAAAAGCACTAGACGTCATTTTTACCGCTTTTGTTGACTTTTACTTCATTTTGGCATTGTTTCTGAGGAGCTACATGAAGATTACTTCTGCTATCTACATTAATCCATCCACTGATGAATACATTTGTCGTTATAATGGCATTTGTGGGCCACTAGCAAGCTCTCCGATATATTGAGGGGTCGCTCCTTTTGGATGAAACCTTTTAAAAGGCTTTTGTATGAACTTGCTGCCTCCAAAGGTCTGTAGTTGTGTTTTTCGCAAAAAAATCAAATATAATTTTGATTCAATTTTTTTTTACATATACCTTTTCAATTAGGGGTTGAATTTCCCAACAGTTTTTTTCGAGATACTTACGCTGGTTCCTTAATTTTCACATTTGCTTTATTAATTGTGGGGGTCGCGTACACCTTTCAAAAGATAAAAGTCTACGACTTGTTTCGTTTCCACTTTATACTTTGGGCTCTTTGCTAGAGATCCCACCGGTTCTGTGTTTGTGATGTGTTATGAAGTTATAATGTGTGTTTGCTTCTGTGTTTGTGTAAGAACGGCATCTAAATCAAATCGTTTTAAGTTTAAGTTATGGTTATGAGGAATTGGTGTTATTCTCTTTTCAAAAAAAATACTAAAGTTAAAACAAACATTTGTTTTATTGTGTTTGCATGCCATGTGGTTTTTCTTCTCTCATAACCACTGTTCACGCGAATCGATTCAAAGGTACTTAGGCCTGATCTTACATGTACAGTGCCGCACTTCCTTGTTTACACTTATGCTGCTCTATACATGCGGACCACCCTTGTGTATTGCATTTTAATATTAAAGGTAAGTTAGCTCTAGGGGGGAATTCCACAATTAAAACATAACGTAAACAATGTCGGGATGTTGTGTGGTTATTACATCACTTTCCTTGTATGTACGTTTATGTTTGTGTGTAAATGCCATTAGTATTTAGAGCTTGTCCACGTCGAGTATCTCTGTGTGACATAACCTTGTGGTCCACTTCGAGTATCAGTATGTGACATAACCTTGCGGTCCACTTCGAGTATCACTATGTGACATAACCTTGTGGACTCTAAGATCAATATTTCTTCAGGCTCCAGGTCCCCTGTCCAATGTCAGTGTTACTTTTCATACTTGCTAGTGATTATTCCAATTAATCTTAATTGTGTCGGTTGCCCTTAGTTGTATATTGAAGTTAATACTTGGTATATGTTAAGAAAGATACATTTTTGTTTTCTTTCTGCCCTCCAAAAAGGCTTGAGACCCGCGACATGTGAGTGAGGAACACCCATTCCTCGCACTGGCTGTGGTACAACCTTCTAGGCGGGGTGATGAATTTGGGCCCATCTCCCACAGTGGTCATTCCTTCAAGGAGTTTGGGAGGGCATATTTCCAATTCAATTTTACTTCCATATCCACACTTAAGAATGTTTTTGATTTTACATTCTTATGTTAATCTATTATTCCGTCTCAATATAGTAGAAATATCTTCTCAGTATCTTTCATCTCTGAAACGCATTCAGCGCGTGGCCAGCCACATATGAGTGAGGGGCATCCAGCCCGCGATATGGCTAGTACCACCCCCTAGGCAGGTTTGGGATTATATACCCAATAATAGTTTGAAGTACTTTTTATCTGTTACTAGGTCCGAATGTAAAAGATATAAATGATTTTCTTCCTGGTATCTTACTTTTCGGTTCATTAGTTGCATTATTTTATTTCTTTCTTTTTTATTTACTTCACACTGTACAATAACGTGTCTTTTCGTAAAAGTTGCTCTTTCACATTGAGGGCACTTTGGAATTGTTTGTACCATGTGGTTATGTAACGGCGCCTCACCGGTAAGCCATACATCATTAATAATTTTAAAGAACATACTTTGTCTTTTCTAAGATTTTACACTTGCCAATACTTTCCGCATGTGTTGACTTTTGATTCTCGTATTTCTCTGTTCTACGTTATTTGGATTGTTATTTAATGTTTATTTCCTAACCCATTCAAATGCATTTTCCTCAACTTGTTCCGGTACTTTGGGTTTTTCCCTCTAATTCACTATGAGTGTATTTGTGTATCTTTATTTTTTTATTATTTCTAGTCGTTTTTTAAGGCATTACTTTTATACATTTCAGGTTGTTTCTCAGCGTAAACGCAAACCAGTAATTATATAGGGCCTCCCATGCAATTTCGGGATTGGCGTGCAGTCTTTAAATCCGGTTTATTGTACTTGTGATTTACATTAAGAGTGGGTAGAGGATATTTACACCACAGTGTTGTTTCCCTTTATATAAAGATTCCTTGGGGAAAAAATGTAGTTCCTGTGTCTTAGGTAATTAATGAAAATCGTATCTATCTCTAATTGTGGACTTTAAATGTCTGTCGATTTCATTATATAATTCATATTATACACGTATGTTTTGGATAATTTTGCATGATCCATTAACTGATTGGAATCAGTTCACAGAATCATTTTAAGTCATTTTAGTTTAGTTTTGGAATATGGATTTTAAAATCCCTTAGTTATTTCTTATCTTATGCTTTAAGATTTCAATTGCTTTAAAATATAATATCATGGACAATGGGCATCCTTGCCTCACAGACCTTTGTACTTTGAATCCATCTATGACTGTTCTATTAACCTGTACTTCTGAGCAGGTTTGATTGTGCAGGATTTTGGTCAAGCTTTGGAAGTTATTTCCAAAACCAAATGTTTCTAGGACATGTTTTATATGGCTATGTTCTAATCTGTCAAAGGCTTTGACCTGGTCCAAAAGTACGATGGCCAGTGAGGTTCAAATCATCTATCGTTGTTTATATCTTCAAAATATTAGTTTGCATATCCCTCCCTTTTCCTCTGAAACGTTGGACGACATTTATTATTATATTTATGTTTTGTTTTTAAATTATATTTTCCAAAATTCTGCTTAGGCTTTTACTGTCTACAGTTACGAGCGAGATATGTCTCTAGAAATTAACATCGTCTTTGTACCCGTTTCTTCTTGTCCTTTATACAGAATGGTTATAACCATTAGCAGCAGAGAGGGTGAACAGACCACTTAAGGGAGTGGTCACCCTTGTGTTTTACCAAAAAAAAATAGTGACCACTCATAGAGGTCAATTACCACGTCTACGATTATTGTTTGTCCCAAACAGAATTGTAGACGCCCCTCTCTGCTGCTATCAATATTGGGAATCATCATCTGAATCATGGGAATCTTCATCTGTTTCATCTTCATCTGAATCTTCGGAATTTGTTCTATGTTTCAAGTAATATTCAAGTTCTGATGGTGGTTTTTCTATTTTGGGATTTATGTTCTTTCTGTGTTTATAATATATCATCAAACTTCTGTATTCCTCTTTTGCTGATATTAATTAAATTATTATGTTATAATAAAAATGGTACATCCATAATCTCATACTGCAAGAACAGCACGAGAACGATTAGAAACAATTAAAAAATTTCTTCCTGTCAGAGACTCATTTAGAAAAAATCTGCAAGCGCAGCAAGAAGCAAAAGTTGAGTTTGAAGAAGACACTAAAAAACTATTTAAACCCGTCACTGCAGCTACTGAACAAGTTACAACTGTCATCAAAGAAGATCTTCTTCCGGTATCAAAACAAACTGCGGCGCAGGCTGAAAAAATAGCAAGAAGAACTAAACAGGCAAAGAAGATTTTACGAGACCTTCCAACTGGCATAGCCGGGGAAATAGCTGCGGCTCAACCTCCACCTGTTGGTGAGGAAATACTTGAAGGTATTGGAGAACTTCGTGCTGAAGTCGCCGATGTGAGAAAAAAACTTGCATCTGAACCCAAATCAGCAGAAGAAAGCTTAAGATTAATTGCAAGATTTAACGAAGGAGTTGTTGAGGAAATTAGAAATATTGAAAGAGAGAGATTACCTGAGATGATATCAAAAAATATATCTAATAAATCTAGTATTTTAAAACCCGGTCATGAAAAAACAAATGATGATAATTTCATTAAATGGATATATCGCGTATATTACAATAAAAAACAAGCTAGAGGTCAAGAATTTAAAAGACTTAAAGAAGAAGTAAAAAGACTTTATAGAGAGAGACGGGAACAACCAGAACAAGGAGAGTCCTCCCAGTATCAGCTTCCTCCACCTCTGCAACAAATAGAACAACAACAATCTTCTTCGCCACAGCAAAGGTTGATGTCGGAAATTAAAAAGGCTAAAGAGTCACTTAAATCACCCTCCTCGAAGAAAATTCCTTCACCTTTACGTAAAATTTCTGCACCGAAAATGACATTTACACCGACAGATTCACCATCTGGATCACCCCCGGACACCACTGAAGTACCTACTCCGGTAATGCAACCACCACCCCAAGATGAACCTAAAACAGGACGTGGTTTATGTCCTGATAATATCATCAATGATGTGTCACGGTTAGAAGTTCTCATAGGAGGAAAACGAGCTGGAAATAATTCACCAGAAATAACCAATGAAGCAGCTGATATTTGTCGGCGACTATTTCAAGGTGGTATCATGGATATTGGCGTTTACCGAGAACTTATTGATGAGCTCGTTGATGACTAGTTGTTAGATAAATGGTAAATAAAATAAGATGATTGTGCATGATAATCATCGTAAACCCACACAGGTTAGAGCGGTAAACTCACGATTACCAATCTATAGTGTTATTTACGGAAATGGACTTGGTGATGTCATTCGGGGATTATTCACGAGGATAGCTCCAAAAGTAGCACCTGTTGCAAAACAATTATCGATGAAGGCTATTGATATTGTTCGTGATAAAGCTCCTGGTGCAATTGTCAATGTTGCTGGTAAGGCGTTCTCGGCGATCAGGGAAAGACTAGCACGATTATTGCGACGAAAACAACAACCACCGGTGAAACTGGCAAGTACTGAGGTGATGCCCGCGGACGTAAGTAAAATAATAAATCAGGCTGCAAATCAAAAACTAGCGGCGATATCTGAAGAAGCAGAAAAAAATATAACAGCAAATTTAATAGCAGGAAGCGGTCTTCGTCGACGATGATCATCATTTGGAAAAATGGTAACTATAATAAAAATGTTCAGGCGCGAATCAGACCCAGTATTTGATATGGAGGCACCTGTCCTTAAGTACGAGTCAGTACGTGATTATCAATTTTATTCTTATGACGCAAGACTACCAAATCAGCGAGGGAGAATCGAATTACAGGTTCATGATACAAGTAGATATTTCTTGCCCGCTGAGGCGTTTATTGAAGTAGAAGGTAGACTTGTAACGAATGTTGTAGCTAATACGCCATATGTTGCTAATTTGCGTGTTGGTTTTGTCAACAACGGGATCATGGCATTATTTAGTGGCGCCACATACATGTTTTATGGAAAAAATATTGAATCAGTTCAGAATGATGTCGACGTTGCTACAACAATAATTGGTCTGGCGAGATATTCTGACGACTTTACAAGATCAGCTGGTCCAACAATGATGTTTGCTAAGGATATTACTGACAACGCTGATCATGTTCAGTATATTAAGTTACAGACACCTCAAGTTACTGCATCTGATCCACAGCCAGTTGACTTTGAACACGCAGCCAGACCAGCTGCTGAATTTGAAATCATAAAAGATATTACCCCGACTTACAACCTGGGATTTGCAACACGCCAAGCAGCGCTGTCGGGAAATGATAGAAATTTTTCGTGTGCAATTCCATTATCTCACATCTTTGGATTCTGCAGAAATGTTAGAAAAGTCATCTTTGGAGCTAAACACACAATTGTGCTCGTAAGAAAAGGTGATGATAATGATGCAATCTGGCGAGGTGTTGGTGTTGCTGATGCTGGTAAAGTAAATATATCAAAACTTTCATTGTGGATGCCAGTAATGACTCCATCTATTACTGAGGAACAAAAATTACTATCTTTTATGGATCAAGGAGGTAAATCATTGCTATCATGGTTAACAGTAACCACAGATGCTGCTCAAAGCAATATTAATGGTTTATTTACATGGCATATAGCATCACAACAGGGTGTTTCTGCACCACGACATATTTTTATTGCATTGCAAAATATTAACCGGATAAATGATCAGGAACAATCACATATGATATTTGATAACCTTGGAGTTAGTGAAGTTTCTTTACGGATAAATGGACATCAAGAACCATCCGAGGATATATTGTTAAATTTTGATCAAAATCATGTAGCGCGCGCATATCATCGTTTGATGTCATTTATGGGACGTGATCAAAATATAGATACTGGTTTGCAAATATCACAACTAGATTTTAAAAAATTGTACCCGATTTATTATTTTTCACTAGAACATCTTGATTTATCCAAACAATCTGTTGTTGATATACACTTTCGAGCTCATGTTACTAACCCACCAGCTGGTGGTGCCTTTTACAGAGCGATCACGGTCATACTTAGCGACAAGGCCATGTTACTTGAAGGTGGTAGTGGTCGAATGAGGGTCGTTGATGCACCGGTGGAAAATCTTTAATCGTGTTATTTAGAAAAACATATTTTATATAAAAATGTCGTACAGTCATGTTAATGTTACTCTGACTCCTGGTCAGGTAAAAAAGCTTCAATCAAAAACCGCCAACAAATGCGGAACTAAAATATCACTAAAACGAGATCATATTAGTGGTGGTCCAAACAAATTATCGTTGACAAATAATCAGATTAAACATTTCAATAAAGCCCTAGAATCAAAAACTGGAGTTCAATTCCATCTCTCCCCGAGCGCCATCAAAGACATGGTTAAAACAGGTGGTATATTCCCATTTCTTGCGGCCATTCCGGCATTACTAGCTGCAGCTGCTCCAGCCGTAGCAAAAGCGGCCGCGTTAGGTGTTGCTGGAGCGGCGGGTAAAAAAATTTTCGAAAAAGTTACTGGTGGACGATATAACAAAAAAAAGGGACGCGGTCTAAGATTACCGGGATCTTGTTGGGGGAGAGGCCTAAGGCTTCCAGGGTCATTTCGTTAGACGTTCCAGCATCAAATTTTGATTTACTTGATGCTGCTAAAAAATTAAAAATATCTGCCTTTAGAGGTGTTTTTATGCGAGATCAATTACCGAAACAACCAAACAAACTAGAAACAGGTATTATTAATCTTGACAAACGTTCTGGACCTGGTACTCATTGGGTATCATACGCGGTTGATCCACGTGGAATTGTTTATTTTGATTCGTACGGGTTAGCTCCACCTGTTGAATTTATCAAGTATGTCGCACCACTCCACGCAACAACCAGAGGTTCCAAAGTTTGGTATTCAACGCTACCCACACAAACAATGACAGATCCGCCAATATGCGGCCATGAAGTAATTAATGTACTCGACGCTATATCAAAATCATCCAGGCCGCCACATAAAGTCGTGCACGATTATACAAGCAACCGATTTGTTGCGCGTAAAGCATTTTAAACAACGGATCTTATTATAATGGTTGACATCTACGGAAGATCTTCTACTAGTAAGAAAATAAAATCCGACGTTGATCTGTCAAAGTATGCGACCAAGGATGACCTCGCTGATATTATGAACCTGGCTGGAGTTGACCCAGATGAAGTTGTTATTTTTCAAGATCGATATGGTAAACTAAAAACCAGCAATATCAAATGGAATGATATAGTCCGGCGAGTACTCGGTGCAGTTACGGATAATATTCCCGTGTTTACTGACGGTGGTAGAATCAGAGATTCAAGTATGTCACTTAAAACCATCAGAGATGAAATTGCAAAAAGTGTTGCTAATCGTGTAAGAAACACCGGTGACACAATGACAGGTGAACTCAGCATGAACGGGAACAAAATAGTAGCTGTAACAGCTCCAAAATCTGACAACGACGTCGTAAACAAACTATACGTCGACGACGTGGATGGAAAACTATCCACGCTGCGGGCCGAATATGATGTTCACGTAACCGGTTTTACAAGGCTTCGAAGAAATTTTCAGAAAACTGATGATGCCATAAATAAGTTCTTTGGAACTCCTTCCGTCATCGATATAAAACTTTTTGATATCAAAAGTAACCTAGACACGATCAAACGAACACAGCTAGACATCGTAGCGGGAATTCCTGAGATTATCAATAAAACCAATCTGATTAAAATTCCAGCTGAAATAACTCCCGGGCATATCACAAACATCGTATGCACGGTATCATCGGGATTTGCAACATGGTCAAAACAAAATAATACCATCAAATATACCGCAACAAGCACTGGCGTGTACAGGCTGTCTGTGTTTAGTGCTGCAAAATTTGAAATATTTACAACGTTTCCATGGCGTCATTCCACCGACAGGTTTTCCGGGGTTGTATCTGTTATATTAAATATCGGATTCAAAGAAATATTTATCCTGGAAGCAGCTGATAGGACATTAACCGCAACATCCTTCTGGTGGTGTTTGGAATTTGTAGCTGAAACACCTCAATTGGTTACGGCATAAAAATATATATGGACGGTGCACAATACAGATACAATCAAGCGCGTGAATGGCAGGCTGCGCTAAAAGATCAAGTTGATCAATATACAGTAAAAGTAAAAAAATATCGACGACGATTGGTTATCGTTGATGTGATTGTTTATTCAGTATCCGCTGTTGTTGCTGGAACCGGTGTAATATTATCAGCGTTGACAACGATGGCACCAGTAGCTGTAACTATCTGTATTTCAGCAGCAACAACTATTGCAGGTGTGCTTGGTATCATCACAAAAAAAATATGTACTTGTACGAACGAAAAATTATCCGATTACAAAATAAAATTACACACAACGACGGTAGCATACTCGAAATTATCCTCGTTGTTATCAGCGAGTCTCAGTGATGGAATTCTATCTGATTTCGAATTTTCAATGATAACCAAAATATACGACGAAGGTATTAAAGATACAAGTATCAATAATGACAGAATTACTCTAGCAGATCGTGACCAACACAACTCCGCCAAAGATAACGATGATCTCGGTAAGTTCAATTAATCCTGAATTTAGTGTTAATTTTC
Organism: Sinohyriopsis cumingii; assembly: GCA_028554795.2. NCBI lineage: Eukaryota > Metazoa > Mollusca > Bivalvia > Unionida > Unionidae > Sinohyriopsis > Sinohyriopsis cumingii. The sequence continues at coordinate 8,743,002 of CM068825.1, forward strand.
CTACTGCAATTCCAGTAAAAGAAATAGCACTAGCACAATTACGAGTATATTACAGCTGGCCAAATATCAGATCAAAATCATTTAATGGTACACCAGCAAATAATTCGCTTGTATTTACTAACAAGAACAAACCCGATGGAACACCTGACTGGGTTGTTGTTGGAATACCAACTGGCAGTTATGAGATTGAAGAGATCAGTGAGGAATTTGCGCGTAGAATAAAATCAATAACAGGAAAAGAATCAAAAATATCAATTAATGTTCATGAACCCACCCTGTCCTCGACGGTTGAAATAAACTCGCCTGATTTTGCCGTTGATATTTATCAATCTTCAATCAGATCAGTGCTAGGATGGCCTGAAATTCCCCCGGTGTATGAAGGATCACCAGAACCGAAGTTAGATGAATTTCTTACGAACGTGAGTAATTATGCAAGCGGATTAAATTATCTTGATGGAAACTTCGCTCATGAGCACGTTGGTAGAATTCTTTTTGGTTATGAAATTTCCAATAAAATAATTACCAAAGAAGTAATTGAATCAATAAGTAAAATATTTAAGGATGAATATCAAGCTCGATTTAAAATTTTACAGAATTTATTTTCTAGTATTACACAATTTTACAGCGATGATGTAAAACAACAAATCATTGAGTCAATACAACATTTAAATAAAGTTATATCAGATTTTCATGATGCTAATGTAACAATTATTAATAGATCAGTCAGAATAATTGTATTTAATGGTAAAAAAACAGGTTCATGGTTAGGAGATTCTTATGATGATTTATTTACCAATCATTACAAAAAAACCTCCGAGGAAGCATTAAAATTTACATTACCAGAATTTGACACAACTGAGTTAAAAAAATCTCTCAATGATCTTACCAACGAAAACTTCCCTAAAATACTCGATGCATGGAGAAAACTGCCACCACCTTCAACCGTTCTCAGATATGATAATGATCCACATGGCGGTGGAAGACACGTATCCCCGCGGATCGTTAATATAACACCGACGGTCGCGGTCAATCTGGTTTGTGACGTAATCGATGGCAGCTATCAAATAGATCTCGGAAGATCAAATCAAGCTCAACAAGGATACATCCTGTACACGTTCACACCACAAGTTCCCCCTGGAAGTTTAATCGTGCAAGAACCAACTAATCCCGTGTATTTGCGGTGTCACAATAATATGTTAACACGAATAAATTTTAAACTCACAGACCACCTTAATCGCTTAATTGACATACGTGAAGAAGAGCTTGTAATAAATCTGTATGTAAAGTCCTAAGACTTTTGTCTTAAGGATTTCTGTCTAAGGACTTCCGTCGTAAGACTTCCGTCGTAAGGATTTCTGTCTAAGGACTTTTGTCGTAGATCTTCATGTAATGGAGGGTTTTTACACGCGAGGATTTCTTAACAGTTAGAAGAACATTTGTAACGGAGATCAGACTCAAATTCGATCAACTTAAAAAAATATTTTATTATTACTGGCACAAATTTGTGCTTGGTACAAATTAATCGGCCTAGGCAACTAAAAAAGCTAGTCGATGAAAGTAAAATTAAAATTTCTATCACAAAAAAAATAATATTTATTAATTTTCCTGATTTTTACTGAAATTGTACAAATTACTTGATTTTGACTACCAACTACCCCCTCAGAAACATAAAAATGCACGAATTACTTGATTTTGACTACCAACTACCCCCTCAGAAACATAAAAATGCACGAACTACTTGATTTTGACTACCAACTACCCCGTCAGAAATAAGAAATTCTAACCTTGTCAAATTGTTCCTAACAAATTTTATTTATTATAAATTAATTTTATTTATTAATAATATTATTTTTACTGAGATTTTTATTTCTTTTTTACTAAAATACAACGAAATTGCTCAATTTTCCTGATTTTGACTACCAACTACCCCGTCAGAAATCAAGTAATTCGTGCATTATTCTTTGATTTTGACTACCAACTACCCCGTCAGAATCAAGTAATTCGTGCATTTTTCTTGATTTTAGTAAAAAAAAAATAAATCCTCAGTAAAAATAATATTATTAATAAATAAAATTAATTTATAATAAATAAAATTTATTAGGAACAATTTGACAAGGTTAGAACTTTCTTGATTTTGACTACCAATACACGTGGTCAGCGTTGACATGGACCCCAGTTACCAAAACTTTCATTTTCATTATCACCAGTAACGAGGTTACTCTGGATCTTTTCACCAGTAACGAGGTTACTCTGGATCGTTTCACCAGTAACGAGGTTACTTTGGATCGTTTCACCAGTAACGAAGTTACCTTCTGACATTATTTTTCTTAATAGTCTTATGCGATTACTAATCGTTTTCTTTGCCTCATACTCGTGGGATAATAACGATTTAATTCTTTCTACGGCGGTAGAAAGAGGAACGAACTCCTTCACATGATCATCTTCTACGGTAGCTAGCGACTGAAACATTGCCGATTGAATCCGTTTCATGAGACTGTATTCAGATGATAGTGTGTGTGTCCCCATGGTTTTACGTTCTTGTAAAATCTCAAAGTCAGAAACTATTTTTTCAGGATTAAGTTCATCAGATATATTAATTCCATCTTTTTTCAATTTTTTAATAGCGACAATTACATCATTGATATTTTCATGGTTCATTATATAATATATGAATCTTTAAAATAAAAAAAAATATCCCTAGAACACCTATCGAGTGTATTAGCAAGTTCGTCGGGATGTTTCAGGGACAGCACAACCAAGAACTCGTAGCTTGCCACCGCAATCTACCAAGTTCATTAGGCAAATATTCCCTCTACGAGAGCCCCTAACCCGCCAAACAACGGTCTAGAGGCCCAAGAGGGAGGACAGCACAGTCCTCATTAAACTCGTAGCTTGCCACCGCAATCTACCAAGTTTAGAGGATATACACATAACATGTATACAATGAAATGGTTATATACAATGAAATGGTTATATACAATGAATGAAGAGCCCCTATCGAGAGTATTAGCGAGCTCAGATTATGAATGAAACGACACTAACTAAGGACAGCACAAACATGTACGCTCAGCAAAATCCCACCCACACTAATTAATCCAGTGGGTGATACGAAAATATGTATCAACCACAAGTCAATATTGTGGTTGGGAATTTTGCTGAGCGGGGGGGGGGTTTGCGGTTCCCCCCACTATTATAAAAATCGCAATTATGCGTACACCACCGACAAATTGTCAGCCATGGGGATTCGATCCTGGACCGCGAGCGTCACAGTCCAATACCATACTGATTGAGCTATCAACCATTGTTACTAACATATGTTTCGGAAGTTAATATATAGCTAGCTATATAGCTAAGGAACCAATATTTACACTAAACAGCGGTTTCTGAATAATAACAGTTTCTGTATTTATAACAGTTTCTGTATTTATAACAGTTTCTGAATAATAACAGTTTCTGTATTTATAACAGTTTCTGTATTTATAACAGCGGTTTCTGTATTTGTGGCGGTTTCTGTATTTATAACAGTTTCTGAATAATAACAGTTTCTGTATTTATAACAGTTTCTGAATAATAACAGTTTCTGTATTTATAACAGTTTCTGTATTTATAACAGCAGTTTTCCTAAGCAGACTGAGAATCAATAAACAACAGTTTCTGTATTTGTGGCGGTTTTCCTAAGCAGAGTGAGAATCAATAATAACAGTGGCATGAACACACACCTGCAGGTCGATTACCATGACAACGGTTTCTGTTCCGCACACAGCTTCCTACGGATCAATAACATTATCATGATCTCTCGTAATGTTGTATGATGGGGAAATATTTAAAAAACATAAATAATACTTCTACGAGTAATTAATTACGATGTAATTAGATACGATGTAATTAGTTAAACTGACTAATTACGATCATAAAAAATCAAAAATCTACGAAGAAAACTATATATTACAAAGTAATCTCCCTTATGTAATCAAAAATTCAGTAGTGTATGGAGGACCTACTGTGACATAAATTAAAAAAATTAATTCAATGTGGTGATGATAGTTAATAATGTGGTGATGATAGTTATTGATACTGAAAGATAATTTTCTGTTTATATTTTTTCGATAAAGTAGATCTGGTCATATTATCTGCGACGTATTTTACCACACGCGAGTTAATATCAAAATATGTCGCAGCCGCGTTCATAGACTGAAACATAATTTCTTTACCGGTTTCTATGTTTGTAGAAATTACCGCCCTCTTTCCGATTGTCTTATATCTTCCTGTATTTCCACGTGTATTATTCTCGCTGTGAGAGATAGCTTGTAAATTGGATAAATTATTGTTTTGAGTATCCCCGTCAATATGATCAATAACAAAACCATCTTCGATCAATCCGTTGAAACACTCGTATGTGAAACGATGACAGAGATAATTTTTCCTTCCAGCAGTAAACATTAGATAACCAGTATTAATGACAAAACCAACCGGTCTTTTAAGCATACAATTTCTGATGACACCATTAATATTTGATTCATAGTTTGTTATGACAGGATGTGGGACAAATATATTTTGCTCCATTATAATAATATTATACGTTTAAATCATTGTTTGTCTGAAATCTTGATATATAATCCTCCACGGATTTTATAGCGTTTTCACCGCTATTATTTTTTTTGTCATAATATCTTTTAAGCTCTCTGAACCGTTTTGCGCCGCACTTCCCACATAATTTTGTCTTTCCTCGCACTCCAATACCACACCGTAGACATGGTATTGGTCCTAGACTTCCTCGTCGTATGTTTTGTGAGTGCATCCAACAAAATTCCTTTCTGCAGGATTTGTTGCATCGATTTACTGAGCCGATCATCAACCATCTGCATTGAGACATTGTATATATATATATAATTTTCTTTATTTAAATATTTGTTTTAATTATATGAACGAGTTTGAGAGATTATCCCAAACTAGGCCTGTTAAGTATAAATTCAACCTTGACAGATTATCTTCTGACTTGCCAGTGCGAGATCTGGTTGATCCGAAAAATAAAAGTTTGATCTCGAAAATTCACGACGCCAAGAAAGAATTTTACACGGATGGTGCATCTCATACATGGTCAACGTTCAAGATTATACGCAACACTGACGGAGTCAAGAAAGCTGGCAAAGTCAGTGTCGACAAAGTCACGGACGCTACAATGAATGACAAACGAGCGGCAACTATCATTAACTACATCGCTGAATACGAGGGCAATCAAAAATATTTCTTCAGAGTAAAATTTATTGTATTAACAGAAACAGGTAGTTGGATTATCCGTGACAAATATGATCCTGTCCTTGGCAATAATAAAACTATCATATTAAGTAAAAATTCCAGACCGGGTCTACTGACAGGTATTGACAAACCGTATTATGAACGAGCATATCCTGTAACAGCGGTTATTTATGGAATTTATGAGATAAATAAAAAACCTAACGTTGATAAACTAGCGCCGATGAAATTTTCAAGGTTAAATTGTGTGGCTGAACGAGTAATAGAACACTTTACAAACGCGATGCGTGGAAATGGATTAACTGATTTAAGGCGTGAAAAAATAAACTCGTGGGCTGATTCAGTTAAGGATACCGGTGCTACAATAAAAGATGTTGCTGAGTTAGGAAAAATATTAAAATTTCCAATAACTGTGGCGACAATAACGGGAGAAGTACTGTACCAGTCGAAATATAAATCGAAGGGAGCTCCAATAAATATTATCGATCATAACGCGCACGCATGGACTAACGCGGTAACAATATTTCCACGTGATCGAACTGTTAGATTTTATCACACAGATAGTATGTTTGATTTTATCAACGAAATAAGTAAAACCGATCCTGTATCGGTATGGTTATTTAAAAGTAATGAGGAAGGTGAATTTGATCAGTTTGTCAAACCGAACGGTGAAATATATCGCACAGAATCCCTCCATGACGAGATGAAAAATCTTGCGACGTTTTTACAGTGCAAGCACGCGGAAAATACTGACAAATTACTAACTAATTGTTTTACCGTTCCATCTGTTGCGGCTCATTTCGCCAGAGAACAAAATTCATGGAAACCAACACGATTTGATTTACTCGAGGACGTACGTGCAAGTTGCGTCGAATATGGACATGGCGGATTATGGAATACCAAATACAATTACAATGATGTTATTTCGGTTGATATGGTTGCATGTTATCCAGGAAGTTTTCTGGGATACGGAGATTGTTCTACGTACTTTGAAAGATTTGGTCACCCTACAAACGAGATGACGCGAGTGGCAATTAATGGACCATTACCTGATTTTGATCTGACTGGATTCGCCTGTATTGAGTCGTTCGAGCTTAACGAAAATCTTCACAAGATTTGTTATGTTTGGTTTGGCAGACATTTTTGTGAAAAACGTTGGGCACCTATAGTTTTGTTGCGATATATGCTAGATTGTGCGATACTGACATCGTTGGTGGTCAGTGAGGCAATTATATCATATCATGCACAGACCAAAGTTTGGTTGCCCATGTCAGATTCTGAAGTTATCAGCGAGTTTAAGGAAAAATATCCTGATATTTCCGAAGATGATATTCCTAATAAACTCAAAACCGCAAAAGATCTCGGTAGAAAAATTATAGGTAAATTTACTCAAGGTGGTGCATATGATTATAAAAGACATCACGCACGATTAATTTTAGATGATGCCGAGTACGATTTTATAATCGCTGATACAACGGCGAAAAATACGTTTGTAAATCGAGAGAGTGTTTATTTATCCGACGGAACAAAATTAGGTACGATCGTTAGTTACATAAATGACGTATCCCCGCAATATACTCATCCAAGATCTTCCATGTTGGCTTATGTTTCTATAAATTTATTATCGATGATTAATAGATTTCCTGAGACCGCAGTCAGAGTCGCAACAGATTCGTTTTATATTTCAAGTAAATATTTAGAATCTGTTATGAAATTTACAAGTAATGATGAACGATGGGGTTCGTGGAGAATAAAAAAGGAACTATTACACAATTATGTAGAATCAGCAGATGTTCCAGTGAGAGATTTTTATCGTGAGGGTAATAAAATATCAGAAATGTCGAAGGCACCATCGTTGAGTGATCCAATAACCAGATATAAGACAGTATATCTCAATGGACCTGGTGGATGCGGCAAAACAACTCGAACGATTAATGTTTTTAGAAATTCAGATATAATCGTGCTGACACCCACACATAGACTTGCACGTGAGATGAAACAGCGGCAAGTACAATCGTGTACGTATCATAGTTTCTTTCGGTGGCGCGGAGATACATGGACTCCTGAACGGATGGGAGAAAAATATATACCTAAAATAATTATTTGGGACGAGATATGTAGGGTCTCATTGGATACATTAAAAACGTTTCTTGATTGGTTGTTGACGAAAAATACCGCCATAATAATGTGTGGCGATCATGGTCAACCGCCGCCTTTTGTTGGACCATCTCCACATGATTGGTTAAAAAATTTCGTTGATTATTATGAAGAAATAGATAATGATCATCGAGCTCTTGATGCAAATTTGAAGGAGTTTAAAAAATTAATCAGATTACAATCAAACAAAATTCAGTGTGAAATAATACGTGGAGTGATCTCAGAGACATCAATGAGTGATTTTTTGAACTCATGGAGACCCAACGATTTGATCGTAGCAAGCAGAAAAATAATCAGAGACGCTTTACAACAACAGTTATTTCAACTACATAAAGAACAATATTCAGAATTACCCGTACCGTTGTGTTATAGACCATCAGATACACGAAAACAGAATATTAATGTTGATATTCCAGGACCCTTGACAGAGTCAAGGAAACAGAATCTCGTATTAAATGATATTGTCGCCGTTGATATCAGTGTGGTTGAAGATGCAATACACGCTGACAAATCTCCATGGGTGTTGGGATACGCTATGACAATCCACTCGTCTCAGGGATTAACTATTTCTGATACACGAGTCTGGATTGTAGACGATCGCATCGAGTGGTCAAATTTAGTTTATTTGGCGGTATCGAGGGTCAGAAATATATCTCAATTACGTAGAATTATAATTCCTGAAATCGTTGATAAATTTAACATCATCGATGATGATATAATAAGAAAAAAAATAATCGGATACAAACAATCTGACAAAAAAAATAAACGTGACTTTGATCTTGATGTTGAATTTATTATTGAGTTAAAACAGCAGCAGAACAATCATTGCACCAGTTGTAATTGTATAATGTTATGGCGATATTCAAGTAATGATTCAAGACAATTTACCGTAGATAGAAAAGATAATAGTCGCGGTCATACACGAGAAAATACCATGTTAACCTGTCTTGAGTGTAATCGACGTAGAGGCGCAGGCACTAGTGCTAGTTAAGTGATCGAAATCACCGGAGTGATCGCGGTGGTAGTTGTGTATCCTCGGGAATTATTTGTAGTTGTTCACGTGTAAATCCACGTTGAGGAGCAGCTGAATCTAATCTGTAGATTGCAGGTCTGGAAACGCCTACGTTTCTTCCAGTGGATCTTGTCACGGTAGATATTTTGTGTGTGGTAACACTCCAAATAGGATCAGTTGCTCTCGCTTTACCACCTTCAAGTTCACCAGGCTCATATAAATATCTGACTGTAACATCACCTAATATTTTTTGTTTTCCAGCATCTTTTCGTTGTGTTGGTATATTTTTTTTTGTGACCGCGCTAGTGGGTTTCATGTTGGTTGTTCGTGTGATCTCATTATTTAATGCAGCTATCACGCTTGGTAATCTTGCCACCCATTCGCGAGATCTTTTATCCTGAATAAATTCCCTCGCGTATTGATATCCAAATAACCGTTCACCAAGTGTTCGATTAAATCGCTCAACAATTGCTTGATCACGGTGAATTGCAGTATGACCTCGTCGTATTTTGGTATTATGTTGTTTCATCAGCGATGATACTGGACCAAGAAATTCCTTACCAGGATCAACCTGTAGTAGCTGTGGCCATCGCAGACCACCTTGTGGTCCGAGTCCTCGTTGATAAATTCGTTCAAACGCATCGGCTACTTCAGATGATGTTTTCGCTGATAGCGGCTCTGCTTCTTTATATCTACTTGCAACATCAACTACGGTTAGCGCGTATTTGTACGCTTTTCCACGCACAGTATCATGCAGTAAAAACAGAATATCAGCTTGATGAACTTCATTAGGAACACTGACATCGAAATACGCGTACTGAATTTGTTTAGGACGTGGTAGATAAATTTGCCATATTGCCTGCCTGGACAACCACGCGCTAGCAGTAGAATGTTTAACCGCCGCTGCATCAGCGAGTTTACCAAATGCTGCTTTGCCTCTCCAGTATCCTCTCGGTGAATAATAAATTGATTCCATTATTAATTACCAGCCCCAATCGCTAATTTACCTTTCATCGAGGATCTTACTAACCAATTAGCTAATGATTCTCTAATATTTTTATTTTTTATAGAATTTAATGAATGAATTAATTTTACATCTGCAATATGCCTATCTTGTAGATTTTGACTTTTATAAGCTACATCATGAGCATGACAAGCTCGATCAATAGCGTTTATTGGTTCCTCGCCTGGTTTTGGTTGATCTTGATCATCGAGCCTGATATCGAGTCTGGTACCAGGACCGCAATAATTATATCCTGGTAGATGTTTTTCTCCACTGTATTTAGCCCATGGAGCACCTGGAAACTTTGACATCAAATTAGCAATATCACCACCGCGCTTATTAGGTAAAAACGAAAATTTCTTTCTACCGCATATAGAACATTTTCCACCGTACGCTATTTTTTTATTTTTTGTTGTAACCGTGGCTAAATCAGTAGTTGGAGTTTTAACTCTACAGCGTAAACAATATAAATTCATGTTATAATATATATGGATATAATTGATTTCTCAGCAACTCGGCAACGAGAGCGAGTTAAGCATCATCCTGCGCTACCGAACTCCATCAGAATGATTATCATAGGACCATCTGGATCGGGTAAGACGCAATTATTACTTAATCTGATAATGAGATGGTTGAAATGGGATAAATTATATTTGGTAGCACCATCCGTTGATGATCAACGATGTTATGATGTACTTAAAGATTTCAATGAAAACGCACAATTACTGGATGAAGATAATGATGTTATAGAGTTTATAACCGATATTGATGAAGCACCATCCGTAGATTCCATAGACGGATTTAGTAATAATTTAGTTGTATACGACGATGTGATGCTAGATAAACAATCAAATCCAGCCAGAATATTTTCCCGAGGGAGACATAAAAATACAGACGTGATCTATGTTACTCAACGATATACACAAATTCCGAAGGTGATCAGAGACAACTGCAACATTTTAGTTGTGTTTAATGGCGTAGACACACACACGTTGCGAAATATTCATCAAACTTGGTGTGGTGGTGACATGGATATAATTAAATTCAAAAATTTCTTCTCACGAGCGCAAGCTACTCCGCATGGATTTATAACAATAAATTTACATGATCCAAGAACAAGATATCGTGTGGGTATTGACAAAATATTTGGGTAACAGGGGTGATGATAAAATTAAATTGAATTAAACAGATATCATTAATATAATGAACAACTGTGCGTGGTTACGTCAAGGAACCACTAACAATTGTAATAAAAAATGCCGTGGAGAATATTGCAAGAAACATAATTATCTTATAAAGAAAAATCCTCATGCTGGTCCACGAGGTTGTGTTGGTTGTAACAACGGCGTTAGAGGATTATATCAGATTTGTAAAAATTGCGGTGGAGATCGATACAGAAGTTTGATGAACTATTACAGAAAAAGAAAGAACATAAATCCCAAAATAGAAAAACCACCATCAGAACTTGAATATTACTTGAAACATAGAACAAATTCCGAAGATTCAGATGAAGATGAAACAGATGAAGATTCCCATGATTCAGATGATGATTCCCAATATTGATAGCAGCAGAGAGGGGCGTCTACAATTCTGTTTGGGACAAACAATAATCGTAGACGTGGTAATTGACCTCTATGAGTGGTCACTATTTTTTTTTGGTAAAACACAAGGGTGACCACTCCCTTAAGTGGTCTGTTCACCCTCTCCGCTGCTCCATTCGGTAATCGTTTTAGTCATTTTACCTGTCCATTATAATGTTGCATAGTGATTTAAGAATGACCGTTTAATTCTAAGTATTCTCTCACCCTCTTCCCTTTTATATAGCCCTCCAAGCTTTCGATAAGGTTCATAAAGTATTTTCCTCACATTTTTCCTCTTTTCTAAAATTTCAATTAATTCTTTCTTACACTCTTTTTTCTCTTCTTCATTCCCTGGTTTTTCGATTACTTTCTTTAGTTCATATTGTTCTATTTTATCTTTTCTTGCCTGATTCTTTAATGTTTAATAGTTTTAATTACAAGTTCATGGTGTATTTCTCCTAAGATTTTATTGTTTATTTTGCACTAGTCCATCCCACAATTTTTCCTATTTTCCATGGCTAAACTAAATGCTACTATTTTATCATCTAATATCTTCTTCTCATTTATTGTGTATTTATTTATGTATTCTTTTTCCCATTTGGAAAGGTAACATTTATCTAGTTTACTTGCCTGCTTCTCTCCGTATTCATACTTGTGTTCTTTCCTAATTTATCCGTCTATATGCATCTTTAGTTTTAGACTCTTTTCATTGTATCCATAATTACTCAATCTGTTTCTGTTAATTCAGTTTTCCTATCAATCTCATCCTCTGCCAAATTAAAGTCTACCCCACCCCGATTATAATGTTTTCCATTGTAAATTCGTGAATATATGTGTATAAATTTTCCAGAAATACCATCTCCTTTGCTTTATTTTGCGACGGAAAGTCTACATTTAGGATACGCCAGTATGTTAAAGTCGATCCTAAAATTCTTTTACCCAGTTTGGTTGTACTCATAATATGTCCCTTTTATGATGTATAATGGTTGAAAATCCTGCCCTGCTCTCCTCTGGTTATCATCTGTTACTTCTATTGTGTTTTATTTCTCCTCTAGACCTGTCTTCATTTCATTGCCTATATTGTGAGTTTCTTGCAGCTGCACTACATCGTAATCTCTTACGTCTTCTTTTATTTTCCCTGTCGTTTCGTCATTTATTACATTTACTTTAATACTTGTTGTATCGAAATTCGATCCTTTCATTTTTCCTTGTGTCATTGTTATTATATATTATATTCATGCATTGGGTTCTTAGAGATTTTTCTTTTTTAATAATTTGGTCGTTTAATGTGGCTTTTTTATGCCTCGGCTCCATCAGGTAGAGCAGCAGAGAGGGCGATCAGACCACTTAACGCGTCACGTACGCTTTTATAGACAAAAAAAAATAGTGACCCTTCATAGAGGTCAATACCATGTCTACGATTATTGTTTGTCCCAAACAGAATTGTAGACAGGACCCTCTCTGCTGCTATTAATTAAAAAAATTGTATATTAAAAATAATGGTACATCCAGAATCTTATACTGCAAGAATAGCACGAGAACGATTAGAAGCAATTAAAAAATTTCTTCCTGTCAGAGACTCATTCAGAAAAAATCTACATGCGCAGCAAGAAGCACAAGTTGAGTACGAAGAAGAAATTAAAAAACTGTTTAAACCCGTCACTGCAGCTACTGAACAAGTTACAGCTGTCATCAAAGAAGATCTTCTTCCGGTATCAAAACAAAGAGCAGAACAAACTGAAAAAATAGCAAGAAGAACTAAACAGACAAAGAAGATTTTACGAGATCTTCCAACTGATATAGCTGCGGCTCACCCTCCACCTGTCGGCGAAGAAATACTTGAAAGTATTGGAAAACTTCGTACTGAAGTCGCCGACGTGCAAAAAGAACATGCACCTGAACCCGAACTAGTAGAAAAAATCGTAGAATTGATTGCAAAATTTAGGAAAGGGGTTGTTGAAGAAATTAGAAAAACTAAAAAGAACTATTACCCGAAGCAATATTAAATAGTATATTTAATAAATCTATTATTTTAAAATCCCGTTATGAAAAAGTAAATGATGATAATCTTATTAAATATATATATATCGCGTATATTACAACAAAAAACAAACTAGAGGTCCAGAATATAAAATTATTAAAGAAGAAATAAAAAGACTTTATGGAGAGAGATTAAAACAACAAGAACAACTCTCCCAGTATCAACTTCCTCCACCTTTACAACGTAAAAAAATTTATGCGCCGACAATGACATATTCACCGGTAGATTCACTACATGGATTTCGAGTAAGTGACTCACCTGACATACCCCCGGTCACCACTGAAGTACTTCATCCGGTGATGCAACCACCAGTATTTAATACACCTCAAGATGAACCTAAAACAGGATCTGGTTTATGTCCTGATAATATCATTAATGATGTGTCACGGTTAGAAGTTCTCATTTTAGGAAAAGGTGCCGGAAACAATTCACTAGAAATAATTAATGAAGCATCTGATATTTGTCGGCGATTATTTCAAGGTGGTATCATGGATATCGGAGTTTACCGAGAACTTATCGATGAACTTGTTGATGACTATTTGTTAAATAAATGGTAAATTAAAAAAGATGATCATACATGATAATCATCGTAAACCCGTACAGGTCAGAGCAGTAAACTCACGATTACCAATCTACAGAGCTACTTACGGAGATGGACTTGGTGATGTTATTCAGGGATTATTTACAAGGATTTCTCCAAAAGCAGTACCTGTTGCAAAACAATTATCGATGAAAGCTATCGATATTGTTCGTGAAAAAGCTCCTGGAGCAATTGTCAATGTTGCTGGTAAGGCGTTCTCGGCGATCAAAGATAGACTAGCACGATTATTGCGACGAAAACAACAACCGGTAAAATTACCAAGTACTGAAGTGATGCCCGCAGACGTAAGTAAAATAATAAATCAGGCTGCAAATCAAAACCTAGCGGAATTATCTAAAGAGGCAGAAAGAAATATAACATCAAATTTGATAGCAGATCAAGGACCCAATCAGGCTGCAAATAAAATTCTAGCGGACATATCTGAAGAAGCAGAAAAAAATATAAAAGCAAATTTAATAGCAGGAAGCGGTCTTCGTCGACGATGATTTAGATCATCATTTGGAAAAATGGTAATTATAATAAAAATATTCAAGCGCGAATCAGACCCAGCATTTGATATGGAGGCACCTGTCCTTAAGTATGAATCTGTACGTGATTATCAATTTTATTCCTATGACGCAAGACAACCAAATCAGCGGGGGAGAATCGAATTACAGGTTCATGATACAAGTAGATATTTCTTGCCCGCTGAGGCGTTTATTGAAGTAGAAGGTAGACTTGTAACGAATGTTATAGCTAATACGCCATATGCTGCTAATTTGCGTGTTGGTTTTGTCAACAACGGGATTATGGCGTTGTTTGATAGCGCCACATACATGATTGATGGAAAAATAGCGAATCGATTCAGAAGGATGTTGATGTTGCTACAACAATAATAGGTCTAGCGAGATATTCTGATGATTACACAAGATCAGCCGGTCCAACAATAATGTTTGCTAAAGATATTACTAACCACGCTAATCATGTTCAGTATATTAAAATACGGACACCACGAGATACTACATCTGATCCACAACCGGCTGACTTTGAGCACGCAGACAGACCAGGTGCTGCTATTGATATTATAGGAAGTGTTAATGCGATTTACAACTTAGGGTTTGCAACACGCCGAGCAGCGTTGTCAGGAAATGATAGAAATTTTTCATGTGCAATTCCATTATCTCACATCTTTGGATTTTGCAGAAATGTTAGAAATGTCATCTTTGGAGCTAAACACACAACTGTGTTCGTAAGAAAAGGTGATAATAATGATGCAATCTGGCGAGGTGCTGATGTTGCTGATGGTAAAGTAAATATATCAAAACTTTCATTATGGATGCCAGTAATGACTCCATCAATTACTGAGGAACAAAAATTACTTTCTTTTATGGATTCAGGCGGTAAATCATTGCTGTCATGGTTAACAGTAACCACAGATGCTATTCAAAGTAATGTTAATGGTTTACTTACATGGCATATAGCATCACAACAGGGTGTTTCTTCACCACGACATATTTTTATTGCGCTGCAAAATAATGACCGGACAAATAATCAAGAACATTCAAATATGATATTTGACAATCTTGGAGTTAATGAAGTTTCCTTGCGAATAAATGGACATCAAGAACCAACTGAAGATATATTGTTAAATTTTTATCAAAATCACGTAGCGCGTGCATATCATCGTTTAATGTCATTCATGGGACGTGATCAAAATATAGATACTGGTTTTCAAATATCCCGACTAGATTTTACAGGTCTATATCCTATTTATTATTTTTCACTGGAACATCTTGATTTGTCCAAACAGTCTGTCGTTGATATACACTTTCGAGCTCGTGTTACTAACCCACCAGGTGCTGGTGCCTTCTACAGAGCAATCGCGGTCATACTCAGCGATAAAGCCATGTTACTTGAAGGTGGTAGTGGTCGAATGAGAGTCGTTGATGCACCAGTGGAAAATCTCTAATTATTCAGAAAAATATATTTTATATAAAAATGTCGTATGGTCATGTTAATGTTACTCTGATTCCTGGTCAAGTCAAAAAACTTCAATCAAAAACCACCAGCAAATGCGGAACTAAAATATCACTAAAACGAGATCAGATGGGTGGTGGTCCAAACAAATTATCGTTGACAAATGATCAGATTAAACATTTCAATAAAGCCCTAGAATCAAAAACTGGAGTTCAATTACGTCTTTCTCCGAGCGCCATCAAAGACATGGTTAAAATAGGTGGCATATTTCCACTTCTCGCGGCTATTCCAGCGTTAAAAGCTGCTGCTGCTCCAGCCGTAGCAAAAGCAGCCGCGTTAGGTACTGTTGGAATCGCTCCTGGAATGGCTCTAAAGAAAGCAACAGGAAATGGATACAAAAAAAGGGACGCGGTCTAAGATTACCGGGATCTCGCTGGGGAAAAGGTCTAAGGCTTCCACGTTAGATGTTCCAGCATCAAATTTTGATTTACTTGATGCTGCTAAACAATTAAAAATAAAAATAAAATTTAGAGGTGTTTTTATGCGAGATCAATTACCAAAACAACCGAATAAACTCGAGGCAGGTATTATTAATCTCGACTCGAATTCAGGACCCGGTACTCATTGGGTATCATACGCGGTTGATCCACGTGGAATTGTTTATTTTGATTCGTACGGGTTAGCCCCACCTGTTGAATTTATCAAGTATGTTGCACTACTCAACGCAAGAACCTCTGGTTGTAAAGTTTGGTATTCAACGCTACCCACACAAACAATGACAGATCCGCCAATATGTGGCCGTGAGGTAATTAATGTACTTAACGCTATATCAGAATCATCCAAACCGCCACATAACGTTGTGCATGATTATGCAAGCAACTGATTCGTTGCGCGTAAAGCGTTTTAAACAGATCTTGGATCTTAAAATATAATGGTTGATATTTACGGAAGAAGATCTTCACGCGTTAAGAAAAAATCCGGCGATGTTGATCTGTCGAAGTATGCGACTAAAGATGAACTCGCTGATATCATGAGCCTGGCTGGAGTTGATCCAGATGAGGTCGTTATTTTTCAAGATCGATATGGTAAACTAAAAACGAGCAATATCAGATGGAATGATATAGTTCGACGAGTACTCGGTGCAGTTACAGATAATATTCCTGTGTTTACTGACGGTGGTAGAATCAGAGATTCAAGTGTATCATTTACAACAATCAGAGATGAAATTGCAAGAAGCGTTGCTAATCGCGTGAAAAATACTGGTGACACAATGACGGGTGAACTCAGCATGAACGGAAAAAAAATAGTAGTTTTAAGAGATCCAACATCCGACGATGATGCAGCAACAAAAAAAATACGTCGACACCGTAGATGGTAAATTATCCACGCTGCGGGCCGAGTGTGACGTTCACGTGGGCGCTTTTGCAAGATTTCGCAGAAACCATCAAAGAACCGCAGAAGAATTCTTCTCCACTCCGCACTCCGTTGACATAAATCTCGCTGATATCAATACGAACATCGACACGATCAAACGAACACAGCAAGACATCGTAGCGGGGATTCCTGAGATCGTTAATAAAACCAATTTGATTAAAATTTCAGCCGGAATAACTCCTGGGCATATCACAAACATCGTATACACTGTATCATCGGGATTCGCAACATTGTCGCAGCAAAATAAAACCATCAAATATACCGCAACAGTCATTGGCGTGTACAGGTTGTCTGTGTTCAGTGCTGCAAAATTTGAAATATTTACAACGTTTCCATGGCGTCATTCAACTGATAGGTTTTCCGGGGTTGTATCTGTTATATTAAATAGCGGAACCGAAGAAATATTTATCCTGGAAGCAGATGATAGGAAATTAACCGCAACATCTTACTGGTGGTGTTTGGAATTTATAGCTGAAACACCTCAATTGGTTACTGCATAAATATATATGTAAGGTGCACAATACAGATATAATCAAGCGCGTGAATGGCAGGCGGCGATAAAAGATCAAGTCGAATAATATACAGTAAAAGTAAAAAAAAATATCGACGACGATTAGTTATCGTTCATGTGATTGTTTATTCATTATCCGCTGTTGTTGCTGGAGCAGATGTTATATTATCAGCGGTGACAATGATGGCACCAGTAGCCGTAACTATTTGTATTTCAGCAGCAACAACGATTGCAGGTGTGCTCAATATCATCACAATACAAATATGTACTTGCATGAATGAAAAATTATCCGATTACATGATAAGATTACATACAGCGACGGTCGCATACTCGAAATTGTCCTCGTTGTTATCAGCGAGTCTCAGTGATGGAATTATATCTGATTTCGAGTTTTCAATGATGACTAAAATATATGACGAAGGTATCGGTATTAAAGATACAAGTATTAATAATGACATAATTACTGCAGCAGATCCTGACTAATACAACTCCGTCAAAGATAACGATGATCTCGGTAAGTTCAACTAATCCTGAATTTAGTATTAATTTTCCTACTGCAATTCCAGTAAAAGAAATAGCATTAGCTCAATTACGGGTATATTACAGCTGGCCAAATATCAGATCAAAGTCATTTAATGGTACACCAGCAAATAATTCGCTTGTATTTGCTAACATGAACAAACCAAATGGTACTCCTGACTGGATAGATGTTGGAATACCCACTGGTAGTTATGAGATCGAACAAATCAATGAGGAATTTCAACGTAGAATAAAATCAATAACCGGAAAAGAAGCAAAAATATCAATTAACGTTCATGAACCGACGCTGTCCTCGACGGTTGAGATACATTCTACTGATTATGCCGTTGATATTTATCAATCCACGATAAGATCCGTACTAGGTTGGCCTGAAATATCACCACCGATAACACCGATACCACCATAACCGAAAGGTCTGATTATGTCACGGATAGGCAATCATATCATGAAATTAATCCATCATACCAGGAACGACTACGTAATTTAAAAAGTAAATCAATGGTTGGCATATTTATTGTCATACCCTATGTTGATAATGAGGTATGGACTTTTAAAAATCCAGGGGAAACGATTACTTTAGCTATTCATAAAAGTGATATTATTAAATATTTTCAGGAAATCAATCAAGAATATAAAAAACAACTAAATCAACTGAATCAATATTTTAACGAACATATTTTTGATATATCAGCGTCATCACGTGAAAAAATCATCACGCGTGTGGAAATATTAAATCAGCTTGTATCAGATATGGAATATTTTAACAACCGAATAGTTCAAGCGATGGTTAGTTTAAAATTTTCTGAAGGAACTCACGCAAAAGAATGGTTAGATAAATATAAATTAACAGAAACCGATGTACCAAATTTTAAATTTCCCGGGTATAGTGCAGTTGAGTTAAAACAATCTGTCAATGATCTTATCAACGAAAACTAAAATACTCGATGCGTAGAAAAAACTAGCACCACCTCCAACTGTTCTCAGACATAATAATGATCCACACGGAGGCGGCAGACACGTATCTCCGGGAGTCGTTAATATAACCAGCACGATCGTGGTCAATCTAGTTTATGACGTAGTCAATGGTAGCTATCAAATAGATCTAGGAAAATCAAATCAGGCTCAACAAGGATATATTTTATATACATTTACACCACAAGTTCCCCCTGGAAGTTTAATCGTGCAAGAACCAACTAATCCTGTGTATCTGCGGTGTCACAATAATATGTTAACACGAATAAATTTTAAGCTCACAGACCACCTTAATCGCTTAATTGACATGCGTGGAGAAGAGCTTGTGATAAATCTGTATGTGAAATCTTAATTAATCCAGTAAATATTATATAATGTACCAACACGTGATGGTTTTTATACATGACAAAGAAGCACTTGAAAACGCCATCAGAACAGCGTTTTCACAAAACACAGAGCAATTTAACGTTAATTTAGTTATTGATGAATACGAAAGCGAGGATTTCTTATTAACACAAGAACAGTTAGATGAGCTCCGTCAAAAACATATTGTCGAGATCATTTGTAGCAGAGATCAGATTCTAAATTATACACACTCCTGTATTAAACTCGATCAACTTAAAAAAAAATAATATTTCAGAATAAAAAATATAATCACTGATGGGATAAATTACACAAATTAATTAATTTTGTACAATCTGAAATAATTCTGAAATGAATCAATCTGATGGGGTAATTGGTACTGAAAATTATACAAATCAATCAGTTTGCTAATTCTGATGGGGTAACTGGTGCTGAAAATTATATAAATTAATCAGTTTTCCAAAAAATACTACAAAAAAATATTGTATTATTATTCTGAAATATTTTTATTATTATTCTGAAATATTTTATTTTTTTGTGAATCAATTTGATGGGGTAATTGGTACTGAAAATTATACAAATCAATCAGTTTGCTAATTCTGATGGGGTGGTTGCTACTCAAAAGTATACAAATCAATCAGTGTGCTAATTCTGATGGGGTGGTTGGTACTTAAAAGTATAGAAATCAATCAGTTTTCCAAAAAATACTACAAAATATATTTTATTATTATTCTGAAATATTTTATTATTTATGTAAATTAATTAATTTATTAATTCTGATTGGGCGATTGCTACTTAAAAGTATGCAAATCAATTAATTTATTAATTCTGATGGGGTGATTGCCACTTAAAAGTATACAAATCAATCAGTTTTGTAATTTTGATGGGGTGCTTGCTACTCAAAAGTATACAAATTAATCAGTTTTCCAAAAAATATTTTATTATTATTCTGAAATATTTTATTTTTTATGTAAATTAATTCTGATGTGATATACAGTGAGGGAAAATATATTACTACTCAGGGTTGCTTTGGTCGTTACCCGCTAACATAATTTTTCTTAAGTATCTTATGCGGGTACTGATTGGTTTTTTGTTTCGTATTCGCTGGATAATCCCGACCTGGTCTTTTCTACTGCAACAGAAAGAGGAATAAATTCATTTACTTGATCATCGTTCACCATAGCCAGTGACTGAAACATAGCTGCCTGAATCCGCTTTATGAACTTATAATGAGATGATAGAACATACTTATTTTCATTTTTAAGTTCTTCTAACGTTTCAAAATCAGATATTATTTTTTCAGGATTTAGTTCATCAGATATATTAATTCCGTTTACTTCTAGTTTTTTAATAGCAGAAATAATGTCTTTGATATTCTCATGGTTCATTATATAATATATAAATCTTTCAAATAAAAAAAATTATCCCTAGAACCACTATCGAGTCTTTAGCGAACTCAGATTATGGATGATTATGGATGACGAGCCCCTATTCGAGTGTCTTAGCGAGCTCAGATTATGAATGAAGGACGGCGCAAACATATATTATGAAATGAACTTATATTCGAGTTTTTTAGCAAGTTCATTAAGTATAAAATGAAATATATACAATGAATGAATGAATAAAGGACGGCACAAACATATACGCTCAGCGAAACCCCACCCACAATAATCAAGCCCGTGGGTGATACAAAAATATGTATCAACTACCGGTTGATATGCTGGTTGAGTTTTGCTGAGCGGGGGGATTTGGCGGAGCCCGCAATTATTATAAAAATCGCAATTATGCATAATCCACCGAACATTTGTCAGTCGTGGGGTTAGATCCTGGACCGCGAGCGTCACAGTCCAATACGATACCGATTGAGCCATCGAATCTTGTTACAAACATATGCTTCGGAAGTTAATATATAGATAATAATCATTGAAAAGGAACTAATTTCGAATATATTTACTCAAAATACAATTCTGAATTCAAGAAATACGTTTATACAATATATTCTCACCAAACAAAGCTGAATTAAGGAATTTCCTATTTATTATACCACACCATCTATGATAGAACATCCGGTCCAGATCATCTAATTGCTAGATTTTTCCATCCTTCCTATAACATAACTGCTAGATTTTTTCATCCTTCCTATGACTATTACGAGATTTTCCATCCTTCCTATGACTATTACGAGATTTTCCATACTCTCTATAACTGTTCAATGGAGAAATATATATTACGAGATTTCCCACTCGTAAATCTGTATCATAGTCAAGGGAGTATTTAGTTGTTAATATTACTCGATAAAAAAATAACCACATACGCATAAATACATAATCACACATACGTACACAATCTCGCATTATATTTCTGCACTGAACAAGGAAAATGCAACTGATTTTTAATTCCAAACACTATATACACGTATTTCTGTAATCGAGTAAATACATGCAGAATCCCTATGCTGTACTGTAGATCTAAAATTAACCCGCCACGATCGATACAGACTAGACGCTGGATTCTGCACTCAGTAAGCTGGAATATACATGTCGGTTTTCTGTAGGTTAGATGAAATATACATGTATTCTATGCGTTGCGCTGTTCTAAATGTTTCACGAAAAGAACAGAAAAATACACGAACTGTATATTTTTGTAAACTAGAAATCATAAATCCTTTCTGTAATGCATACTGTTCAACTTGCTCCACCAGGCATCACAGACCTTGGATGTTGTATATGATTATGACAATATACCGAGGATCATAAAATTACCTCCCTTTCGTAAGTTAAAAAATAAGTAGTATAATAATGATAATTTCTGACCCCAAAAAAAAATATAATTCGAGGTGGTGATGATAGTTAACAATAGTGAAAGGTGGTTCTCTGTTTATATTTTTTGAGAAAGCAGTTTTATATACATTTTCTGCTACTTTTTGTACTGAATATGAGTGAATATCAAAGTATTTCGCAGCAGAACATATCGAACGAAATATAATTACAGTTTCTGTGTTTGTGGAATTTACCGCCCTCTTTCCGATTGTTTTACATCTTCCAGTATTACCACAGGCAGAGTTCACGCTTTGTGTGACAACACGAAGGTTGGATAAACTATTATTTTGAGGATCCACGTCAACATGATCAATAACAAGATCATCTTTGATCACTCTGAAGAAACACTCATACGTGAATCGATGACACAGATATCTTTTCTTCCCAACTGTAAATCTAAGATAGCCAGTATTAGAAACAACGCCAACCGGTCTCTTCAACCTGCATTGTCTGATGACACCATTACGATCTGATTCATAGTTTGTTATTGTGGGATGTGGGACAAATATATTTTGCTCCATATATGCAATAATATTATGTGTTTAAATCATTGTCTGAAATCTTGATATATAATCCTCCACGGATTTTATAGCTTTTTCACTATTATTATTTTTTTTTGTCATAATATCTTTTAAGTTCTCTGAACCGTTTTCCACCGCACTTTCCACATAATTATGTTTTTCCTCGCACTCCAATACCACATCGCAGACACGGTATTGGTCCTAGACTTCATCGCCGTATATTTTGTAAGTGCATCCAACAAAATTCACCTCTGCAGGATTTGATGCATCGATTTACTGAACCGATCATGAACCATCTGCATTGAGACATTGTATATATATAATATTCTTTATTTAAATATTTGTTTTAATTATATGAATGATTTTGAGAGATTATCCCAAACTAGGCCTGTTAAATATAAATTCAACCTCGACATATTATCTCCATTCTTGCCAGTACGAGATTTGGTTAATCCGAAAAAAAAAAAAGTTTGATCAATAAAATTCACGACGCCAAGAAAGAATTTTACACGGATGGTGCATCTCATACATCATTAACTACATCGCTGAATACGAGGGCAATCAAAAATATTTCTTTAGAGTAAAATTTATTGTACTAACAGAAACAGGTAGTTGGATTATCCGTGACAAATGTGATCCTGTCCTTGGCAATAATAAAATTGCCATATTAAGTAAAAATTCCAGACCGGGTCTGTTGACGGGTATTGACAAACCGTATTATGAGCGAGCGTATCCTGTAACAGCGGTTATTTATGGAATATATGAGATAAATAAAAAACCCAACGTTGATAAACTGACACCCATAAAATTTTCAAGGTTAAATTGTGTAGCCGAACGAGTAATAGAACACTTTACAAACGCGATGCGTGGAAACGGATTAACTGATTTAACACGTGAAAAAATAAACTCGTGGGCTGATTCAATTAAGGATACCGGTGCTACAATAAAAGATGTTGCTGAGTTAGGAAAACTATTAAAATTTCCAATAACCGTAGCGATAATAACGGGAGAAATACTGTATGAATCGAAATATAAATCGAAAGGAGCTTCGATAAATATTATTGATCATAACGCGCACGCATGGACCAGCGCAGTAACAATATTTCCACGTGACCGAACTATTAGATTTTACCCCCCCCCCCATACGAGTATGCTTGATTTTATCAACGGAATAAGTAAAAACGATCCTGTATCGGTATGGTTATTTAAAAGTAATGAGGAAGGTGGATTTGATCAGTTTGTTAGACCAAACGGTGAAATATATCGAAAAGAATTTCTCCATGACGAGATGAAAAATATCGCGGAGAAGTTTTTAGAGTGCAAACACGCGGAAAATACTGACAAATTACTAACTAATTGCTTTACCGTTCCATCTGTTGCGACTCATTTCGCTAGAGAAAGAAATTCATGGAACCCAACACGATTTGATTTACTCAAGGACGTACGCGCAAGTTGCGCCGAATACGGACACGGTAGATTATGGAATACCAAATATAATTACTACGATGTTATTTCGGTTGATATGGTTGCATGTTATCCAGAAAGTTTTCTAGGATACGGAGATTGTTCTGTGTACTTTAAAAGATTCGGTCACCCTACAAACGAGATGACGCGAGTGGCAATTAATGGACCATTACCTGATATTGATCTGACTGGATTCGCTTGTGTTGAATCATTCGAGCTCAACGAAAATCTTCACCAAATTTGTTATGTTTGGTTTGGTAGACATTTTTGTGAAAAACGTTGGGCGCCTATAGTTTTATTACGATATATGCTAGATTGTGCGGTAGTGACATCGTTGGTGGTTAGTGAGGCAATTATATCATATCATGCACAGACCGAAGTTTGGTTGCCCATGTCAGATTATATCAGTGTTGATGAAGTTATTAGTGAGTTTAAGGAAAAATGTCCTGGTGTTTCCGAAGATGATATTATCAGAGAAGCTCCTAAAATTCTCGAGATTAAACTCAAAACCGCAAAAGATCTCGGGAGAAAAATTATACGTAAATTTACTCAAGGTGGTGCATATAATCATAAAAGACATCACGCACGATTAATTCTAAATGATGCCGAGTACGATTTTATAATCGCTGATACAACAGCGAGAAATATATTTGTAAATCGAGAAAGTGTTTATTTATCCAACGGAACAAAATTGGGTACGATCGTTAGTTACATAAATGATATCTCCCCACAGTATACTCATCTAAGATCTTCCATGTTGCTTATGTTTCTATAAATTTTTTATCGATGATTAATAGATTTCCTGAGACCGCAGTCAGAGTCGCAACAGATTCGTTTTATATTTCGAGTAAATATTTAGAGTCTGTTATGAAATTTACAAGTAATGATGAACGATGGAGTTCGTGGAGAATAAAAAAGGAAATATTACTCAATTATACAAAATCAGCAGATGTTCCGATGAGACATTTTTATCGTAAGTGTAATAAAATATCAGAAATGTCGAAAGCGCCGTCAGTGAGTGATCCAATAACTATATATAACACAGTATATCTCAATGGACCTGGTGGATGCGGCAAAACGACTCGAGCAATTAATGTTTTTAGAAATTCAGATATGATCGTGCTGACACCCACACATAGACTTGCACGGGAGATGAAACAACGGCAAGTACAATCGTGCACGTATCATAGTTTCTTTCGGTGGCGCGGGGATACATGGACTCCTGAGCGAATGGGAGAAAAATATATACCTAAAATAATTCTTTGGGACGAGATATGTACGGTGTCATTGGATACATTAAAAATGTTTCTTGATTGGTTGTTGACGAAAAATACCGCTATAATAATGTGTGGCGATCATGGTCAACCGCCGCCTTTTGTTGGACCATCTCCACATGATTGGTTAAAAAATTTCGTTGATTATTACGAAGAAATAGATGATGATCATAGAGCTCTCAATGCAAATTTAAAGGAATTAAAAAAATTAATCAGATTACAATCAAACAAAATTCAGTGTGAAATAATACGCGGAGTAATCTCAGAGACCTCAATGAGTGATTTTTTAAATTTATGGAGGCCCAACGATTTGATAGTAGCAAGCAGAAAAATAATCAGAGACGATTTACAACCGCAGTTATTTCAGCTGCATAAAGAAAAATATTCAGAATTACCCGTACCGTTGTGTTATAGACCATCAGATACACGAAAACAGAATATTAATGTTGATATTCTAGGACAGACTGAAAATCAAAATCTCGTATTAAATGATATTGTCGCTGTTGATATCAGTGTGGTCGAAGATGCATTACGCGCTGACAAATCTCCATGGGTGTTGCGATACGCTATGACGATCCACTCGTCTCAGGGATTAACTATTTCTGACACACGAGTCTGGATTGTAGACGATCACATCGAGTGGTCAAATTTAGCCTATTTAGCGGTATCGATGGTCAGAAAAATATCTCAATTACGGAGAATTATAATTCCTGAAATCGTTAATAAATTTAACGTCATTGATGATGATATAATAAGAAAAAAAATAATCGGATACAAACAATCTGATTAAAAAAATAAACGCGACTTTGATCTTGATGTTGAATTTATTATTGAGTTAAAACAGCAGCAGAATAATCATTGCGCAAGTTGCAATTGTATAATGCTGTGGAGGTATTCAAGTAATGATTCAAGACAATTTACCGTAGACAGAAAAGATAATAGTCGCGGTCATACACGAGAAAATACCATGCTGACCTGTCTTGAGTGTAATCGACGTAGAGGCGCCAGCGCCTTGGGTGCTAGTTAAGTGATCGCGGTGGTAGTTGTGTATCCGTGGGAATTATTTGTAATTGTTCACGCGTAAATCCACGTTGAGGAGCAGCCGAATCTAATCTGTAGATTGCAGGTCTACCTGAGAATCTTGTCACGGTGGATATTTTGTGTGTGGTAACACTCCAAATAGGATCAGTCGCTCTCGCGTTACCACTTTCAAGTTCACCCGGTTCATATAAATATCTAACTGTAACATCACCAAATATTTTTTGTTTTTCAATATCTTTTCGTTGTGTTGGTATATATTTTTTTGTAATTGCATTAATGGTTTTCATGTTGGTTGTTCGTGTAATCTCATTATTTAATGCAGCTATCACGCTTGATAATCTTGCAACCCATTCGCGAGATCTTTTATCTTGAATAAATTCCTTAGCGTATTGATATCCAAATAACCGCTCAGCAAGTGTTCGATTAAATCGCTCAACAATTGCCTGATCACGGTGAATTGCAGTACGACCTCGTCGTATTTTGGTATTATGTCGTTTCATCAACGATGATACTGGACCAAGAAATTCCTTACCAGGATCAACCTGTAGCAGCTGTGGCCATCGCAGACCACCTCGTTGATAAATTCGTTCAAACGCATCGGCTACTTCAGATGATGTTTTCGTTGATAGCGGCTCTTTCTCTTTATATCTACTTGCAACATCAACTACAGTTAACTCGTACTTGTACGTTTTTCCACGCACAGTATCATGTGGTAAAAATAAAACATCAGCTTGAGGAACTTCATTAGGAACACTAACATCGAAATACGCGTACTGAATTCGTTTCGGTGGTGGTTGATAAATTTGCCATATTGCCTGTTTGGATAACCACGCTTTAGCAGTAGAATGTTTAACCGCTGCTGCATCAGCGAGTTCACCAATGGCTGCTTTGTCTCTCCAATATCCTCTTGGTGAATAATAAATTTATTCCATTATATATTACCAGACCCAAACGCTAATTTACTTTTCATCGCAGATCTTACTAACCAATTAGTTAATGATTCTCTGATGTTTTTATTTTTTATGGAATTTAACGCATGAATTAATTTCACATCTGCAATATGTCTGTCTTGTAGATTTTTACTCTTATAAGCTACATCATGGACATGACAAGCTTTATCAATAGCGTTTACTGGTTCCTCGCCTGGTTTTGGTTGATCTTGATTATCAAGTCTGATATCGAATCGAGTACCAGGACCGCAATAATTATATCCTGGTAGATGTTTTTCTCCTGGGTATTTAGCCCATGGAGTACCCGGAAACTTTGACATCAAATTAGCAATATCATCACCACGCTTATTAGGTAAAAATGAAAATTTCTTTCTACCGCACACAGAACATTTTCCACCATACGCTATTTTTTTTATTTTTTGTCATAACTGTAGCTAAATCAGTTGTCGGAGTTTTAACTCTACAGCGTAAACAATATAAATTCATGTTATAATATATATGGATATAATTGATTTCTCAGCGACAAGAAAACGAACCTGTTAAGCATCATCCTGCGCTACCGAATTCCATCAGAATGATTATCATAGGACCATCTGGATCGGGTAAGACGCAGTTATTACTTAATCTGATAATGAGATGATTGAAACGGGATAAATTATATTTAATAGTACCATCCGTTGATGATCAACGATGTTATGAAGTATTAAAAGATTTTAACGAAAATGCAAGATTACTGGACGAAGATAATGATGTCATAGAGTTTATAACAGATATTGATGAAGCACCGTCCGTTGATGTTTTAGACGGATCTATTAATAATTTAGTTGTGTATGATGATGTAATGCTAGATAAACAATCAAATCCAGCTAGAATATTTTCTCGCGGCAGACATAAAAATAAAGATGTGATCTATGTTACTCAACGATATACACAAATACCAAAAGTAATCAGGGACAATTGTAATATTTTAGTTGTGTTTAATGGCGTAGACACACACACACTGAGAAATATTCATCAAACTTGGTGCAGCGGTGACATGGATGTAATTAAAGTGCAAGCTACTCCGCATGGATTTATAAAAATAAATTTGCACGATCCTAGAACAAGATATCGTGTGGGTCTTGATAAAATATTTGGATAAATTAATAAATTTAATTAAACAGATATCATTAATATAATGAACAACTGTGCGTGGTTAATTCAAGGAACAACAGATAAATGCAACAAAAGGTGCCGTGGAGAATATTGCAGGAGACATAATTATATTTTAAAGAAAAATCCTCATGCTGGTTCACGAAGTTGTGTTGGATGTAACAACGGCGTTAGAGGATTATATCAGATTTGCAAACATTCCGGTGGAGATAGATACATAAATTTGATGATATAACACAGAAAAAGAAAGAACATAAATCCAAAAATAGAAAAACCACCATCAGAACTTGAATATTACTTGAAGAACAAAACAAAAGATTCCCAGGATTCAGATGAAGATTCCCAAGATTCAGATGAAGATTCCCAAGATTCAGATGAAGATTCCCAAGATTACTGAGCAGCAGAGAGGGTCCTGTCTACAATTCTGTTTGGGACAAACAATAATCGTAGACATGGTATTGACCTCTATGAGGAGTCACTATTTTTTTTGTCTAAAAAAGCGTACGTGACGCGTTAAGTGGTCTGATCGGCCTCTCTGGTGCTGTTAGAGGCATTTTTCATTGTCTGTTCCATTCTGATATGATGAAGATTCAGATGAAGATTCCCAAGATTCAGATGAAGATTCCCAAGATTCAGATGAAGATTCCCAAGATTACTGAGCAGCAGAGAGGGTCCTGTCTACAATTCTGTTTGGGACAAACAATAATCGTAGACATGGTATTGACCTCTATGAGGAGTCACTATTTTTTTGTCTAAAAAAGCGTACGTGACGCGTTAAGTGGTCTGATCGGCCTCTCTGGTGCTGTTAGAGGCATTTTTCATTGTCTGTTCCATTCTGATATGAGTCGTTGGTTCTTAATTCTCCTGAGTCCGTTATAATATCCGTTTGTTGTTAGTCGTTCTGTCCATACGAGTCCGTAGATTCATTTTGTTCAGTTTTATTTTATCATGTCTGGTCTGAGTCTGTCTTCGGTGCATCGCCTATTTGGTTTCTTTTTTTATGCAACTCAGAATATTGATCTTTTACGGTGATATCTGAGGTATGGATGTATTTTTTATTTCGAGAGTCTCTCTTCCTGGGGCACATTCTGCTGAGCAGGAATTTTTCTTCTTTGTACGGTCTTTTACGATCGGGGTAAACGTTAAAGGGTTGATTCCAGTCCAAAATACCACTGTCTCTTCTTCAGGTGCTCACCTTCTGCCGAGGTTTCCCAGTTCTCTTCATCTGAGAATGAGTTGTCCGTTTCCCCAATTAGATTTTGAAAGGCATACTATTTGTTACTAAGTATTAAGTCCTCTTCCATGTCCTGGGATGAATTCTCATTGAAATGGGTCCTACCGTTTTGCGGGGGGGAAGCTTTTTCCCTTAAAATGTTGGTTTTGCAAGTGGGACATGACATTATTTTGGCACATGTCCGATCCCTATACCTAGTCTTTAAGAGGTCTGAATCCAATTAAATTAAAACAACGTTTCTACCTTTAGGGCATCTTCCTTCAAAACTGTAATAATTCGGACACCAAATTTAATTTCCTGTTACTCCCATATTGCTGCCAATCTACTGTTTTACTAGGATTTTCAGCCCATTCTCTGATGTATATACTATCCCTACTAATTTAATTTCCATATGGAGACCTCATATATATATACATATATATATATATATATATATATATATATATATATATATATATATATATATATATATATATATATATATATATATATATATATATATATATATATATATATATATATATATATATATGTATATATATATATATATATATGAACTTTGCCTACACTTCTCTTATTATCGGGAGGAGGCTTCTGTAATATTTGGTGATTGTTCCTTGACTTTGTCTTCATGTTCCAATATTGGTTTATTGTAATCGTTTGGGTATAAAATGTATTTAACCCTGCCTCCGTTTTGTAGGGGATCTATTTTCCCATGTCTATTCCAAATAATTTTAGGGTTTAAGCTACATAAGAATGAGACAAATGTATAGCAAATATGAGGCTGGGGTGGCTATCGGAGTCTACACAAACTAATTAAGACTAAAGGTACATCAAAGGAGAACTTCTGGGTCAATATTCAAAATCTTTACTTTAGTGTTGTTATTCCTGCTAAATTAAAAATGACGATAATGTTGAAATTGATTTTATGATCTATCTACGAAGGGTGCAAGTCGCATATATAAACGGTAAGACTTCGACGTACACAGGGCTTTCATAGCCTAGAAATAGCAGTATTTAGACACTTAATATGGCCACGTAACAAATCATAACTCTTAATATAAGGCACTAACGGCTCTCGTGATTTTGTATGCGTTCATAATAATTTATATGCAAATAATTTATATTATAATACATTCTCTCTCTCTCTCTCTCTCTCTCTCTCTCTCTCTCTCTCTCTCTCTCGTAAACTTAATTATATAAGTGAGAACCCTCTGTTTATTTACATAGTAAACACATTTGTACGTTCCCCCGTAGTGAAAGTTTAATATTAATAAGGGAAGCTGTATAACAGATTTTGAACATGGACAATGCAGACGGATTAACTCACGTACATATATGGACAATGTAAATCCCATATGCCGACACCTTCTTGACATGAAAATAACATGTTCAATATTTGAACAGGCACAACATTTGACTGTGTTTTAAAATACAAATTCATTTTATTGAGGTTAATAAAATATGCTTTGAAAGAATCCATTATGGTCATGAAGATGACACAAACCAATTTCAGATTTTACTTGCAAGGCTCTAAAACTTTACATTTTAATAGACAGGAAATATTACCAGAAACTAATCTCATCCTAAGAGGTACAGTGAAAAGTCAACAGCAATATGTATATCTAAAGACTATCCGTGGTCCTATCACAAAATATAGTGTGTATATAAAATAGTGCCTAATAACTTGCAGTACTAACGGATAGGCAGACAAAACGACACAATTATAAAATCCCCACCTTTTAAAACATTGCTAATGTAGGAATTTTGTTTCATTTTTTAAACATTATGATACATAACAAATTGGCATATCTTTACTGTTAATGACATAACTTACAATTGTACACATTGATAATACCGATAAGACTTTGATTTTAATTTTCAATAATAATTATACTTTCATTACAACTATTAACAATATAATTTTTTATTGAAACAGTTTTCTTTTTAACCAATTAATATGACATTGCAATTATTCATAATATATAAAGTGAGGTCGATCGGAAGGCCACATCTCCGCTTCAAGGATGTCTGTAAGCATGACATGAAAGCCCTTGATATCGATGTCAACACCTGGGAAGAGCTCGCTTTAGACAGATCAAGCTGGCGACATGCTCTGATCACTGGTCTGAAAGCCGGAGAGGACAAGCAACGCTTGCTAGCTGATGAAAGACTATCGCAGAGGAAGAAGAAGCAACTCCAACCAACACCTGACACTACCTTCAAGTGCAGCAGGGATTGCCACTCCCGCATTGGACTACTTAGCCACAGCAGACGCTGCACAACCACCAACCGGGACATCTCTCATGGGCGCAGTTCCATCGTCTCTCGAGACTAACGGATGCCAACAACAATAAATTCTCTGTACACTTGTAGTAACTGTTAAAGGAAATCATGTCATCAACTATGTAATTAATAATCGAGCGTTTGTAGTTAATTTTATCCGGGTCTGTTCTTTTTTCCTCTATCTGTTTACTTCACATCACGGGTTGGAAGCGTGTAGTTCCGTTGCATTTGTTGTAATATTAACTATTTATTTTCTCTCGGTCTCTTTCATGAAATGAATCCCATCTGAACTGACTTTTTCCACATTATACTCTTCCTCTTCTCAGACGTGGGTGTTCATCACACTAATGTTTACGTGGAATGATCAGGGTCTACAGTAAAATCTGAAGTTGTACGAAAGTGTATTTGGCTTCCAATATATATGCATACCCAAATGTTTGACAGTACTTTATGGGTCAGAATATTGAATCTATTAAAAGAATTACAATTCCCTAAAGCTTTCTAGATTTGTTTATATTATTTTTTTTAATATTATGAAGTAGTCCTCCTGTAACAAGAGTGTCTTGCTGATGATTGGCTGATTTGAGGAAGGAGGAAAACTAGATCATAAAAATCAAATGATGATCATTGGTTATTACGAAGTATAATATATTACTTAATTCTCACACCATTCAATTTATTCTGCAAAGTACAGTTTATGGATACGCTTTCAGTAGAACAAATGGTAATGATTTGCAATTGTGCAAGTGTAGTATGGGGAATCATTGTATATATCTGAGTGATTTGCAATTTTGCAAGTGCAGTATGGAGGAATCATTGTATATATCTGAGTGATTCTTTTCTCATCATTTAAATAAAACGTCTCAGCTAAATGTTCACGGTTATGGCTTTATATACACCCATCTTCAGTTCCGGTTCGCACTCATTAGCGTATACAAAGAGGAACCATTCAGTAGAAAAATTTAGGAAAAGTAGTTAGGTTTGGAACGTAATTATACAATACCTTATTTGCCAATAATTAATTAAACAGTGTGTTAGGTTCTTCTTCTAAATTGGATGTTAATTGGAATTGCATCACTGACAGCACAGGTCTCACAATAAATCAAGCCTGGAGATCTAGTTGTTTAACAAAATATTAATGTACGCCAATTTTCAAATTAGCCTCTTGAACCTATTGTTATCATAAAATTATTTCATACTACATAAACTAGGTGTAAGACACTAACTATATAAACGACGGGAACTGGATAATGTAAAAAGCGAGGGCCCGGGCAAAATCTGAGGACATACGTATCCGTTAGAACACACATTTGCTCAAATGCTTTAAATACAACATCCAAAGAAAACAGATCTGCAAATAAGGACAAAAGAACTTTGTTCTAGATGTATTTCACTGGAGATATTAAAATGATTACTACATAACAATTCAAACTGAAGTGCATTCACTCATAGTGAAACGAGTTTATATTGCACGAGAGAAAAGAGAGTTAAGGGACTGTGGTGTCTTTCTTTGATAAACAGTTCTGTAATAACATTTTTACAACTCCAATCTTGAAATTTTGAAATGTATGAAGAACATATTCATGCTTTTGAAACTTATGTAAACAAAGAAATAGATCCACAAAAAGATGTGTTCATATGTTAAGAACAGCTGGAAAGCACTGACAGTAAAAGAGCACCAGTTAAAGAATAATCAGCATATTTCGAGGTTTAAATGCATGCTTATGCGTGTTAACCCATTGCTGTCATTCTTAGGTTTCAGTGGTCTTTTCTTGATCACACACACACACACACACACACACACACACATATATATATATATATATATATATATATATATATATATATATATATATATATATATATATATATATATATATATATATATATATATATATATATATATATATAGTGAGTAAGGTACGTACTTTTATGCAGTCGTTTCATGCTTTTTTAAATTCCGGAGTTAACAGTTAGTTGACTCATATCCATGACGCGTTTGACGCTTTTGATTTGCACTCATCCTTAGGGAAGATATATTACACACGTACGCTCATTGTTGGAAATTAATGTTAATATTGATTTTTACTCTGATTTTACAAATTAGAAACGTGAATTATGTCGAAAACTAGCAGGAAATATAAAAACCCGGTGAACCCAATTGCTATATATTTGATAGTGTGATCTTCGTGTAGGTGTTAATTTCGTTGAATGCACATCATGATTGCCTCAGCCGAAACAGATACTAAGTCATTTTCAGCCCTTTCAATGAGTCTGTCAGTATTTTAGTGATAATTCTGTTTAATACGTTGCTTTTAAATACGTCGTGGTTTTTTCTTGTCTGGACAAATATTAATGGAGATAGTAATTTATATTCCTGCTTCCATTTAGGTCGGTTGGTCTGATAAAGCAGAATTCCTTCTCCTGTATTTAGCTATAAATATCTGAATATAAATCGTAACCTTTAAAATATGAATTGAGAAACAGACTGAAGAAAAGTGAATGTGTTTGCATTTTTGTAACAAAATAGAGGGGATCAGAAGAAGATAGTGAATTTGTTTCTGAATTCGATCAGTATTGGTTTGTCTGATTTAGTAGTATTCATTCTCTTCAATTAAATAAACACTATTTCAATACATATTTTATAAATCTGAAATATGTGTGCTGGATGGAAAAAGGGACGAAAAGATAAAGTGTTTATATGTTGATGGAACTAGAGCAGAAAATCCTACTCTATTCGATCACGATACAACTGATTAATGGTTTAGATATTATACATTTCATATTTGCCTTAAACAAGTATTGCATCATGGTTAGCACAGTCATGTTCCTCCGTAATGAGTCCTTAACATAAAGTTCTACTATAATGTAAACTCCAATTTATTCTAATTACTTGACTCTCGCATTTACGTGGACTAATACTGAGCAAAAATCAGAGAAACAGACCGTTAAACTTGTTACACCACCAACACACATCGCTACACACTTGTCATTCGCCTTATACCCCAACTTATATAAACACATACACGCACGTACACAAACATGAAAAACAAACCGACAAAGTAACCAAATAACTATTGAGATGACAGTTTATTCACAATTATTGATGTCTTTTGAAGTGTTTGCTATACTTCAAAGCTTCAGACAAAACTGACTCAAAACACTCCTTAGTTTTTTTCAAATTCGATTTCTTGTTGCAAAAACCGCACTCTCTGGAAGACATTAAGTTCATCGTCTGTCATTGAGAGTTGAGAGAAATCCCATTCTGTGGACGAGATGGCAAATAAAAAAGTAGGAATACACAATGAACAATACAACTATATTAGAGTACCTGAAACAAGATAACAAAGATGAGATAAAGAATGTATAGACAAACGGACGGACAATCGAAGGCAGCACTACGTAACATCCCATATACTTGTTCTGTAACAAATCTATGGAGAATTAGGTCAATAAGGTATCATTTATGGAAAATAAAATAAATAGTGTAATGCATATGTTGTTTAGTTTGTGTATTTGACATTTGTCTATGACTGATGTTAGATTTGGGGTGTGTACGAGAACTTTTTTCTGTTAGTTAACTATAATTAGTTTCTTATTGCTTTGCTGTTAGAGTTTCTGGTATTTTGTATTTTAATTTAACATCTTTTAAATTTTGTTTGTGAAACAAGGTAGGTTTTATAATGTCATCTAAAGTTTATAATTTGTTTTCAAATCCAATCCAGGACGGACTAGAGCCTTTGACGAAACCCAAGCTTAAAATAGAACTGCTGGAAAGCCAAAATCAGAAAGGAGAGAAGGGAAGGAAATGTAAATTCAGAAAAATCAAATAAAGAAGAATGCAAACTAAGAGAGAAATGCAGAGGCTGATGTAAACAGAAAAGAGGCAATAAAACTGAAGTAAACCAATTTTAACTTTAAGACAGAACACACTTTTGTCCATTCAAACGCGCAATAGGTTTTAATGCTAACATTACTATTTGGCTAGTACTCCCTTTAAAATAAAAGAAGTATATTGCTGGAAATTTGAAATAGCTAAGAGATCTTTGCCCCTTGTTACTATAAAGTGTACCTTTCGGCAAAACTAGTGAAATCTACAATTACCGCCGATACAATAAAGTTCCGCCTATAGTATAGATAAAGAATGTATCTTTAAGGGTATGAATTTTTGCCTGAGGCATATCGACAAAGTATTAGGAATTGAAAAACACTGAGCAAGCCCATGCCGAATTTGCATGGAAAAATTGATTATTTGTAACGTAATACTTAGCCAAAAAGATTGATTAAGATTTGTTTCAGATAGCTCATATTAGTTGCAGAAGTCAAGAATTGCGTCCGTTTTAGTTATTTGATTGATCATTCAGGAGGTATTAATCTCAATGATCCTCCGTTGACCACTCACTTTCTATACTCTAATAATGAAGACAAAAGACAATCACTCAGCGTGGAACTGGAACAAGATCATGAGATTTTGAACATAAACGTTTATAGCTGCAATCACAATATTATTAATATATAACTTTAATTACTGTTGATTTAATTCGAGGGGAACCTATAATTTCATTATTCATTGAAACTACCTAGAGCTCATTGACTGCTCGGATTGCAAACACTGTTTTGAGTTTATCATGAATTGGTTCAAAGAGAATCTGGATTATTTCATTGCGATACATCAAGTCTATTATATTCGAATATTCAATATTATTTGTACATCATTACATCCAAACTGGTACACATTCAGAACTCGAACTTTTTAGACCTGTGATTTTATTCACAATGCTTTAAGTTTCTTTTAAATTTTCACCAGTTTTTCTAATGAGCCTCAATTCCGCCAATTCCGCGCGTCGGGTAATTCTGCGCAACGATACGTCATTTCTGTAAACATTGAGTCACGTGTAATTTTGGTTCAAAAATCAATTTTTTTTTTTATCAAGAAAGAACAATCGTAATTTAATCAAGAAAAGTGATATTCATAAATGTACAAAGTATCCCACATTTAGACTCGAAATGCACATGAACATGTGATTTCTAAATGGCAACGTGAAGACCCAATACATGACCTTCTTGAACCTGCAATCCAAAATATCTGATTTACAATGCATCGTTTAGTATCATACAAAAATACATTATATTAAAGATGGAAATGTGTACCTTAAAGCAATACTGTATTTAATATCCATGTTTCCAATTTTGCAAGAAGTTGTCCCACACGTACAAAATTGTCTGCTACCCAACGTGTCAACTTGCCGCTAGAACATAAATTCTCAAGAAATTCCCCGGCATATAGTCTGTTTCTAAATTATGTAGTGATTGTTTCTCCATCAACAAGACGTTGTCAACACATTTCATCCTATTCATTGTTGTTTTTCTTCCACATAATAGCTTATTTTTTATAAAATGTTGAACTTTACTGAATTTTTTACATGATCGGTTTAGTTCGCTTAATATCTCCTGCCATTAATTGGCATTTTTACGCTGAAATTTGTATTACTAACATAAACCATACCTAAGTGCTCGACTGATCTGCTGACAGAGACAGTCCAAAGTAATATATTTAATTTCTATAGCCCAAGGAATAAATATTACATCTTTTCAAAGCTGTGCGCAGAATAGGCTGACATATCGCGAGTCAGGAAAACACTGGGGTGGTATACCCTGTGTCCAAATTTAATATTTGTTTGAACATAATATTCTGGTGACAATTGCCTCTATTCAAATGGTAAGAATCGCTTGATTTCTTTTTCAATCGATCGAATTAGGTATGCGTTTTGCTTCAAGATTGGAGACGGAAACCTTAGTTGGACAGAAATGCCGTAGATCGTTGTAATTGTTGACTTTTACTTACGTTGCTGGTTTCGCTTTTTAGTTTATAACCATAGAGACGGCACAATAGTACTGTATAAGTTTCTGTGTAAATTATTGAGAATATGTTCTTGATGAATATGAAAGAAATGTAAAGTTGTGTGGATACTGTTGATTATTCGAGTCAATAAACGTGTTTTAATATGACCTGTCATTAGACTTTTGTACCAATCATTCACCAAGGCAGTCCTGAACATTTTCTTCAATGGTACTTGGAACACTGCGATTGGGACCTGCTCAGTACGTCGATTTCTTTAGCAAACTGGCAATATGAATTTCTCGAATGAACTAGGCGAAGTTTCATGTAATAGGTCTTCATCGCGATAATTATAATCGCACTCGAAAGGACATGAAGTTTCAAGTAATAAGAGTTGTATCAGAAGCTAATTTTTAATTTGGAAGTAATTCGTAAGGGGTGGTTTGTGTCGTTGGTTATTAATGGAACATCTGTACATCTGAAGTTATATAGTGCAATAGAAAAGTGTAAATGGATAACAGCGCAGTCGAATGTGCCTATTCTGAGCAGGATTCAAACCTTCATCCTTATGATATCGCTTTTTTAGGTCAACCACAATGGTAAAGTGGCTCCAAGCTATGTGAAATACTCACCTATTTCGAAGTTTTTGAAACACACAATCCTTCCTTGCACCACTGAAATAAAATGTTTTTAATATATTTTTAAGAAAGAACAACTAAATGAAGATTGTGCACAATCATTTTAATAAATGTGAATATTTTGTATAGAATAACTCGCAACTGCCTAATGAAGTGCAATTAATTATAGGCGACAAGAAATGTATTGTTCATATCATGTCTTTTGCTTAGTAAATGGCATCGGATTATCGAAATCGTTCCAACATTGGTTGCCAGCCTTATTATGTGCGTGTGTGTGTGTGTGTGTGTGTGTGTGTGTGTGTGTGTGTGTGAGAGAGAGAGAGAGAGAGAGTACCATATTTTCTCCACATTTAGTTCCTCTAGCCGCGCTAATAAATTCCGGTGTGCAGTTTTTCGTTACCGGATTCGTACATTCCATGAAGAGACAAATATTATTAACCACTCTCTGAAACAAAAACAAAAACAAAAAGACTAATAGCTGTATGTATGTGAAGCCTTATAAGCAATCAACCCAAATAGTTGAAACACTGATGAATCACGATCGATAGATTCGCTATTCATTGACTAGTACACCTTCTTATCTGATCAAGACTTTGCTGACGGTGGCGTTTGGAATAGGAGACCTTCTTCTAGAGTTGTAATATTTGATATTTGTAAATATAATTAAATCACATCCACACTGTTTCCTTATATAATCGCTTCATTTTATTTATATTTTCTCGTTTATTATTTGCCAGCACACAAAATCATTTTATATATCTTCATCTCAAATCTGAACATATCAGCATATGTTGTATTGCATTATCGAGAAATATTTCTTTAAACAAATATATTTTGTCCATCCGAGAGTGTTCTAACATAAGCGCTTACATAGAAGAAAGTGTAAGGGGTCGTATAAATATTAGATCATGCCCCAAGTCACCGTGAGACCCGCTACAAAATATACACGAGGTTCTCGTGGAAACTGAAACGTCTGTAGGGACTTAAGCGGGTGACATGGACTCATGTGCGTTGGTAGTAAGCGTATCGCTGCTTTGCACCACAGGAGAAGAACTCGAATGATATCAGTCAGTCGCATATGCTAACGTTACTGAGTGATGAAGGAGTGATATTATTTTTCGACTTGGCAATGAAAATGACTACGTGCATGATTAGCAACACTTATATTGATATTCCTCGCACATAAGTGGAGTCCAATTATTTTCTGGATGCATTGATTCATACATCAAATCAAAAAATCAAAGAAGATGAGATTCTGGATTACGATTTGGTAATTATATATTTGGACCTGTGTTTATGATTTAACCCCACGCAAGCTGTCAGAATTCATACAACGGAGTGTGTACAGCAGCTGATCATTTTATCAACATTCAGTTAAGATATCATGGTGTAGCAGTTCTCCACTTGGAATAGCACCAAGCTAAGATATCACGGCATAGCAGTTCTCCACTTGGAATAGTACCAAGCTAAGATAGCACGGCATAGCAGTTCTCCCCTTGGAATATCACCAATCTAAGATATCACGACACAGCAGTTCTCTACTTGGAATAGTACCAAACTAAGATATGGCGGCACAGCAGTTCTCTACTTGGAATAGTACCAAACTAAGATATGGCGGCACAGCAGTTCTCTACTTGGAATAGTACCAAGCGGCTAAAGGCCGATACAAGAAGTGATTCAGAAAATTCACAGATGAGGGCTTCGCGAACACTTAATGCAAGAATGTTGCAGAGTGAACTAGTGTCTTTACTGAACTGGGACATGATGTTGTATTAGATAACAGCAACAACCATATCGTAATAGAAGGTTTGGATACCCAGAATTACGAGCACGCTCAACGCAGGTACTCGTCCTGCCATAATGGTCGGGTAATTAACGCCGACATATGTCATTAGCTGTAGCTATAATAATAAACAATCCTTTCTTTGTACCGCTAAAA
This sequence comes from Sinohyriopsis cumingii, assembly GCA_028554795.2. Taxonomy (NCBI): domain Eukaryota; kingdom Metazoa; phylum Mollusca; class Bivalvia; order Unionida; family Unionidae; genus Sinohyriopsis; species Sinohyriopsis cumingii. The sequence continues at coordinate 8,783,582 of CM068825.1, forward strand.
CGTTGGTGGTTTTACAATCAGCGATACGCAAACTGTCGCAGTCTAAATATGTGTGGTTGTAATATCATATACTGGTAGAACCGCCGTTCCGGAGTATACCTTATGCCTCAAAATCGCTTCGCTGAGTTGTGAACTGCTGTACATAGACGAAGGCACCAAAAAAATGCTAAACATATTTATTTTCTTAACATATAACGTGCAATTTCAAAAGAATTCAGAATTAAATACCAAGTAATCGTTAATGTCCCGCCACAAGTAGAAACATACGAATGTTCCGAATTAATTCCGAAAGTCAAGATGTGCCACTATGATATAATCCAAACTGCCTCTGAATGAGTTTTACATAATTGCAAGGCAATGCTGTAGTCCAAAATGTCTATGAGGACTTTATAATTTCAATGAACATATTGAATAAATAATTTCATTCAAATTATATCTGAACACATATATGAGTGAATCCGAAGTGTAACAAGAATATCGTTGTGAAGATCCTATGTATAAAAATCATACTTGACCTGCAACAAAATATATTTCTAACGCAAAAACCTGGTTTAAAGTTTAAAGAACAGTTAGTGAACTCGAATTAAATTAAACATTGTTTACGTCTTAGAATCATGACATAAATTAGGTATTCATTGATTAAATAACACCTTATCATAGACAAGAATAAGCACACAATCTACATTTGCATATTAGTACATCATAATCTATCTGGGAGATGAAAATACGCTCAAGCACAAACAGCGACACAAAATGTACTTACCCCACAGAAGACAGATCCGTGGCCTATGGCGAACTCACATTGTTCATTGAGTGTATACGCCTCTCCTGGCAACTGCGTCATAAACATTTCCCATTCCTTTATGTCGTAAAAACCACCAACATTGTCCAAGCAGGTTCTGAAATCATATAAAGGGACAGTTCACGGTGCAATAAAGATGTATATAGTAGTCGCTAAGGATGTTTGCAATGCCTAACGAAGGAATCATCTTTGCAGGAAAGAATGGCTTGTTGTTTGTAAAGCAAAAGAGCAGATTATATAAGTATTTAAATTAACTTAATTGCGCCATATAAATTGTTCAGGGAGTTGTATGATCTTTAAATAAGTATCATGAGACTCCATGTAAATTATTTTTCTTAGGTCGTAAAATCTATACGGGACTATGTTAGTTTAGCAAGAAAAAAGTTGAGAAGTTTGAATACACCACCAACCACACAAACCCCATCATCTGTTGCATCAACATATATTGCAAATAATTGACTGAAATCAGGAGCTAATAAATAGTGACCTAATCATGGGCATTAATATATTAAAAGTCCTCTCAAACTCGCAACGTAATGAAACATGTTATCTTACACGAGATAAAATATTCGATAATACGCATAGACAAATATTTCACCGGTTACGATATATTATATAAGACGTAATGCTGGGCCCCTAAAATAAATATCTCCAAAAAATGTACCTGCCTCCCAAAATATAATTTCTATGAATAAATGACATTTGTATCGGTGAAAAAGAACACATATGTTAGAGGTGCAAGTGCTAGTTACACCTGTTGATGGCAAATATGTCAACCAATTACATTGCTTCAAGCTTACCGAAGAGTAAAAGAATCGCGGTTGAACATCTGCGAGATGAAAGTAGGTGATTCACAATATTAATGACATATATGAGCAAGTACATTTGTATTCCGTATGTGAAACGTCACCGCTGCAACAACAGTTAGTATGGACGTGGTGGGAATCGCAACTACCGCAACTATTATTGGCACACTATGTGGTGTTGTTGCTGGAGACAAATCAATAGTAAGCTGTTACTGCTGGCGCGGATAAATTAATTTATTTACGGATGCCTTCGCGAATACGTGTATCTTTAGAACTTCTTTGAGCGGCACCATACAGCAGCATTACATTAAGTCACCTGCTCTAGATGTGAATTGAGGACGAATGGGTAAATTCAATGCGTCATTGGTTGAAATGCGTTATCGCCGATATCTCTGCGCAATGATATGAATCCGGTTTTAATAAAACCAAACGGTTGTACAGGTAGTAAAATCCAGTATATTCCTTAAAAAACATAAAAAGTATATTCGAAGGACACTTACAGGTCCTCCAGCGCAAAGTATTGCAGAAACAAAACGCCTACATCTATATTTTCCTGCCAAAGCAGTTCCATAAATGTATAAAATAATCGCAAGTAAATTATATACGACATGCAATGCTATCATATAGTGCCTATCTGTAAAAACGTCTGATAAACACAGAAAGATCTACAGCCATAACATATTAGTCCCTGAAAACATCAGATATCGACACCAGTCAGTTTAATCCATAATTAATAACCTCAAAATAGTAACGGATGGATTCCATGCTGGAAAAGAGAAAATATCAATGCTGCATTAAAACTGATCAGGATGAAAGTTTTATAGTGCATTACAAACCTCCTAACTCTGGGAATACGTTCAGCTTTGGGTGGATACTTGACTGTAATCAGCATAAATAATTTTAAGGAAAAACGATGGAAAACTGAGTAAAACGGTTAAAAGAAGAATTATTAGGTAACGCTGTTTAAGACGTCAAGGAGGAACGAACAGTATAAGGTAACTCTGAAACTGAATTATGTTATTTTCGTTGTAGTGATTACGTGTGAGAGGTGTGATATAGTGTATTGTGTTACTGATTTTGATTGAAGTCTTCCAACCTAATTGCATTTCCTCTTTCAGGGGCTCCTCCTGCAAATGTACGTGAATTCGCATGCTTAACGTGTGAACACAACAAAACCAGTAGGGGTAAAAGGGTTTGACCTATATAAGTAACAAAAATAAACAATCACGTTTTCCACATTACTATAAAATATGTCACGACATATAATGTGCACACATACTTGTTTTTTAGTGCAACCTTGAACGCTTCCACAGAACAATTAGAGAAAATAAATGGATTTTTGGAGTATGATTCACTGTCGTCGAAAGAAGGATCCACTGGAGACATAAGAAAATAATCATCTGCCCTGCAAGCTGTTGCGTTCCCTTCACCGTCATGTTCTGCTCCTAGACTGGAAATAAGATGATGGAAACGCATATCTGTATATATAATATAAGAAGTAGCTATGATAATATAAAACTGGATTGTTCTCTACCCCTATCGCATCAAGTTTCATTCTGCTATAATTTATTAAATATCCAAAAATTGAACGCAGTAATATTTTAAAGATTAGATTAGATTCTTTCATCAAAATCCTTCCAGTTGTAGTTAAATGACAATATGCAATAATATCAATTCCATGGCTTATAGAAACTATTTCCGACAATGACAGATATGACAAGATCTGGTGCTTGAAATATAATAAATATGAAGAGAAAAGATCATGTAAAAATCAGAAAGCCAAAGCATGACACCCTAGTTGCTAACCGAGTGAACGCAAATACTGGGCTAACTAATCAATATGTCATGTGTAAACTTACTTGTGTCCAAGTTCGTGTGCCGCTGTTAACACTGTGAGCAAATAATCACGTGTCTGGATTATCGATGTTTTGAAAAAATTATCACATACCAACTCAAAGTTTGAAAAACCTGAAAGGACAAAAGGAAAATAAGATCACCTATCATAAAATCAAATTATTTTAAAGGCTGAAACCTATCATTTGTTCAAAGTTTATATGAAAATATCCTGATAAAAAGTAAAGCAAAATACAAACGCCAATCAATGCTAGCACTTATCCTAATGTAAAATTTCGAAAATTAATTTATCTTTATTATTTTCAATCTGTCCAATGTATCGTGCGACTTATATCCTAGAAAAGCAACAACTTTAAACATATGTTTACTGATACTATTATTTGTGGAAACACTGGAATATAGAAGGTTATACCCACGGATAAAGACAAATATTGTCTGTTTAGGACCAATACCACTACATCACATTAACAACATTCCTCAACCACGTGACTTAATCATCCAATCAAAATTTCCCCCAAACAAGTAAGTAGGTTTATTATTAAGATTTAAATGAACGGCTAAAAACTAGCGAGCACCTATTTATAGCTCAATATATTTAAAAATAATACTAGACTCAATGATATTATATCTCATTCATCGATAATACCTACAATTTCCTGTTTTTTGAGTGAGGCATACAAATTTAAGTTTTTAAGTGAGATTTCATATATGAAACCGGAAAATCAAACCAGCATAACTTGTGAATACAAATAGTGCATACATTTATACCGAATTGCAAACAACTTTCAAATCAAAGTAGAGTTTATCTTTAGGGGAAGAAACATCACTGGTTTTGGAATCTTAAGTTTCTATATTGCCTTCACTAACATTTTTTTCTATTGTACGGGTGTCAGATTTGTGTACCATACTTAGATAACAATGTCAGACCTGTGCAGTCTACCCCTATACGGATGCCAGATTGATGGTGTCGACTTCGAGAAACAAATAATTTTCACATCACTAAGAATATAGTATTCGTGATTCACTACATAAACTCAAACCTTTGCCAAGATTCTTAAAGGTTCTATTAAAACGTAAACCTCTTCACACGAGATCAAATTATATCCGAATGAAATCCGAACGTTTTAGTTACTTGCTCTTTCACTCTTCAATGAGAGTTTTGGAGCCCGAAATGTGTCGGGACTAGCATCCATGTTTCCTACCTTAAATATTCTCAGCATGTTTTTTCTCTGTGTTTTCTAATTTCATGGTGCTTGTGTTTGTACTTATATCAGTATATATTTTTTATCTTATAGGTGTTGTCTAATGTGTAAAGCGCATAGAGCTTCTAAAGAGTAGCGCTATACAATGTCTTCATTATTATTATTATTATTATTATCATTATTATTATTATTATTATTATTATTATTATTATTATTATTATGTGAATGTTCCATTTTAATATCAATATTACTCAATCTCACTTTACGACTGAATACCAAACATGCAATCAATTTGTGGATGACATATGCCCTGTTCATATTTTGGTATACGTTTTCTACATTGATTATAGTAGTGATATGTGCCACTTGAGTCTTCTATTAGAAGGGAACAAAAGAAACATGTAACATGCGATGCCTCTGCATCCTCAAACAGGGAATCCTGTTTTAAATGGGTACATCGGTTAAACATGATACCATCGTGTCATTTTCACGTAAGCCATGAAGACTGAAGAATGTATTGCCTCAAACGGTTTTTTAAAGACTCAGATAGTATGTTCAATGAATCCATAAGTTTAGAATGGAATTTTATTAGAGCCTCAAAATTAAAAATAAGTATTACGTCGTAGGTTTGAGCCAATGGTGTTGCAATGAGGTAACTCATGAGTCTAAGAATTTGCGGTCTCAGTTGGTTTTATAGTCTCACAAGGGAGTGGTACTTTAAAATGATGATGTCTACAATACCATACATCATCTAAATTTCGAAACGTGAAGCTTGGAATCAAGAACCTAATTTTGACTACAATCTAACAAACCACGTATACAGTCCAACACCAACTATTTGATTAAATTGCAAGCACATAAACAATCCAACATCATATTTTAAAACTTCAAATACACCATAATACAATTTATCACTCCTCATTTTGATTAGAATATTATAAACAACATATACAATCAAGCATCGTCTATTTTAATTGCAATTCAGGCCACCGCATATACTATCATGCACCCGCATTGTTTACCATTATCACCACCACTCCATCCCAAACCTAATTTTTGTTATTACAGTCTTACTTTGCGATATGCTCAATCTAGTAACCACTTTTAAATTTACTATCCAACAATCACAGAGTCTACGGAAGCGGAAAATGGGAATAGTTACCTGTCATCTAACAAACCCCCACCCATATGAATTATCAAAAACAATTTGTTTAGTGCATAAAATCCCAACACCTGCGATCAGACGAAAAGGATGTGATTATATAAAATCACGCAAATATACACCAGCTACATCATCCAATATATTATAGAGATCTCTAAAACGCCTTGTGTAGTATTAAAAATTCAAACACCTACTACTAGAAAACAAGTGTTATTATTATAAGATTTAACGCCATTTATCAGTACAATGTAGGCTATACAGGGGGGCCAGTATTATTGGTGGAGGAAAAACCCAGGGAAATCCCGGAATAAACCACCAACCCACGAGAAGCTACTGGCAAGCTTTTGCACAAATTGGCCGAACCCGCGACTCAAACCCATGCAAACAAAAGTGAGATGGAAGTGATCCGTAACGGTGAGCACTTTAGACTACTTGGCCAATCGGCCCCCCAGAAGAAAGGGACAAGATCACCTATGCCATCAAAATACCTACTTTTCTGCTATCAAACTCAATTTGTATGAACTATCCAACATCTAAAGTTTGTTTAATTACTATCCAATTCGCTGAGAAAGTTATCAAATCCCCTAGACTTACTAACTAACCAAAAGGGTAAAAGTGTTATACACACATTATGCTCATATTCACACAAACTATCACATATGTGTAGTTGGGTGTAAGAGAAAGGGGATGAAATACAGGCACACAATCATATGCAATGATCACTGATTTATATGGTTAAAGTACACAGGCGAAAGAAAACATCTTTCCGATAAATAACGCAGACGTAAAGGAAAACATGACCAAGATCGATAGAGAGAAACGAGAAAGAGCGTATACATTATTTCTTCATCAAAATCAATTTTTTTTTATAATAAGAAGACGCTTCTCTAGCACAAATATAAATCAGCAACTCTACAACCACTATTCCAACATAACCGTATTTACGAGGGTGAGAACATTGTGGCGAGAAACTTAACTTGCAATAATCTAAGGGCCTGTCCTTTTGCGCCCGATGAAAATTAATTTTGTTATGCATGGAAAAGAGATTAACGCACGATCAAAAAGCTCACTGAATGTTTAAGGGATATAGAAGACTACGATGACGAAGAAAATATGCACATTATTGCCCACGTAACGTGGAATCTTATCTTTGTTAACTCACATTACTGAGTCGAATCGATTGGGCATCTCATCTCATAAAGACAATGATGTCTTCTTTCATAATTAGCAATAGTCCACAGTGTGATCGCTGAGGACGTAGACTGCTACCTACTGAGTTCCTGGTTGATGACTGTCATCAGTGTTAATGACAGAGGTTTGTTGAATAACTTTAGGTTTGCACACACCACACGACTCCAGGATTTGGTGTACGAATTGTGCGTCAGAAAGTAATTAAGTTTCCAAGTATCCATTTTTTCACAGGTAATGTTAAGCCATACATTCTCACCTTATGTTTCTTTGACAATTTCTGGAACATATGTTGATGAACCATCGTCTTTGTTATCTCTTGCAAGAGAACTTCGATGCTTTTGATTTCCAAATAAGGCAGATGAGGTAAGGAACGGTAATTCAAATCTGTTTTTCCACTTTCTCTAAACTCAGTGTTATGGAGATTATACACCAGGGTTCTCCCGTGTTCACTTCCAGGTTTTTTGCTCGATTCATGTTCATAAATTTGTTGTGTTCTTTTGAATGTGACTGGGATGATCGATGATACACCTAAAACAATATTATGTGGTGTAGAACATGATCTTGGATCCTGGATCGGAGTTCAGATGCACCAGTGAAGGATTCCACTTCTACTCATAACATCGAATACATGGCTTTCGTTCTGCACACGTAAAGTCGGGATTCCTCGATGATGGATTTGTACCCTTTAGCATTTTTCATCACCTAGAACACGGTAATACCTCGATTCATTCGCAAGCGTAAGCCCTCCTATTCCTGTTTAGCAGATACATCTTTGCCAACCACATATTCTAGTACAAACGATTCACCGGTTCTGAATTGCTCCCTTGTTTAATTTTATTAGACGGTCGTTACATCCGGCAATGTAGTTTGCATCATCATCTGTAATAAACAATTTATCGTTTAACATGCAAGATGTTCATACCTCAAAGCATCCATATATATACTTTACTTGTTTCAGTACATCAAGAGATTTTCCAAAGTACGCTCTTTAATGGTAAGTATCCATCCCGCTGATTACTAGATTGGTATTCAAGTACCATTGTACATCACTGTTTAAAGAAAGTGTGAATTTGATGACAGCTTTAGTATCGGCTCCTGGATAGGTGTTATCCGCGTTAAGAACTTTAATGTTCAGGTACAATGACTTATTCAGATCTTTGACGTCCAAGTTGATCGGGACTGAGGAAGTCCAAGACAACACATGCATTTCTTGCATGTGGCATGATGAGCAGATATAGTTCTTTTTATCTTTTTAATAATCAGACAAGCTAAATTCCCCATGTTTTGTTCTTTCTTATTCTTTCCCTGACACTTTTGTAAGATCATAAGTGGTATCGACGTCACTTGTTTCCTCTTCTTTGCTGCAGAATAGAAGATGTGCTTCTAGTTTGAAGTAACATATTTGCCTACTCTTACGATGACTTCTCTAAATCTTCGCTTATCGATGGCTTCATTTTGAATAATGTACTTTGTTTGCGTCAGGGAAATATCATGTAAGCTATTCAATACTTTTAAAATGGATGCAATCATCGAGTCACCATCAGTTTTTTGATGGGTGCTGCTGTACCAAATTCTGATTGTATCATATGTCCCGAGCCATGTCCTCTCTGTCAAGCGACTCTTTGGTACACATAATTCCATGAAGATGAGTTTTAGAAAATTTCGTTTCACCGTGACTTTCCTTTATATAATAGACAGCTTTATCTCAGAACGCCCTTAATGCTAAAATTGACACCGTCAAAATTATATTTACTGACAGAAAAATAGTGAGGATGTACAAATTCAATGTGTATCATATACGTATTTACATCTTCCTTATAAGCAGCATCGACATAATTGAATTTGAAAGGAATGACTCTGCGCAACGAAGTGGCTGTGTCTCCCACCACGTTGTACTCCACAACACTGGAAAGCACAAACATAAATTCAGTCCGTTTGCCCCACGGCTACCATAAGGACTGGAAAGAAGATAATCAATATAATTGCTGACTGAATGGGTCCACAATACTTTGCCTTCTTGTTGCAAACTCATATTGGCACTGGTTACTGTGATGACACAATGCACCAAACAGATTTAACAGATAAAGACGATTGAGTGATTGGTAAGCGTTCTCCAAGCCACACCCACATATGGTCATTGAGCCTTTGGGGATCACTTCTTCGGGTGCACATCCGATACCAATATTATCGTATGCTTTAACGAGACTTACTAACATGTCGATGTAATCGAGAGTGCATAATTATGTAAAATAGTTTCGTTTGTTCAAAGTTCATTTTAAAAAGGTTTTAAAAACCTTTCCTCACTTTTCCGGACTTTTAGTGGTGAACACATGTCATAAAAGTCAAATAGAGGATAAACGGATTGTTAGAACTAGTTGATGTCAAGTAACAAACATTTTTAACCACGATTATATGTTGCCAAACGAGCGCAATCCGCTAAATTGGCTTGCCATTGATGATCGATGCAATACAGTTTGGTTTCACATCAGGAACATTTACGTCGAATGGACATTTGTAGCTTCTTCAAGTCACCTTCGCCGCCAATCTACTAAACAATTTACACCAGTAGCTAAAGTAAAATTTTCACTTTTTCTTGGCGTCGTTATTACTTCTGATACACCTTCATTCCGTTATTAACCTCACGCTGAAATAGGCTTCGACATCATTTTTTACAAGATGTTTGAGACCCAATGCTTTGCTTTTTCTTATATCTTGGAGTAGAAGAAGGAGCTAAAAAGGATTGAACGATCAGACTGTCCTCGTTTGCGGGAGATCGTGGGTTCGAACCCCTTCTGAGTTATACCAAAGACTTATAACAATCGTACTAACAGCTGCCTCTCTAGACGTTCAGCATTAAGAAGTTAGTGCTAGGACTGGTCGGTCTGGTATCAGGATAATGTGACTGGGTGGGACATCATGCTACATGTCTCCGGCATGATGCCCCAGTGCTACACGTCACTGTAAACTGCCACACTGCAGACATCTTAGCAATAAGACTGCAAAGTTGTTAAAGCTATGCTAAATCCAAATCATTCACACACACGCGATCAGACTGGGTCTTGTTAGAATATCAGGTTTTAATCTCTTCTTTGAGTCTTCCTCTTCATTTCTTATGGCAGCGTCGGTCTCTGTGATTATCAGTTCTTTATTTTTCTCATATTGAAACCTATCAGAGTAATTTAAAATGTTACCTCAAATGGTTTCGGGTGAATGAGTTGAAAACATTTCAATACATGTCTGTAACATTGCAATTTGTATACTTCTAGCATATCGGTTCAATCAATCAACTATTGTAATTCTTGTTGTAGCTGTTGCATACAAGGAAGACACTCTTTGCTTCCAAACATCCAGTCATGTATATCTTTTTAGCCATGAATCGATGTTGGTGTATGGCACTCGTATGAAGATTTGACAAAGTGCAACGAAATATTTCAACACACAGAAGTAGAGAAGTATCGATCAGAAATCGCAACACATTTGACAGAATGAGTGTGTCTTGCACAGCCAAAGTTTGAGTGGTCATAATGTCTTAGTATGTACCATTGATACTTTGTCCACAAGGAAACTGCTAGAAAACGAAATCATAGAAAATTGTCATTAACACACATTATGTCCCATCCAAAAATTCAGTGGAATCGTAGGTGGTAGAAATAATTATTGTTAAATGTTTTAGTAATCATTTAAGTTCTGAATACTTTCATTGACTTCTTTGCACGGAATGTGTTGCAACACTAAAGTCAAAGGTTGTTGCAAAGTGGCAATATTTTATACCCAACTCAAGTTTTTGTTTTAGTCCCTCGCAAAAGTCAGTCTTCGCATACTGTGGAATAAAAATTTTCAAATTCGATTAATGATCTTGTATTTGTGTTTCATTTGTATCTTGACAAAATCTGTGTACATTAGTTCTCGTATCTCCAAATGCAGATTTTTAATATGCCCATGTAAATATGATTATCTTTATTTTGTAGGAAATATTTATACTTTTGCCGAACGATATTAGGTGGTAAAAAGTACAAACCAAAATCCGTTACAAATTCACACACTATGAGCCGTGGAAAAGTCACTTCTAAGGCGATACTTCCTCTCAAACGTCTTTTTGTGACCATCTGTTGTGCACTTGAAATTATGGGCCAACACCAAGTTGTAAGTAGAAGTCGTAAAATCTAAATTATTCTGATTTTAACGGGTAGGTTATCAATAGATGCTCACACGAGTATTTTCAAAAACTGAATGATGTTAACGGAATAAGGCACCATATTTTAAAACATGTTTTGTAAAGGATGTAATTGTTCTTTGCGTTATACTTGCATAAAGACAAAGTCTCTGTAAATGCGTTGTCTTGGCTCAAGATGCTCACTATAAATGTTTCCTTCTATAGTATCCATGACGCTAATGTTATTTTGGACTGAAAGAAGGAAGTTACTGACAGCATCGAGATTATAGGTAGTGCATGTATGCACCCATTCGGAAGGTATCACACCACAACTGAAACACCGTACTTTACATATCCTCCACCCAAGTAGACAAATGCAGCTCTAGCTAAATATATTGGATTATATCTTACCAGATATGTAGGCAATTTCAATGTTCAATGTCACAATATCCATGCAAAACTACATCAAATATGTATTCTTATTTTATATGCATTTCTCGATGAGCTAATGGAGGTGCTATCCAAAGCGGTTTTCAAGTGTATGGATGGAATCAGTAGGTAGGCGCTCAAACAGTATCACTGTAACCAGTAAACCAGTAATCTCTTATTTTATCCCTTTTGCTAGTAGGAGCGGTAACACCCTGATGCATTACAAACGTCGAACGTTTGATCGGTGAACGTGTGCTGAAATCAAATTCTCATTGAGGGTTGTGGTGGGTGTAACACTTAGATGCTGCTCTGTCGAATTCTTCATAGGCTTGATAAGTCTGCGTTTTTATTTGCAATTTAGTGTTCATCTTGGAATTCTTCCTTTATTTATACCTCAGAGTGTCTGTATGGTACGACTGAAAATTCGGAGATTTTATAAATCTACAATTTATTCTAGATCCACTGTTGTGACTCAAACGTTTAATCGTATCCGAACTGTAGTGTTTACTTCAAACATCAAAGTTTACAACATGACTCGATTGATAGTTAAGCGTCAGTTTTTTGCCTTTCATTTTTGTATGAATTTATTCTCGTTGTCTCGGTAGCGGTGTCAATAGTTATTTAGGACCATCACTGGTTATACTGAAGATTTAATATTATGTGTGCTCATTTGTCCACTAACTTAAATGGTCCCCTACGATTTCCGGGTGAAAGCTATCATGGCGATGGATTCACAGATAAGTGTGTATGTCTACGTAAAGGACTCGTTCCAATAAAAATGATAGGGCTTCATCCAATTTTAAAGGCATTGGCTCCCACACAGCATACAATAATGACTTTTATAAAAATAAATATCATCAACTATTATATGGATGATGTTCAGGTGTTTAATCAGGTTTCCTTTGTCTTCCACCTATTCAACTGGCGACTTGGATGTAATTAATATCCGTATTTGTTTAATTATAGGATCTTGTGCCAATTTTCGGCATAAACAATTTAGCATGAATTTATCAAACCATAGTCTACCTTTCATCTATTGAAAAAAAAAATCATGCTTTCGATGGAATGGTACCGTTCTTTGAAACTCTCTGGATTTTCAGATGTCATACACCAAGAGAGAAGCCAGACGTTTCTTGTATCAGTATAAGCAATATGCAGATGTAGCATGACAATATTCCTCTTATGAAGTCGTCGTCATTTTGATTGCTTCCTTCAAATGAACGATACTTCCTCTTTCCAATTAAAAAAATGTCCAAAGTGTACACATCGCATCGAAAATACTTTAAGATTTCTTCATGAACGTCAACGGGCTTAATGAGTTACTTTGGTACCAAGCGTGGAATGCTTATCGATGTTCTGTGTACATGCCATTGGAAACGTAATAGTGAACTATACGCAAGCGAGGAAGCAGAACATGTTGATTATTTTCGGAATTGAAAAAGTGTAGATATAACATTTGCCAATTCCTTTCATTCGAGATGATTTTGACATTTTGCTCTTTGGCATGACCCAAGCAATTCATGAAAGTTTTACACTGCCTTTGTCCAAAATTTATGCAGATGCATGCCTGACGTAACAAGCTGTGATTTTCTTTACTGTTTGACTCCGATTGTCGAATATTGTACATGCTCGTTTCAAGTTTAGAGTCTCCTTCCTGTCAGCATTCCTGCGACCCACAACGATGGCACCGAATAAGCACATCTTTCCCTGCGATTTGTCAATGATTGAATGATACTATTTTGGGTACTGCAAATTCATCCTACAATTAAAACTTTACTGCGTCCGATACCTTTAGGAGATAAAGCGTGGGTCACCTGAATTGTATATTTCCATCAGTAATCTTAAACTCGTAATTGAAATCTTGGACGTGTTGAATTTATTTTGTCCATTACATTAGACGGTGCTGTTTCTGCCGATCCAGACAAGAGACTTCACTGCGTCATGACGAATAGCGCGTCTCAAACGATCGACCTCGTTAGGTTATGTCAGATTTTTCATCTTTTGCATGTGATGATACCTTTCGGGAGTTACGAAACCAGATTATATTTTGGATAATCTGAACTCTATTGCTCTTGTGGTAGAGGTTGAGGATGTCGGTTCAGGATCAATTACTTTGGCTTGTGTATGATGGCACAGAATATCATCGCCATTAACCTTGGAAACGACGTACCAGTAATTCGTGGGCTTACACGTGGCATCATAAAATATGTGTGGTATGGCACATACGTATATATATATATATATATATATATATATATATATATATATATATATATATATATATATATATATATATATATATATATATATATATATATATATATATATATACATACATACATACATACATATATAGATAGATAGATAAAGTATTTATAAAGACCACTTGCAACTGATATATAAGGAATGATTAACTGTAGAGTTGAAATATAGCATATTTTAAAAAATAAGGGTGATTTTTTCAGCTGTGTCACATAATATATGTTTCTTCTTTCGTTTCATAGCATGCAAATAACTTCATGAATATACGATATGTTGCAAGACAGTATATTGCATAAATCACATTTTACAATCCGAAGTAATAAATCAGGGAAATCATAACATATGTTCAAAGAAACCCAAACGATGGCATAGGGCAATTCGTAATTTTGAGAAAAGAACAATTGTGGTTGAAAACTATAAAACATAAGTGATACAATTAATTGGAGATCATTTGGAAATTCCTTGTGTGATAAGAAAAAAACGTTATTAACCTGGAATGTTCGAAATGGCAATATTTGTTGTGCTGTAGAGCAAATACGTTGGCAGCAACCTTAAAGCAAAATTGATTGAAAAGATTCTGACTTTAAAACAATAAATATGTCACTGGCAAGTATTGTCCATTTTGATATTTGTATGAAATATTTATAATGACACATTATTTGTTTTGAGAAGGACAGTCAGACTGACAGACAGAGGGAGAGAGCACATACCGTTCAAAATTTCATCAGGGTCATCACCATATATGTAATATCTGTAAAAAGTAAAAACAATTAGTCTTAATTAGAACGTGTCAGGGATATCTGATGATATATTTCAGATTTTTGCAATAACAAAAAAACAAAGATTGTCAGGAAGTTTGGAACAAAAGTAATGGACGTGATTTAAAACCTATTACATGTGTGGGAGCAGAATATATATCTCATTTACGGCATAATTTCCCATACGAAAAAATCAAAACAATCACGTATGACAAGAACCGTTATCGCCTCATGGTTCTGACCCAGCGTTCATTAGATTACATTCAAACGGAAACAATAATCGTGAAATGTACAACACTACGTGATGAAAGTAAGATAAACTATAAAAGACATTCAAATGAGATGTCAATAATGGAATCTAATATGGTCTCTTAGTATGCATTTAATAAATATTGCATGACACCAATAAAATGTGCATCTTCCTATACAGAAACGCAGAAAGCGATATGGCATATAAATCAGGTACGGATAGCCCATAGGTACATGGGTTTATCAAATTGTTTTTACTTTATTCATGGCTGTAATCTGTACAGAATATATTTGGTTAGTTGTGCCTACTTGACCCGAGTTTCTTAAGAGCTTAGTAGTTACGTGGGAACTATAAATATAATCTTACATATATGTTTCCAATTGTTAATAATAACCTTAATAATATTACTGTAATGCCGTCTTTGGCTTAATGTCAAAGTGGCTGATGGGGTTTCGATGTTTCTTGAAGAAATATCTAACTTCCCATTGGTTGGGCTAGGGCAAATAAATAGGCGAAATGAGTAGTGTGTCTTGACACCAGGGATTAATGTATAATATTGACGCAATATGCGGTGTATATAAGGAAAGTATTCTGCAATCAGTTGCATTCTCACTTCTTGTCGTTCCTGCTATTAGCATGCATACGTGTTTTATGTTTTATTTAGATATTATTCGAGCGAAAACACACTTGTTTTGGACCGTTGAGTGGAAATAGAAAGTGCTCATTATTTAGTCTGTGATATTATTCTGGAATTGTTAAACAAGGAGTTCTGAACACCACCATCGTGACAACGTCACGGTTCATGTAGAACCAGTACATTTCCTGTATTGAAATTGATAAGGGACTTTTCGTTTATTTAGGACTGTCATAGACCTTTATAAGGATTAGTTCGGATTAATTTCATAATACTGTAAGTTGAAGTCATATTTTCAATTATAATCTTTTTAATTAGTTCCATAATTCAGGATGCCTATTGCCCATATCAATTCCTGGAATGCCAAACTTGAGTCTAAAACACACTCTAGAATAAATCATTTATCTTCAGCTTTAGACAATTGCTATATCACAATCAGTAAAAAAGACAAAACTAATGCATCAACAAAAACTAAGAAAACGTTACCCAGACCTTAATATCGCAGTAAATGGCCAAATTCACAAGTCATTGGGCTTGTTTACCACCTTTGGCAGCAAACTCTCACGTGTTGTCCGCACAGAGGATAAAATCAAAAGCCAGAAAGACTGTGGAATGTGTAGCTTTTGGAAACTCTCACGTAACTTGGTGAGATCACCAGTTTGTAGACAATATTGACAGTCTACAAAGTTCCACCACTGATACATGCTTTCACAATCTGCACGGTATACAGACACCACACGAAGAAGCTGAACCAGTTTTATAATCGGTGCTTGAGGAATCTAATGAGGATAAGATAGCTGGGTGTGGTTTGTGACCCTGAGCTTCTCACTCGGACAAGCATCCAAACGCTCCTGAAGAACTCACACTTGAGATGTGCAGACCACATCAACAGGATGGCAGAAAACCAAATACGAAAGACAATCCCATCGGAGAGCTCAAGCAGGGAACGTGATTTCATTGTGGTCCCACGAAAGGGTTCAAAGATTCTCTCGAGTCATCTTTTAAACATTTCAGGATTGACCGCGAATCAGGGGAACATTACACATATTGTTGCTCCATCCTACACACCATCATCAATGATGTCGCTACAGACTTTGGACTGAGAAGAAATGCAGAAGCCTTGCAAGATATAGATTCACTACTTGTCAGTTTTGTGGGTTTATGTGCTCATTTCGTGTAATGGGAATAGTTGGTATTATCATATAAAAAACCTATACTAATCTCTCTCTCTCTCTCTCTCTCTCTCTCTCTCTCTCTCTCTCTATATATATATATATATATATATATATATATATATATATATATATAAAGTTTATGAATTTCATATTACGCTTTGAAAAATTTAAAGAACCTTTGAAATAATATGATACCTATAACTCGATTTGTTTTCACAGCCATTACGACGTAACCAACCGAGCGTAAAGCCATGCGGTATTGATATTGTTTAGAAAGAGTGGGTTCCGTGAAAGTAAACATCATCTGCATGAATGTGATACCTTGAAGAGTTTATTATGTAAATATATCGCAGGAAAAAATTAGATGTAATATTGAATTCTGAGTGAAATACTTTAATACTACACTTGCTTTATATCTACGTATCTACATAAACAACACAATGTATGTATCGTGTGTAAATCAACCTTAGCAGACAAGAGTAGCTGTAGTATGCATTAGGATTATCCTTGATACGGTCTACTATGGTTTAATGAAAATATGTGGAACATAATTGGGGTTCATTCATCCAAATTGTTGAAAGTTAGTTTGTGCGTTTTGTTGGGCGTATCCTGTCCATGGCCTATGTACCCTCGACTTGTAGGGTTATACACGACTTATATACACTTACTTCGTAAAGAGCATTACGTGGTCGCTTAAATTGCCGTTTCTATTAGTCCACCTTGCAAGATCGTTTATATATTTTGCAACATCAATTCTGTCTGTTCCGGGAACATTCTCCACCTTAGACTTTATGTGCGGGAAGTCTTTTAATTTCTTTAAACAAAACAGGAAATAAAAATTAAAATCAATTCTAGTAAATGTGAAACCCATTACCATCGTTAAGGAAAATGAAAACTATTGACAAAAATGTAACTAATTCGATTGAATTTATAATTCAGTGTTACAAACACATGCTAATATCCACACGGGTAAGAGTGCCATATTATCTCAGATTTATTTTCTTAAGAAATTGGTACTTGTTCTTCTTTGGGGATCCTACAGATTGCCTAATAATAAGGGGTTATAGGAAAAAAGCACTAGTTCCGTTTCTTTTCAAAATGAATAACTTTGTTTAGATTTCGTGGGACTGACCACTACGTGTACTTAACTCGAAACGTAAAGATCTCAGCAATGACCAAAATAACTCACCTTAGAAAATGAAGATAAGACAATGACAGTGGGTCGCTTAGCATTACACCAAATCACGTATGTAACACATTTTGTTTGCAAAGAAATGAACTTATTTTGAATTAAAATCAAGATATATAATGACCATATCAAGTGATTAAATAAGTCATGTGTTGGGATTAGGTTCCTGATCTATTTTGCTGATCATAACACGAGGACGTGACATCTGAGTGGGTCAGCAAATGAACATCTATCACAACCGCATGATTCTAATCCTGTTAAGATTATATATATATATACATTCGACTAATCATGTTTAGGCAATATATGCATCCAAAAATTTCTAGAACTTTAACAATCTGATGGCATTTTGAGATATGTTTCCGGATTGCTCTCCGGTATTTTTATATATCCTTCAATATCAAATCCTGCATTTTGATATATTGTTTAGTCACTCTAAAGATTGTGTCGTTATTTACATTTCGTTTAGGTACTAAATAATTTCATTTTAATTAATAAATTGCCCAAATAGATCCGGCTGCTTTAAATGAATAACAGTGCTAATTATAATTCGTTCCGTTAAGGGTGATCTTAAAACTGCTACATATTTTTAAATCTTGCGGGAACCATTCTGCTTTGGAGAGACTTCGTTTCATTTTGCATTAATGGTCATCAATATAAGATACATTAATTTTCGTTACTGGAAACATCATACATTTATATATAAGGTTAAATTGTCGCTGTAAAGGATTCCATTTCTGTAAGGTATGGGGATGGTTATATTTAAGTAACGTCGCCACTAATGAATGGAAATTGTATACCTTTTCTCCTTGACTTTTGTACGTTTTATTATATGACTAGGATGCATTAACGTGAGCTAACTACAATTTATAGATTAAGTGTGACAATGGAATGGATTGTAGCGCTAATATTCACTCAGAATTGATAGTAATTCTCTTTTGTTATTGACTTAACAGTTTTAATTATTTGCGGAATGTCTGTTCGGAATTTCAAAGATGTGATCAGTCCTGTATATTGAAAGTTGGCGGAGTGTCTTAGATTTTATTCACTTAAATTGTTATAAATTTAAACGATATTAACAAATGCATTTTGCGTTTTTAAACATTGTCACCTGACATATATTAGTTTAACATCAACACATAACGATTTTCTTGATGATATGAAAATACTTTATTTCGGATATATGTCACTGTTGCAACTATTTTGAGAATTAAGTTTGAAATAAACCGTGAATTTGTATTCATAACTATTACAAAGCACACTATGTTCCTTTACAAGAAAGTGGCATTATTATATTCGATAAAATATATAGATTATTGTGTCCGATACAAAAACAATATTTTGTATACGAGAAAAGGGATGAATTATTGTAACCAACTGAATAGAAGGATTTTTGCATCCGACAGATGAGTGATAATTGTATCAGACACAAGAGATGGATTATCGTATGCGATGAAAGAGGGAGATGTTTGTCTTCTAAGAGGATTATTTCATCCGACAGACCTGCCTTCTGGATAATCCAAAGTATGGGTTATAACTGAGCTAGAATTTTATAGATCTTTTGTCTTCTTAAGGACACCTCAAGGACACCTCAGTCATCACACCGCATTCTTTCTAAGACTAAAACAAAATTGTACAGTTGTCTTAATGGAAGATTTACAGGAAACCATATGTTTACAAACATAATATATACAACCACCAAAACTACCAGGCGCTCAGGAATCCTGAATGCACAAAAAGGTATTACATAGAAGATGTAAACTTCATCTTACCTGGAAAATGTAAAATTCACGAAGTGTGACGATGATTTCTATACTAGGATCGTCTATTCCTTTGTAGCGCAAGTTTACCTACAACAACAATATATTTCCAATCTTGACACAAACACTTACTAAATAATGTTACACGGTCTTTACAAGCTTTTCGCAGATGAGAAATAATTATAAAATAATATGTGGATAAAATACAATCATTATAAACTTATGTATGTATTGTATATACATTCATGAAATGACACATATATAAAAAAACAAAATCATGAAATAAATTATAGATAACGTGCAGACTCATTAAATGATATATTGATAACATACAATCATACGATTGTTTATTGTTAACCACCTGCACAATGTTGAATTGATATATAAATAAGATATGCAATCCTACAAATTATATCTGTTTAACCTAAAGAATCATAACATTATATATTTATAACATACACAATCATCAGTCGGTATTGTTGGCTAACACATACAATCATAACATGATATATGGCGAGCATGCACACGCATACCATCATATATAGATAACCTATAAAATGATTTTTAAATACGTTACATTCAGAACAGATGAAGAAGAAAACATCATAAACAATGATTGTCGTCGAAAAGAGTTCAATTTAAGACAACGTATAAGTTGTCTCTAAGCCTGTCACTACTAGCATGGTCTTTTGGCCGATTGATGTAGGTATATTCAGTACATTAGACTGGGTTACAGAGGTAACTCGTTAGGGAAGTTTCATGTTACGTCTACAACTAATTATGTTTGTCTGTCTGTCAGTTGTATCTAAATAAGTAACTTTACATTCTTCTCAGTAAAGGCGACGAACAGAAGTTTAGGTCTTGTTGACTAACGCATCGACACATTCCAAGTAATTTTGCTTTTGCTTTAAACGAAAAAGAAACATGTAATTTAAAAGGATGTTAATATGTCCCACTGTTACCTAATCAATACTTACACCGTTAATGATGTGGGAGTAAACTTGTCTGAGTTTTAGTACGACTTTACCAGGCTCTACTGGGGCTTGATTCGTTTGCATCAGCGAAGAATAGCTGAAATCAAATATGACAGAAACTCAAAAATGTTACTATCCGGTATCTAAATGGGACAACATCTCTGCATCGACGATTTTCTTAAACCAAGGCATGACTGTTTTCATCCCTGTAGATAGTTATATAAAACATTTTAACAATAATTTTTTTTCAAGCATTGCACAGATAGATGCATTGTTATCGGGGCAGGTACTACAAAACTATATATCTCAGTGATGTATGTACAATGTTCAGTAAACAACCGATAACAATTATAGTGTTAAAGAAAAACAAACAAGAACTTAAGAAATATACAAATGCACAATAACACAATCGAGGTTACACAGTTGGTATAGTTTCAAAATTTAGTCTCCTCTCCTAAATGATTAATCTAGTCTTTTTCTCTTTCATTCTATCCGCTATCGACCATCTGATGCTATGCTCAATATAAATCACCCTCAAAAAGTCGTTAATATTGCTTCATTTAAAACCATGACATGTTTTCAAAGTATTATCAGTGTTACATGCAGCAAATGTGCCTTTCCTCCCAAGCGCTTAGCTTTAGTTTGGAGTGCGCAGCATGTTTCTTGTTACAGTCCATACAATACACACGCAGATCATATTTTGCGTCTTATCATTTTAAATTTTATTTGTAAACATCGTACACGTTTTCAAAGTTTCTACTATGTCTGAGTTAATTTGAAAATCACACACTTACCAGGAAGCGCGACTAATAACATATTCGGGACAATATCTGTACAACGGCGTTTAAATCGTAAAAATCGAGAAACTGTTTTCTTAATTTTAGCTTTTATTGAGATAATTTTATCTTATTTACAGCTTCTATCATCACTGCATACATATTTAATCAACATGTTTTGCAGCACTGCTAGGGGTGGATAAAAGAACTGTAAGTAGGGTAATTATGTAGGAAGGTAGATATTGGTAGACAGATGGAAGGGTGTAAAGAGATGAACAATTATCATAAAGTTAGTTGTGTTCTTATTTTCAAAAAACACTTACTAGTCCCATATTCCTGAATCGAGCATTACAGCGGTCTCAACATAGTAGACTTGCTTTCGGTTATCTGCGAATATAATTTGAAATTAAGATAACATTCAATTTGCATTGTTTCATTCTTTAAAGGGTTGAATATTTTATAAGAAATTAAGTATTTATTATTTAGAATTTATTGATGCATTTGTGTTCATAGTAGGTTCTATGCAAATTGTTAATTCTTCCAAACTATGGTTTAGTATGAATATGCGTGTAATGTATTTAAACATTATAGCAGTGTGATATAACATAACTGAATTCAATTTTCAATTGAATTCGGCATTCTAATTCGGGGTACTTGTGTAATAATATCATGCCATCCTCTAAAACGGTTCTCACCTCGCTTATGTAAACTTCCTCCATTTCTAGAAGATAACATTGAGTTTCGGAATGGAAACTGCCTTTGTGCATTTGGATTATGTCGACGTAGGCGTTCCACTTCTTGTACTATATTTTCCTCATCGACTGTTGTTACATCTGCAGGATGAGATAATCTTTATTATGTGTAAAAATAGTAAAGTAAGTTACGTTTTATATTAATTTATTTGTGACATACATACAAATAACACAAATCAGGGTAAGGATGCAAACAAAACTCCCTCGTTTGAAAAACAAATGAATAATCACACTGACGTTTCGTTAAGCTCACTTGATTTCGTTTCTAATTTAAATCGAAAGGGAAATTATAATGGATACAGTTTGCAAACAGTACAGAAACAATAACATTAAGTGCGAAATTATTAGGTATATGTAGAAGTTACACTTCATTTCTTGCATTACTGCAGCTATGTTCAGAAAATGGTGTTTACTATCGTTACAGTGCAAACTTAACATGCAAACATGTTTGCATGTTTTATGCTTCCAATAGAAGAAAGTCTTACAAACCTTCAGGCGTGACCGAATCGCTTCTTTGAACATTTCTTTGATCCCGTAGAACATATGGTGCACCAAGATCCTGGACATCACTTAAATCTCTCAATGAAATGTCAGTCTTCGCTGGTTGAAGATCGTAATTTCTTTCTTCTATTAGTACATTTCCGTTCTTAATAAAGGATATATATACACAAATCATATGGCGAATTACAATCATTTCGAGTACAGTGGATCCAGCAAGGCAAATACAAACCATAGACAAAACAACCAAATACAACATATAGACGGTTCTGTTTGCGAAACTTTACATGGCTGTTTCTACATGAATTCAGCCATTTAACTCCATGTGTCAACTAGTTTATTTCAGCTTGTTGTTGATAATGGAAATATTTGTATTGGTCTAGAAATTTATAAGCCACAACGACATCTATTATTTCATGTAAAATTATGTAAGCGCAGATTATCCGGGATATAAGAACCATCCTCTGACCATGAAAACCGAACAGCTTGAACAAAGCGCACCTTGGCATACATAACTCTCTTACTACGTACTACCACACATCCAAATGAGCTACACAAAGTTGACAAATACACAACTGCGAAAAATTCAATACAGGATGCATGATACAAGCATATAGTGCAGCTATAACTATTGTGATGCAAAACAAATTAATGACACTCAGCGACGCGTAAGCATGCAAAGTGATCATGTAATGTCTCAATCGAAAATCCATCAATATATATGTATGTAATCTCTTTTTTCTACCCAACCTCGTGTATGCTAAAATTAATTTATGTGTGTGATATTGTCGTTGTTCCAGAATGGTGACCGCTGTGTCATTGGTATCTCCTTCACAATTTGAAAAGCACCACGCTTGAGGTAAACCTTTATTGGATAATGAAATAAGGATAAAGCAAGGTTGCTGTGAAAAGAACCAGGATCATCTCACGATGCTAAGTTGAAAATGAGAAAGTTCCAATTAGAAATGAAAGTATATTATGTTATGCTTTTATGATTGAATCTGAGTTTAGACAAGGAATGTGTACTATAGTTATAGCTGCTCTACTTGCTTGTATGATGCATAAATATATGATAAAGCTAATCAGATGAATTGTAGCGAAATTAAAGAAAGATTTCAAACAAGAAATGATGAAGGCGATGCATTAAGGTCAAGGTCAAAGTAATATATCTGCTGCTTAATGACCAGCATTTAATAAAAGTAGTACGTGCGTAGGCTTATGGTTGTTAGAAGCCTTAAATTAGCAAGCGTAGCTGACATAATGAAGTGGAAGGAAATTTAATAAACTGGAGTGATGATTTAAACCTATTATAATGCTAAAATTAAATTCAACACGTATTTATGATCATGTCATTGGTAGGTACCAAAAAACATATGCTGATTATTAATAGTACACAACAAACTGACAGAAGCTAAAATAGGCACCGAACCTACCGTTCATATATAATTAGTAACTTTACAAGCAAAGACACATATTTTATTTCCAAAAGATATTGAAATGCATATTTTCAGTAAGAAATCGAACCTAAATAATTGCTAGAAACAAAGCATTACATCACGAGCCAGATCCTTAGATGAAACCATACATTCAAAGCAATATATCCTTTTGACAAAAAGCAACGAATGAATATGAGAAAGAACAATCAAAATTAATGAATCACTCTTTCGTGACAAAACGGATGGAAACAATATAACGATAACTAACGTAAACCTATAAACTGATGAAATAAACTTGTCAAAGACCATTCATTTGCAAGAACATTTACAGATTAGACTCTTTAAAGAGCAAGCCAATTATGTAACTAAACAAATTAAGTCTTGCTTCATAGTGCCAAAAAGAAACACGTGTGCTCTAAATCTGTTATAAAATTACATATTCAAAACCACACTGGAATGTTGGGTAGAAATTCAATTGAATTAAATGCTGTAATGTAAACAGTAGTAACGTATTGCTGGTTTTACATACCATTTAGTATTATAAATGTTGTTAAAGTTAGCTATGCTTGCATGACTACCGCACGGAACATCAATAATTTAATTGCATTCTTTAGAGCATGTGTTATTAAGCGTGTTGTTAGGTGCTATTTGGAATATATAGCATCTGTTCCTATACCACAAACTACGTCAGTTATGAAGTAATACATCATATCAAACTGGCAATCAAGGCGGAAATAGGTAATTAGGACAGATGATGCTAAATTATTTAATTCCGTTGGCTGCTTAGAAGTCTTTCTGTTACTCTTTTAAGTTGTTTAAATAAAAAATCATTGCTCAATATACAGTCTATTATTAGTATTATTGCAGCAGATGATAACTTTGATATTGTAGCAGATCTGGCATTGACAAATGTTCACGTTTCATTCTTTGGTTTAAGTATATTTTACCATATTCCTTTTTAGTCAAGTGTTGACCAGCTTTTTCATTATTTGTTCATTAACATTACTAATTGTTAATTCATGCTTTTTGCTTATTTACGCCGTTATCATAGATTGTTCCGGTTACAAAAACGAGTTGTTATTGGTGGATTCAAATAGTCTATAATGGTGGATGGTGGATACATGACTAAAACGACGAAAGTAACGTTATATGAATTATGTGGACGAGCCAACAATTGTAAAGACCAGACCGAAAATACCATGAACAGTACATACAGATAGAACGTTAGGCCTCTTAACATGTTATAATTGCTGGAATTCTCTCGGAATGTACTTTCTGGAATAAACACTTCATAGTTCATTTACGATTTAATCTCTAAACCATTCGGCTATAGCTACTGATTCACTATCATACGTCTAAGTTTTACATCCAGAAATCATTTTCGTACATTTTGCCGTTCAGAATTTATGAAGCCAACCACGGAAACCAAAACTAAAGGTATCAAATTGAAATTCTCTCCATCTGAAAGGAGGCAGCACAGTATGAGTCTGTTTTTTTGTTTGTGTGAGGATCAACGATTTCTCTTAGTTGACGTACAGAAACTTACTTATTTTAGGCAGACTAACTTTGTAGCAAGGCGTGGACTAAAAACAAACTTATGGCCAGTCTTAGTCATGTAAAGAAATCAAATAATTTTACCGAATATAATGTGCGCATTTATCAAGTTCCGCAAACCCTTATCGTGCATACTATTAGAGATTATGATGGACTTTTCCTTTTGCTAAAAACAAGGCCTATTGTATTTGACATGGATCTGAGAGTGGTATTTTATCTGCATGAAGGCTATGATGTGAGATGGACCTGTTGTTGCTGTTCTAGAGACACTAACGGACAATATCATTCTGGATTTGCAGATAGCCCTAGTAAAGTCGTCTGCACATTTTGCACTTGTTAATTTCAGAATATACGTACGATGACTCTGTTACACTGTCCATTTGATCTTGTCACACATTTGACTGTCATGAATGCTCCATTCTGCCTATCTTGATAGTAAGCCACATCCTGTTGAAATAGAGATGTGTAAATTTAGATCAGACGATAGGCAGGAAGTAAACATTTGAAACTATAGATATTTTGTTAAATTAGTAAAGTAGGAAATCCATATTTTATGTATTTTTTGTTAATGACGTAGATGGACAAATATAGTTTACAAAGATAGGTTGACTATGTATGTGTTAGTTTATTGACAAACTGTACTCTTATGGCCAGTAGGCGGACACTACTTTATTTCACTTATGAGCTAATATGTTGAATGGAAGTTCGATCGAAGAACTGTGTCAAATACTGTGCAGAGATACATTGAGTAGACACTTGTATTTAATGTATTTACTAAAAGATACCTTACGAATTTTAACCTTTTTAGCTATTTATTGGGATTGACTTTAAAATGCCGGCTTAAGCTGTCTGGAAGCTCAACATGTTTAATGCAAGACCTTCCTGACGTGTTATTCACAATATTGTAGCCGGGTTGTCACAGTCTGATGGAACTCACCGCATAAATGCTAGATGGGAATTTGAGTCGACAGGGTGAAAGATGTAGAGTGCAACATATCATCTAAACCTCTACCAAACATTTGTATGTTAACCAGCTAAGGGAATATATATATATATATATATATATATATATATATATATATATATATATATATATATATATATATATATATATATATATATATATATATATATATATATATATATATATATATATGGTCGGATGATGAAACAAGCAATACTGCGTCTGCACCGTCAGGAGCTAGGGACGATTAGTGGTCTTTGGCGGCTGCATTGAAACAAGCGTGAGCATCGAGCGTCATCTGGTATCATTATCTACATCAGAATCTGAATTGTCAGAGCACGGCTCGAGTGTGGTGCAGCTTGAAAAGCAACTTGAATCCAGAGACTTTGCAATGTTGAGTCTCAAGGAAAGTAATCTATGCCTAACCAATACGTTCCATGGAGATCAGGGCTGTATCACAAAACGATGGCAAGACATTATGCGCATGGCAACCAGGAAAATACTTCTTAATGTGGGTCTCTATGAATATATAAATCGGATACAACAACTGACGTGGCGAAAGATGGTTTAAATAAGGTACTGGATGTGTATGGTCAAAGGAAACTGTCATATGTTATGCCTGGGGGATTTCAGTAAATTTCCTGGCATAGCACGAACTCAACACTCACGTAACTAGACCAAGGTAATGGAGAACTGAGTGACAAATATATGCGTGAGGAGCCTGATATGTTGTGGCACCTGGCACAGACGAACATACATTTATCGCAAGACATGAATTTACATGAAGATTGGACATGCTCGGGTATTGATCTCATCTTCGTAAACAGCAAGTCCAGGGTGGTCACAGACTACCTGGTATTTTGCTCGTTTGAATTTAGTCTCTCTTTTCTCTCATGTCAACAGGGGCCCCGAGTGGCCGAGTGGTCTAAAGCGCTCACCGTTCCGGATCACTGCCATCTCACCTCTGCTTGCGTGGGTTCGAGTCCAAGGTTCGGCTAGCGTGGGTACGTGGGAAAGCCTGCCAGTAGCTTCTCATGGGTCGGTGGTTCTTCCCTGGGTTTTCCAGGGTTCTTCCTTCACCAGTTATACTGGCCGCCATGTATAGCCTATCTTGTGCTGAAAAATGGCGTTAAACCCTAGAACAACAACAACAACAACTCACATGTCGACAAGACTGAACTGTTGCCGAAAAAGTTCACAAAATCTGTGAGATACGACACTGCCAAACTAAATAATACCATATCAGCATCCGCTTTGTTGAGGTATCTGAGAATGAATCACAAGCATTGGGACCTTTTCATGAATTCAATGAACCACGTCGTCAAGGTACAACTAGTTCGAGCGACAAGTGGTGTAAAAAGCTACTGGATCTGAAAAAAGACAGGGATGTCATTGAGTCCAGAAGAGTTGCCACCCTCCAAAGTGGCTTAACAGCCTATTGTAGTCTCAGCAAGATACGCAAAAAACAGTTTCCACTCCATCCAACATCTCAATGACACCTCCGGTCTGGCCGTATCAAGGCATATAATAACTGGTTTGTCCACCAACATAAAATAAAGTAGCGGCACTAAAGAAACTGAAAAAGAGGAAAGCATTTCAGATTTGCAGCACTGCAACCGAAGGCAGGAGGCAAGAGACGTCTTGATCTGCTACCGACGCATTTCGTTCTTTATGATAAACAACGAGATGTCTGAAAAACGGCAACGGTGCTGTCCTTTTGAAAAGGCAAGGAAAGTAAACAATACTGTATCCATTTCTGAGGTCTTACTCTGCTGTCTTTATCGGGAAAAACTTTCGACAATACTGATCAGTGGAGCCACGCAGGATAGAAATGATCTGCCTTACATAGGGAAATCAACAACTGCCCGCATTTATTCGATTAGCACAAAAGCGAAGATCCGCGAGCATTTCACTCAATGGCTCTAGATACCTCAAGTTGCCTAAAAGTTTGATTTTGATCTCAGTCAACAGAGTCTCTCTTTGTCTTTTGCTCAAACGCAAAAGAATCCGTTCCTCTATGTCAACACCATTTGCTGTTTCTGAGTTGCTGTTGAATTGTTGTCATAGATATATATCAACAGTCACAATCATATGGATCTACTTTAAGTCCGAATATTGCTTATCTCACCATCGTAATGGACAAATGACACGAAAAGGGCAGCTGGGTTCAGCCATAGGGAACCTAGGTATTGATTATGTTGGTGATGTTGCTCTACTGTATACAATGGGAAGCATACACTTTAAGTATCCGGATCAACTGAAGCAAGACCAATCTTAAAAGCACCAGCCCACAAGCCATCTTGACAACAGGAGCACAACAAGGCACAAGGTCGATGTATCTGACTCACTTATCAGGCTCAACTTAATTTACAACACAGACGATAGCGAAACAAACATAAAGAACCCATGGAATTTTCCCCGAGCTGTATTAAAATCATGGACATATATGTCTGGCGCTCCAAGATCCACATTGTTACAAAGATCCAGAATCATAAAACATATCTTGCAAATCTTAATATGCTACGCTGTTATATGGATGAAATAGTCTGTAAGCTAAATTCCTTGTGCCTTCGTGGGGCTCTCATTGTCAAACATGACCATCATATTAACAATTCAGTGGTCAGATACAGAATGAAATAAACAACGTTCACACTTTCATTAAGTTCGGACGATCAGACTTCATAATGAGTGGTGAAAGGCACAAGATGGCATCCCTTGGATCCGTCTTGTATCTAAAGGAACGATATCTGCTGCACGCCAATGATGACAATAATGAAATATATCAGTTACACTCTAGAATACATTTTATACATATTGCTTAAGAAAAACTCTTGAACAAATATGAGAATAACTTCGTATAATTAGCAATGTTTGAGTCTAGTCAAAACCATAATCGTATCTTAAAGCAACTGAGAAATCAGGCACTGATCTGTACTGAATGTGCTGCACTTGTAAAATAGTTACATATATGTGCAAATAGTCCGAAGATATTCAGTATTTATATGTCATCAGACCAAGTTACGTACATAAATTTATGCATACATTACGTATATGCGCACGCACGTTTGTGCATGCGTACATACATACATGAAGCTATCTTGACAGATCGACTGACATACGTGTATACATACATCCATCTTTCTGGGACTTTATGATTTTCAAGATATATATATATATATATATATATATATATATATATATATATATATATATATATTCAAGATATGTGACATAGCATATATACGTATATTGGTGATTTGTATCATAATAGTAGCCATATCACAATCATAGCATTAACATGTGCTTCCGAGGATGACGAGATATAATGATAGTGTCTGTCACAAACAAACGCTGAAAGGACTAAATTTCTGATTTGTTAATATCACACCTCAAATAAGATGTTTTTCAGTGGTTTGGAAATATGAGGAATTACATCTCACTTTTGGATAATATAACGCAGAGACAATTCAACAAAGATGATAATAAGAATACTAATAAAGTACGACGTGACAGAACGAAAAAGACGTGACAGAATAAAACTGAATAAAGACTGATAACTTTATGGCGTGATAGAATAAACCTGAAAACCAATTAGCAGTAACAGCACGGTGTAACATAATACATTTCACATCGACATTGCAAACACAGTACGGTTTGACAGAATAACCTGACAGAAATACCATTACCTTTAAGGCTTGACCTAATAAACCTGACAGCCAATTTGCAGTAACAGCACGGTCAGGAGTTCTGATACCAACAACGGAAACCAAACGGAGAGAACAAGGTGAACATGTTCAACACCGTACACGTTTTCGCAAGTCAATGCATGAAGCTGTTCACCGCATGTTAAAGAAGATCATATATTTAGCAAGGGAACAATTGTATGATCTGAAATTCAGTTTTTTTATACAAATATTGTTAATGACTGCAAAATGGAACAAACTAGCTGATGTAAACAATTCTAAGATAGAGAAGGAATAAGCTGGTCGCAGGAAATGCTTCTTTCAGGAAATTATTAATGACCTTTTGTTACAAATGAGGTTATTTTGACGTTACATAGAGCAACAGATTATATGTCATTTGCATTCTTGGCGCAAAAACATGTAATACTGACGGGCAATTACAACACAGATAAAAACAGTATAATAACAAAGTATATTGTAAATCACTTTAAATTATATTTGGTTTCATAATCAAGGTAGGCCACAAACTTAAAGTCACAACCAATTGGTTTTATCAACCTGATATTCGTAGAACCCCTACTTGCAATCCACGCCTTTTGCCATGGCAAAATGGTAAACTGGTATATCATCACACATGTTTTGCTTGTTTTAATACGACATATATATATCGGCTTATCAAACGGAAAAGAAAAACACATTGTTATTGGAAATTAGTTTCCTAAATGTAACTAACTGATGGATAAACAATCAGCAGATCGATCGAATATTTTGGACCCTATTTGAATCGCATCCCTCTGACATTATACTTCGTCATGTGAGGTGGTCAACCAGTTTGAGTCAATTGCGTTGAATATATGTCTTTCAGGTCTGTCCATACTATACATGTAAGACCATCCCCGCAGTCTTTCCGTTCATTTCCTTGAATATTTTATCGAGACCATGCTACTCATGAAATGATAATAGGAAGTTCTCCTCGGAAAATTGAATGACTGATATATGTTGGCATTCTTTGCATACGGCTGTCCACAAGGGTATGATATCGTTTTCTTTACAAATGATAATATCACCGTCATAAGGAATTCGTTAAAAACATCAAAAAAGGGTTCCGTCCCCTTGTTCACAATGACTAATTGCCACAGTATTGTTGAGCTTGTTCGATTTGAAATACGTGCCAAAAGATGACAACATCTTATTTAATTCAGACGTCATCGTTTATGCTAAGTGTTAACAAAGAATGACATACCTAACTAAACACTTAATGCAATAGGAAGTAAGTATGTTTGCTAGGAAATGCTTGGACGGGGATAGCGATGTCATGTTCAACAGGATAAACGTGTCATCCCATATGTATAATCATATCTTCCTTTTTAAATGAGAAAATACCACTCAGAGTGACATCCGTGAATTGAAATTGGTTCAAAGGTAACATACTCAAATGTTAAATTTTCCTATGATCTGGATAGTGATGTTATCGTCTTTATTATCGTGTTGCGTGGTCTTTGCAACTAGAAGCACTGTTACATACTACACAATCCTTTAAGAAATCCAGTGACTCCTTTTGAAATTTGGATAATGTATGTCATTGATACGAGATCATGTAAAGAGGCAGTGCAAATATTATGAACAACCAATGTCAGTACAACAATAACGGGACAAAATTCAGACACGTTTGGCAGAAATTATGCAAAGAGGCATCACTCTGATAATGTTTCTTTCACCCTTTTCCGATCATTATATTTATATTGTCAGGCATGCCAAATGACATCAGATACTCAAAGGACACATATCAAAGGAACACTCGAGAAAAGAAAACAAACTATACCATGGGCTTATATGAAGAACTAAATAATTTTTTGGTTCCGTTAAAACATTTGTTGCAATATGTAAATCTTCTTGAATCGATTTAGAGAATACATATCAGATAAATGAGGTCTATCTATCCAGGAAATTGTTCCCCTTTTGTGGCGTTTCAGTACATATTTGTGATTCCCCTGAACTGTTGTAAGGCGAAACATAACATAATTGCATCATTCTTCATGTAATAGTCGCGTAAATCAAGCAATGGTTTATAGTTCCAGCAAAACATCACATTAATTTCATCTGAAAATTTTTTGCATTATTTCATTTCCATTTCAGTTGATTCTGGCCATAGCCAGCTATGCACCAATGTGACTCAAAGATCATTAGTTATTTACAAATCAAAATCAAAGATCTAGTTCCTTTCCATCTTCAGTGAAACGTCTCATCAGTGTCGCGTACAATTGTTATATTGAACTAGCTATTCCGAGGTACCAACTCCCAAGTAAAGAGATATCAATAGCCTTAGAGGCTGTGAATTATCTTTTTCAATATATTCAATTTGTTCTTAAAATTTAAGTTAGAATTGTTTTTCCCAAATGCTATAGCATTAAGTAAATTGTGTATTTTTTATTTCAGTGGAACGTATATTTGGTTGGATAAGCCTGAATAATAAAACTTAAGTATGGTGTTCTTAGAAGTTCAAAATCAATATAAACAACTCGCGATCTCTGGCTGATGATTATTAATTTTTAGATTCTAAAACTAAGCCATCTATTTGCGCTAATGTGTTGAACTTTTACCTCTTTTTCCAAATTTTGTGCTTTCTCGAGATGTGATCGACCGTCATTTGATTTTCGCACAAAATAGACATCAGCGTTTGGATCAATCCCATGATTCCTCTTCAAGTTTAAAGTGAGAGATCGTGACCCGCGTCTGAGTTGAAAAGTCAAATTATCAGGGAGGTTAGGGTCACTAAATTCCCGTTTGACTGTCTGCAAACTTGCAGTCACATCTGTCAGCCACACCATTTCCTGCCCACTGGGCGCTGCAGAAACGGAGAGAAAACAAAGGCTGATAATGCAAAGTACTGAAACAAACGAAGGAACAAAGGAATGAATGATATAAACATGAAGTACTCAGTAGTCATTGAGTTTATCGGTAAATGTAAGAACAATAATTAATTAACTTGAAAAGATTAGCACTTTGAAGAATGAAGATACCCATCGGTCAATTTCCAAGTAATTTCAATAAAGTGATTAACATAACTTAAACTTGGTGTTATAGTATGAGATAGATGGACAGACAGATGCAGTCAGAGACAGAGAGATGGAGAGAGATACATCGATTGTTTGAAAGAATTGTTTTGAGATGTTCCCGGAATTAAATAACTGTATTGATATCACGACCCGTTGCATATAATCAAAATGTATCCCACAGTTTAACGAGCCAATACGAATAATTTATGGGTCATCAGATTTTCTTCTTACAGTATAACATTTTGTTAATGTGAAATTGAATCCCAAAATGTATGGCTTTGTTATTAGTGATATAATTAAAGCAATACATGTTCAGGAGGTTTTATGTGACGCTCAGGATTACATAAAGGTCATATTTTCTTTGTGTAATAGAGGACAATGATGGACTTTGTCGTTGCAAACAACAACCTCAGGACCAAGTGTTCTCAAATGAAATATGAGGTGATTCAAATATCGAAGGCATTGCTATTTTCATACACATATGTATAGAAACAAAAAGTTATGACTTAGTCGTTTCATTTGAGAATCAGGTCAGTTTTTTATATTTGTCTTTTTTTTTTCGTTTTCTTCAGATTGTAAATGCATTTGTTTTTCTTTCTCTCTTTCCTGTCTCTCTTTCTCCTCTTTCTCAAATTGCAACTTTATTTGTTCTTTTTGTAATAACATTTGTTCTTTTCTTTCTCCAATTTAATTTGTTCTTTCTTTTCTACAGTTTCATTTCTTGTTTTTTTTTTCAATTTCATTTGTTCTTTTTATTTTTGCAATTGCATTTACATTTGCATTTGTTTTTCTTCTTTATCGTTCTGAAGATCCAGCTTCCTCAACACTTATTCCATCTTGTATTTTAATTTTAATTCCTTCATATTTATGTCAGTGTCTGATACAGACTTACTGATCGAAACCAAAGCACTTTTATCCAAAACATTCTTTTCTACCAAATGCTGAACTAAAAAAAATCTTTTATTTCTTGTTTCGTTAAGGAAGCCATTACGTCAGAAAGATCGTATTTTCCGGCAAGTTGAATCAATTCATCTTTTTTGAAAACATCTAATTGTTCCTGGATAGAACATAAAAGAAAAGTTTCCAGTTTTGGTGACATTTGAGAAAAAGCTTGCCGATTTCAGTAAAAATTTCAAAAACATGGGGAATTTTAATTTCAAAAAGTTTTCTGAAATATTATATCTAAAATTCAAAATAATCCCGGACGAGCTACCCAATTCTTATGCTACGTGTTTAGGCTCGAATAAACAATAACACAAGAAAGTCCTAATATTTAAATATTCTAATGACTCCAAGTTCGAGTCCCGATGAAGTATCCAATATGGAAGGTGATGACTTTTGTTGTAACCTGTACTGTGTTGACGTCTATAGTTCCTTGTGGAAACACAGAAATTTATCCTCCAGTTTTGGAAATCCAAACAGAATTTTCATTAAATGTCCTTGTTCAAGAATTTTGCATTAATACAATAATATTTCCAGATAAAAAATGCAGAGAAAAATTAACTAATAACTCAAAAACTCAAAAGTTCATTTCCGGTCACAAGAGAAGAACACAAATTGACATCAAGTATTTAAAAGACCTTTACTCTGATCTCTCTCTCTCTCTCTACATCATTATTAATACTAAGTATTTCGCAATTACGTAAATGCCTAATTGCAAAATATATTGCGAAATAGAGGATGACGCTATCATGTTTCCATGTAAAGGTCACATAGCTCCTGTGTGTCCTTGATAAGATCCAATCATTTTACTCCTAGAAAAAAAAGTTGTTTACTTGACCCTCAATCAAGGTCAGGAACTAAGCCAAAAATAGAAACAATTGTTTCTATCATTAAGTATCTTAGGAAAACTCAGGTCAAACTGAATTTTCTGAAAACTATCAAATTTCCTAGTAAACAAAATTACATTACATTGACAAGTACAGCAAAATAAATAGATTCCAAAACTTACAAACAATCAAATCCAATCAAACACAACTTCAATCAAATATAAATTAAATCAAATATATGTAACAGTTAGGTTAAGCATAATATGTTTGAAACAGTAAAATGAAACTTGTATGACTGCTTTAAACTTGCGAGCATTCTGTGGACCTTTTATATTTTGTATACTTTTTAAACATTTTTGGAATTCGACTGTTTTTTCACAAAGTCTTTGTTAGAACTCAACAGCAAACATTCCTTAAAGTAGGCTGGAGAAAATACGTGTTTATTTATCAAAGTTAAATTTGAATAAGGTCAAGAGAATCATAAATCAATAAATAATTAAAAATTGTAAGTAGCATCTATACAAATCATTGATCTTTAGAAAAGATAATAATTTCAAGATTCAACTGCAAATAGCAATTAAACACCCCAAGCTAATAATATTACTGGAGTGTATTCTTTTGAAGTAATTTCTCCACTGTTTGATGATGATTATAACAGAAAGTATGTGTACTTGTGTGAGCCGCCATCCCCCCTCAAGTTGGAAAGTATTATTTTAGTGTTTGGATAAAATTAGTTCAGTCAAATTCAGTTTCATGCACTGTGTATTCTGTGCTCGAATTTCACATGATATATACAAAGACAGTATACAAATTTGCTATAATAACAGTTTTCTCATGTATAAACACACTTGGCATGGTTTCTTAATCACAATATTAGTTGCCTTCAGGAATCGTTGTAAAAATATGTCATCCGTATTTAAATATAAATAGTTATATCGTCATAAGTAAACACGTAGAAAAAAAATCTTTCGCATTCAGAATATAAACTATGGAAACAAACGTGGTCAGTTGGTTAAATTATTCCGCATCATAATTTGTCTCTTGACTAACATCAATATATTCGGCATAAAACTGAATAGATTACCTACCTTAATATCAGCACTTCGTGATCCTAATCTATGGTAAATAAAAGGGCAAATTCACAGCCATGATTGTTGAGGAAAGTTTTATTAAAATGTATGATTTAATGTTTCACTTGTTTATATATTTTCTGTTAAATAATCAAGTTAAATTTATTATATACATTAATGTTTAATTATCATTATGTTAGAGGAAACGTTTATAAATATGTTGAAAAATAGCTTTCGTGGAATCGACATTTACGGTATATTTTGGAATGTCATGACGAAGTCTAAAATAAGACAATCTATGTGGCTCTCGCTCCGCTCAAAAACACTTTCGAAGAATTTTACACTTTCTTCTAATGGAACTTTCCGTAAAGTTATTTAACAATGGAAGAGACACTTACGAAGCAACATATAATTCTTGTTAGTCAAACATTCGCATTTCTGTACCTAAACCTTTATGGAAATATTGGTCGTATTATGGTTTATCACAACATGCCCTGGGCAGAACAAAGTTTGTGTTAGAAAAACTATGCTACACTGTAGTTAGCGAGACTTCGAAGCCTATATTATGTTCGGGTGGCTTAGGTTAAGAAAGATACAGAGATAAACGAAGTGACGCATGACACTGATTACAGCAAGGAATATTGACGAAGAGTGTTGTTCAATAATAAATAAATCAGGCATTTATTATAGCTACATTAAGTAGCGTGTATCGACTAGTTGACATTGTGACTGGTACTGGCAGTCTAAGTCTTCAGCTAAGTCTAAGTCATCCCAACGAGTCATCCCCCAGCCATGAAGGAGGACATCGAGCTGGTACCCATCAATTAAAGGCAATGTTGTCTTTGAAACATGTTACAGCCTGGTCAAAAATAATGAACCATTACATTGCCGCCCCTTACTTTGGGAGCTTCTTGAGTATGAGATATTGCACTTTATTCTTTAACCTGCTCTTCCACCAGTATGAGGGAATGACCGGCGTGGATATCAATGGTCCGAGCCCGGCGAAGGACCAAACCATGTTAGCACATATGCTGTCTTAAGCCAGTGAACCTGGCAGTTACCAATTAATCCCAGTCTTTTTCAGCCATCACTTCAGTAAATTCTGATACAAACGATCCTTGGCTTGCATCGTCGCTGTTGTTGATTGCCGAGATATGGTATCTCATACTCTTCCAGATGGCCATGGCCGACATCTTTACAAGAAACTGACAAACGACTAGATACCACAGGACAAGAAAAAAGGCGCATCAAAAGAAGTCAATAGAAGACGGACATACTGGTGGTCTATCGCAACGCTGTGCGGAACACGTGCTGGCATATCTTGTTCAACAGTCCCAAAAAGTCAATTTTCGGCAACACAAGTCACATTCCAATACCACTGACAGGAGAATGGCGCTAACACATAGCTTTTTTGCCGTTACAGAGGCAATAACATATCCTAAATTACACCGTCTAGGTAATTATAGTACCCTCAATCACTGACAAAGATCATAACATAAAAATTAAATATACCTAACACCAGGCTTAGTAAAATATCGGACTTTGCTTCCACGACAGAGAATGTCATCTGTGAGAGCAGTGTAAGCTCATATTCAACGAGCTTGTCATATACGTGACTGTCAAAAATGAAGAAAGATTTAATTTACAAAAGACATTCACAAGGAATGTATTTTACGAAGTGACAACCAAAACAATGAATAGCTCTCAACATCAAAAATGTATGTGTGGTGTCTATGGAAAAAATGCGAGCCAAACAACTTTTGGAACAAAGTCATTCTGACTCAACCCTCGACGAGGACTTTTAATAGTGAAAGTAAATTTAATATGAATACTAAAGCGGCCAATATGTGCCTCTTTCTTGCATACTTAATTTGTATACATCTTGATGTCAATTTCAGCTATTTTCATGTCTAAATTACTTTATGATCATCATTGTTGTTTTAATTACTCCAATTTCATGCTATGTTAGGTCATTGTTTAACCAGTTAAAAGACAATGGGTTTGTAAGCGCTGTTAAGAGTTTGAAATATCTGAATGTAACACAAGATTTTGTCATGAAAACACTCAGACATATTGCTTTTTCGATATGGCCTGCATGTCTGCAGTAGAACCTAGCAGTTTGAATGCAGATACATCCAACATAATGTTACTTTGCCTAAATTACTTTGTTATTGATTATATATATATATATATATATATATATATATATATATATATATATATATATATATATATATATATATATATATATATGTGTGTGTGTGTGTGTGTGTGTGTGTGTGTGTGTGTGTGTGTGTAAACGCTATAGATACCATACGATTTTCATCTGATGTTGAATGCATGATTGATCTTAGACTCATATGCTATGTTTGGAAATGTAGGCAAATATTTGAACAGGACAGTTATGTCTTCTCATTCGAGCTTACATAGAACCACAGTGCTAATTGCAAGTCCTGGAGAGACTTACCTGAACGAACATGCATCGAAAGACAGACGACAAGTAGTAAGGCAACATTCTCCATTGCTCACTCAAATACTGGCTGAAGTCTACGGAAATACTGATCGGAATTACCGTTAGAATACAGCTAATATATAAGCTGAAGTGATGTTAGTTTGTACAGGTGAGAACTATTTTGTTCCGGCCAAGTTTCAGTTTGCTAATTGAAATGTTTGGTCTGAACTATTACATCATATTGAGTAAGGTTATTATTCAATAACTGATATGAACAAACACATATTTGTATTGCCTTCTCGGTTACGAGTCCGTACGCGTTTGTGCAATGTCTTAAATGGTTTTACAGCAAACTTGTGATATAAGTTTACGTGTCCGATGTGGTCGAGGACTGACTTACAAAGAAAAGTATAAAACAATTAAGTGGAAGGGTATTGTTAACTAAAGAAATATTTATATTTATTAATCTTCCTTCTCTATTACCCGTTCAACATTATATCTATATTGCAACTTTCCTGCTCCCTTACCCTTTGATTCCGTGGTGGCGCAGTGGTTAGCATGTCGAAATCAAGAAGGCGAGAGATCATTCTTACCATCGGACTATCCATTAGCAGTCACTAAAAGAGGCTGCCCGTGTCTTTGTGCCATAACCTAAAACGATATCCCGCCCATCTATATAGCCCACCTATTTATCTCAATCGATCTTCCTATTTGTCTATATATTTTGCATATATTTGCCTGTTAGAAAATAAGGACTTAGTTTAATGAAAACAATAATCATCAAATTTAATTTATGGGTGCGGAAAACGTGTTACCGCTCATATGCAAACAGCTGCAGAGCAGAATGGGAAAACAATATATTGATAAGGCCAAAATTTCACTTATATTCTATGTCAGATATTTTATTAAATTTTAAATACGGATAATTTACGAAAAAAATCAATGTTAAAGAGTTTCACGACGCGTGTTCATTGGTTTACTATTATTGTATGTGAAAGAAGTTAAATAGTTAGAAAGCATAAATGAAATTAAATCTGAAGCATTATAAATGATATGCATTCAGAGGAAAAACACGACATAATTCCGTGCATTGTCTTTTTCAAGACAAATCCAGTTTCTACATCAAACCATGCTAAACGAACGTTTGGTGTGATTTGTCAGAATGCTTCCCGAAGCGGATTGTTTGCATCTTAGAAACTGGGAACGAAACTGACGCTTTAGTGCGTTTCAAATTGCCAAGTATTAATAATAATAATAATAATAATAACAAGGACTTTGTATAGCGCCTAATCTTTAGAAGCTCTAAGCGCTTTGCAACACCAATAACATAAAAAACATATATAATGATTTGATTACAAAAAAAACAAACACGATGAAATTAGAAAACCTAAAAAACATGATGAAAATATTATTAGGAAACATTATTAGGTCTTTAAGTTTGTAATAAGTATTAACATCCTGATAGCGTTAAATGTACAGTTTAGGGCTGTAAGATGTGTGATTATCAACTTGATTCAAACTATGATAAATCCTGAATACAGGTATAATATTTTTAATTAGGTAAAATATTTCATTTGACACTGCTAAATTGATATATACAGTGTATGGTTTGAGCCATGAATCAGACTGTAGTATGGAAAAATCTGGCTGCAAACCAACCTTTAAAAGAGGTAGTAACTCTTAATAATATTGTATTGTACATTTCTAGGTGTGATGGACACTAAACATTTATGTTAACATTCCTCGCTCAATGAATTTCGGTGATAAGTAATTGGGCGTGTTAATGATGTATCGATAGGATTTGAATTTTCGTGATGATTATTCAAATAATTGGAAATCTAACAATGAAGAAAATTGAATTAACACGTTGAATATCTTCGAGGACGACATCGTTTTTTACATAAGGGCGTTGTCTAAGGGTACAACAGTTTGGTAAGACACCGACCACAATTGATGGGTACCATAAAAATACAAACTTAATGAAGAGTGTCGGCTATCTTTTGCAAGTAAAGTAGGGTGGTGGGAATCCCGCATCTGATTATTCTTCTTTTCTCTAATCGCATAACATTTAAAAAGAAAATAACCAAACAAACTTTCATTGAGCATAGGAATTTTGTAAGTCTATTGTGAATATATTGTGAATATAAATGTCTAGTTTTTAATGGTCGAAAAAAATACTTACAGAAGTAGTATTTCATTGACTAATGTATTTGCATAAGGGTCAAAATGCACTTTTCCGTCCAAGAAAGTATTGGGTTTGACATGATTATCTTTATAGACAAATACACAAACACTCTCGCAGACGCACATAGACACACACATGCGCATTTACATTCATACATACACCTACGAGTAAAACTATGCAGATTCATTCAGTATATTGATATTTTCAGGTATACATAGGATTTCACACTTAAATTGTTTCGATTTTGCTGAGAGAGATGTTTATTTTTATCGAAGTATGTGAACAACTGCAGAGCAAATTTAATTTAGATGGTAAGTATCCGTTAAAGATATAATTCTCTCAAGCAATATGTACTACCCCTTATCTGACAATACCGATGTCCACTTTTGAAAGCTATAAAATAAGAAAGCGAACATTACCTGGATCGACCTGAGGTGAGTAAGAAACTATCAAGCTCTTGACACGACGTGCAAAACCTTTATGTTTTTGTGCACACAATGAAATAAATGAATTTTAATGTATTTTCAAAATTTGAAAAAAAACACACGTAATATATATATATATATATATATATATATATATATATATATATATATATATATATATATATATATATATACACTCAGAGAGAGACAGAGAGAGAGACTTTAGTCTGAGTAATGTTCACTAAAAGAAACTTCTGAGAGTAAGTCTAAACTGAAACAAAAATGAAAATTGAGTAACACAGTTAATACATCTTAGTGGATATTGTACTATTTACGTACTGGCATTGAATAAAGGTACAACATGTGGATGAGACATTAACCGAATTCGACGAGAACTTGCAAAATAAGCATACGTGTCGAAAATAAAAGCTGTAACATAAATATTGAACCCAGTTAACTAAAATTCCAGTATTAATATGAAATTGCAGCTGTCCGTATTTATGTAACCACTTAAACTATTAAGTTAGAGTAGTATCGGTGTCTTTACGACAAGGCATTGCACTCTAAAAACGGTATACATTCCATTGTGTTGAGGCCTGAGGTGAGTAAACAAAACTCGCAAGCTTTAAAGCCTTTTGAAGCTATACACTACAAAACCCTTCATTTATTTGTGGAGAAAACTGATATAAATGAATTTAAATGCATTTGCAGAATAAAATAAAACATGATATATATAAATAATCTGTCATAAATATCTCATGTGTTCAAGCGTTAAACTTTTAGAAAACCTGCAAAGCAAACAAATCTTTACAAATGCTAATTTCATTGCAAATTTCCAGCTTATAATGGTTGAAATGATCAAAAAACCAACTTCAACAAAAAATGAATTCACTGAAAAAGTTCTTTAATATTATTCAATGTATTGCAGTAGTAACGAATTGTGTATGTTAATTAGCGACAATGGAAAACCCAGTCAAAAAGGTCGTGGGCACGTCTGGCGACAAGGTTTTATACGAACCCCCTGGGCACGTCTAGCGACAAGGTGAATTTCACATGGGGAATATTGGGCCTGTATAGTGACAGTAAAAATAGAGTTGGTCACATCTTTTGTATATAATACAACAATGGCTGACGAGCATATCATTCATTCCAAAATTGGAAGAAAGCCTCGAAAGAGCAAATAGGTATAAGGAAGCAACACGCAATGAATTGTTAGCGCAACTGCATAAGGCAGAACTAGTGACGAATGTCGATATTGAAATTATTATTCAAGACACGGTAAAAATTTTACATGACGCAACTCCTAGCTTTCTCTCCATAAAGAGATTTTGCCCTTACGCTAACCCTTATTGGAAACTACTAAACATAAAAAAGTTTCACACGGAAATGCGGCTGAAACGTAGGGTATGGATTTCTAATGGTAGGCCTCGAGGCTGGGAATATATGTCATACGCGAACTATAAGAAAGCAAAGAAATTGTTTGCAAAAGAATTATTGAAAGCTAAAGAAATGTACGATTGAGAACAGTTCAGTGAGCTTGAAAAGGCTGCAGAGCTCGATATTTCTACTTTCTATAAGTTTATACGGAACAAAAGAAATAAACGTGATTACATTCACGAAATCGAATCAAACGGAAAAATTGTACGCGACCACGATTCTATTAGAGAGTTATGGGCAAATCATTTTTCCAATTTGTCACTACCTGAAAATACTTATCTGTACGATGAGAATCATTACCAGATGGTCTTAGCAGAGTTTAGAAAACAGAGTATAGAAAACTATTCCGACTTTGATGAAGTTGTTGATAAAATTCCCACTAGAGAAGAAATCAGCAGTGCAATTAGTTTTCTGAATCAAGATAAGGCATGTGGTCACGACGGTATTGTTGCTGAGCATTTACTGTTTGCGGACACTCCAAACAGTGTACACTTACTTGAAATTATATTCACAAAAGTGTACGAGGCCGAAAAGTACACGTGTCAGTTTAAACAAGGTTTGGTAATACCAATATTTAAAGGAGGGGGGAAAAAGAAATTAGATATGAGTAATTACCGTGATATAACTATAATTATAGCGCTTCAGAAAGTCCTAGAACAAATTACACTGGACAACAAATTTTTACAAAAGTCATGTTACTGAAATAAAATTAGTCAATTCTTATCAATTTTTATGTGCTGAACACGAATATGACAGTCAAATTGCAAAATTGGCTCTAGTTTTTTTGTAATCTGCAAGAAATTAATGTTTACATAACGAAATGCATTCCAATAGTAAAAGGTCAACTGTAATAGCCTACCTATAAAAAATCAAGTCATTGACTACATCTTAGATTTCTTCGCCTGTCTCTTGTACAGCTGTTCGGGAGCATCTCTGAGGAGTGTCCAGCAGTAGTCAGCCAGCATTGTAGTGGACCATTTTCCCTGGTATCTTTGTTCCATTGTTGCGATATCTTGATGAAAACGTTCGCCGTGTTCATCACTAACAATACCACAGTTGCTAGGAAAGAAATCCAAATGGGAATGAAGGAAGTGAATCTTTAGAGACATATTGCAGCCAAGTTTCTTATACTTCATCAACATGTCTTCTACTAGTTCCTTATAGTTTTCTGCCCTAACATTTCCGAGGAAGTTTGTAGAAACTAGGCGAAAAGCATTCCATGCTTGTTTCGCGTCACCTTCCAGCAAGTTGTTGAACCGGTCATCTTTGAAAAGCTCTCGAATCTGAGGACCCACAAAAACTCCCTCTTTAATCTTTGCTTCGCTGAGTCGAGGGAATTTTTCATGCAGGTATCGGAATGCTGGCAAAGTCCGGTCAATGGCTTTCACGAAGTTCTTCATCAAACCTAGTTTGATGTGAAGGGGTGGTAGCAAGATTTTCTGAGCCTCAACCAGAGCTGGGTGTTGGATATTCTTCTCTCCAATGGCTACATTC
Organism: Sinohyriopsis cumingii; assembly: GCA_028554795.2. NCBI lineage: Eukaryota > Metazoa > Mollusca > Bivalvia > Unionida > Unionidae > Sinohyriopsis > Sinohyriopsis cumingii. The sequence continues at coordinate 8,827,734 of CM068825.1, forward strand.
TGCCTGTGAGTCCATTCCTTCCTCATGTAGTGCATTTCCCTTGCTCGGCTATCCCACTCGCATAAGAAACACATGTATTTTGTATATCCTTGCTGCAGTCCCATTAAAAGGGCAACTACCTTCAAATCACCACAGAGGTGCCAGCTGTACTTGTTATACTCAATGGAATTCAGTAGCTGCCTTAAGTTATCGTATGTCTCTTTCATGTGGACAGCATACGCTACTGGAATAGATGGAAGAATGTTTCCATTGTGCAAAAGCACAGCCTTGAGACTCAGTTTCGAAGAGTCCACAAATAGTCTCCATTCTTGTGGGTCATGAGTGATTTTTAAAGCATTCATGAGGCCCTCAATATCGGAACAGAATATCAGATTACTTTCCTTTCTGAAGAAAGGCTCCAATTGCTGGTGGCGCTTTCGATATGCAGTAATTGTGACATCTTCTTCTAGAAGATTCCATTGTTGGAGTCTTGATCCTAGCAATTCTGCCTTGTTCTTTGATAAGTCCAAATCACGAATCAGGTCATTTAGTTCTTCCTGTGTTATTCTGTGTGGGGTTGATGATGCACCACAGCGAAAATCTGGATCACTGCATGCTGATGGACCAGGAGAAGAACAGGTCGACTCACCTTTGTCTTCGTCAGATGAATCAAGAGAATATTCTGCTGGAGGTTCTGGAATAGGAAGTCCCTCACCATGTGGAACTGGTCTCAATGCAGACGGAATGTTTGGGTAGACTATTCTCGACTTCTTTCGCTTCGTTATTCCGCCGGAAAGAGGAGGAACCAAGCATAAGTAACAGTCATTTAGGTGGTTGCTTGGCTCTCTCCACACCATTGGGACTGCAAACGGCATTGATGACCTTTTGCAATTCAACCACTGTGAAAGCTGTGTTGTACATGTAGCACAGCATATATGCGGAGCCCAAGGCTTGTCTTGGTCACCAACCTTGCATCCGAAGTAAAGATGATATGCCTTCTTCACTTGAGAATTGATACTTTTCTTCTGGTTGGCAAATGTCACTTCCCCACAAATATAGCAAAAATTGTCCGCGGTATTAACACACTTTCGAGGCATTACTGTTCTTTATTGTACGTAAATGGATAAAATAATAAGTTTTATGTAACAGTAGCTTGAACTGTCTCGCACAACGTCTAAAATATTTTAAATGCTGAACCTATCTGATTGGGCTTTATATAGTACACTGCTTACGTCAGCTTCAGCAGCCGCCTGGCATTAGTATAATAGGCCTACACATGTATAGTACACTGCTGACGTCAACTTACTTCAGCAGCCGCATGGCATTAGTATTGCATTGCATCAGAAAATGATGCAATCAACTGTGGATGATGTGAGCATGATGGTATTATGCAATGTTACATCATTATTCCGGATGTTGCTGCAGTCCTACTGGAGAAATTTACACAGTGAAACATAGAAAATGAGGTATATGAATATCTTCAAAACGAGAGCCAATACAAATTTTTCACGGTTATATTCGTGTTCGGCACACCAAAATACTACAGATTAGGGCCTTTTCAAGTCAGTAATGATTTCACTGTTGACCAGTGTTATATGTAGTATACTACTTATATTTTCTAAGCAGATTTCTTTTCCAAATCCATTGCAACAGGGTTTTAGAAATAATTGCGGTAGTATCACTGCAGCGTTCTGTATTAAAGAATCTATATGCTACTATATGGATAAAGATACTCCTGTCTATGCTACATTTCTTGATAATGCTAAAGACTTCAACACAGTTTGGCACAACTGGTTATTCTACAAGCTGTACAGACTTGGCATCAAAGGGAAGACCTGGCGCATCACGAAAGACTTGTTTGAGAGAGTAACAATTTCTGTTTTCTTTGCGGGCAAGCTGTCCAAACGCTTCGATATTAGGCAGGACAGGGCCGTGTCTTGTCTGCCTGGTTTTTTCTTGTAAAGATAGATGATTTGATCACGGAATTAGATCACTCTTTGCGAGGTCTAAAACATGCCGATCTCCACCTGCCTTGTATCTTAATAGTAGATGGCACAACTGTAATGTCTAACTCGCATCATTCAATACAACAGCTACTTGATACAATTTCTAACTATGCGAAAAGGTGGAGATTAAAATATAATGCAGATAAAAGTTGCACCATCTTGTTTACTAACAGAAGAACGACTAGTATCGCTTCTTTTTTGTTCGACGAATCTCCAGTTCCGATAGTCAAAAGTAAGAAGTATGCCGGCATACCTCTAAAATACGACTTAAAACCAAACGACACTATACAAGAAACATGCTATAAAGGCAAACACTTGTTAAACTCTTTTTATTTTATTGGAATCAGAGACGGAGGAATGAACCCTTTAACAAGTCTGAAAACTTGGAACATAATTATTCTACCCTAGGTCCTATATGGATGTGAACTGTGGTCGGGTATCACAAACTCCAATGTAGAAGAACTTGAGTTCTGCCAGAGATATGCAGCGCGACGTATGCAAGCTTTCGATAAATATTAGCCTACAGGGGCAACGCGTAGTACCTTACGACTGTGGTCAGTGGAAGCATACATAGATACGATGAAATTGCTCTTTTTCAAGCGACTGTGTAAGGGCGATTGGATTTTTATCTGGGAAAAGATTTTCATCATGCGCTTTTGTCAGTATCTGACCAACCCACTAAAACAGACATGATTTATACCAGATATTGACATAATAACTAAGAAATATGGTATGGGAAGTGTTCTTTTAGACTATGCAGTAAGAGTACAAACAGAAGGAAATTTGTTTGGAATAGACAAATTATTGATATTATTCAAAACCAAGAAGAAACTACCTGGAGAGCAAATATGGAACTAAGGGCTGATTTAATTCACTTCAGGAACATTCATTTGGACCTAAAACCAAGTAGTATATGATTTCTTGAGCGTACATTTCCATCCATGTCATGGCCTCTCTCTGAAGTAATGAAACTATATATTATGCCTGCTGGTAAAGTTATGATATGCAAACTCTGTGGAAAAGAGACTGACGACAGAACGAAACATCTTATTTTAGGTTGCGAAATGCTGCTTGAGGAACAATACTTTTTTTTGTTGTTGAGAGAGTGATTGACTCTTTAGAGGTGAGAGATGGGGTCAACATATTCAATCAAGAAGACGATATATTGTTGGAGACACTTCTTGGAAGCAGGGTTGACTGCATGTCGTCTAATGACGATGATGTATCGGATAGACTCATGTTGGTGACGGCAAACAGCATAGCTTCATTCTACAATAAAATGTTTGCCCTACTATCAACCAACATGTTCAAACATAATATCAAATTTAAGTAGTAAATTCACAGTAAAAATAAAAAATTAAAGGTCAACGTCTTTTTGTCCACAGATTTATTTATATGACAGCTGTTTAAAGTGTATATGTATATATATATGTATGTGTATATGTATGTACGTATGTATGTGTATATGTATGTACGTATGTATGTGTATATGTATGTACGTATGTATGCGTATATGTATGTACGTATGTATGTGTATTTGTCTATGCATATATATGTGTGTGTGTGTGTGTGTGTGTGTGTGTGTATTTGTTTATATATATTTCCTAAAGATTTCTATATGGTTTTCTGTATTTATATATCTCATTTTGTAAATGCATTAGTTGACGATGTATTTATCTTGCTTGCGTGCTCGTCTATGCTGTGTCTCATAATCTTATATGTACAATCTGTATCTTAGTAACCTGATATAATCTTTGTTGAAGAGGTAACTAAGTCATTTAGACAGTCAGTCACATATAAATGCTTGCACGCACGCATACGCACAAACAAGTATATATATGCATAAATACATGTGCCATATAGAAAGAACTACATATATAATTACACTGTGTTGCATTTCATTTTCGTTACTATTTAAAAGGTAATGTTAAGCACAACACAATATAGACGCATTAACTTTTCGAAATATTATCATCATCAATCAACTGTTAAAAGATCAGTGCCATGCTTAGCCAAACGATTACAGATTTTCATAATTGTAGGTATTGAGATATTTCGTTTTGTCAATACGGTAGCTGACGCAGTTCTACTGTTGTATATTTGTCACTTTTCTGTTGTATTTTACGATCTTGCATTTTCCTGAATTTGATTAACATGATGTAATCTCTGTTGAAGAGGAAATACAGTCAGTCAGTCAGTCAGTCAGTCATACATACATTCATACATACTTACATGCATACATGCATACATACAGATATAGATTGATGAACATCAGTCTATCATAAGTTAGGTATAAAACTGACTAAAACAGTTTTTAGGTAAGAAAGCGAATCATTTCGAGGCATATGAGTGGCCCTGAAAACGGCCTTTTGGGGTTCTTCTTTCTTCTTGTTCTTCTAGTTTCTTCCTTTCCTCCACCATATTCTGAGTTCTGTTATCACTGTTTTCTTGTTATTTTCATATTTGTTCCTCCTCCTGTTTCTCCTTCTAATCCTCTTTCTTCCTCTTCTCATTCTCCTCTTCCTTTTCTCTTTTGTCATTCCATTCTCTCAATTGTTTTCTGTCCCCTTCATCCTCCTTCTCAAGCGTTTCTTCTTTAACGAAATCTCTTATCATTTCCTTTGACTTGCTTAAGTTGCTGATTTCCATCTTCAAGCAATGAGTGCTATAAGAATACAAATCGTCGTTCAGTTTAAGCAACATCTCCTCTATTATACCCAAATTGTCGTGGACGTCTTGCAACGTCTTCATCTTGTCAGCACGATTAGAAGGCATTTTGGTTTATTTAATGTTGAATGGTGCGAATGAATATGAATATGAATAAAAATTAAAATGTCGTTTACGCAAGGAGGTGCTTTTGCGACTTGTTAGACCCTGAGGGTCAGGATTATTAATTGGTCGGGGTTATAGGATTAGTGCCATAGCAACCCCTCGTTTATGTGCGAATGTCGCACTTCTTATTTGCTGTCTGGACAAGGCAAGGTGGAAAGGCACCCAGCAAAAATGGCGCAAATGTAACCAAACAGACAAATTTCAGTCCACCTAATAAAGGATAAGCGTTTATATTTCCCGATAAAAGTTATTCAAATCCAACGAAATTATCAGTAAAGTGTTTTTGTTTCCCATACAATAGTTATTCCAAATCTACCAATTTCATTCCATTAGAAAACTAACCTAAATATTCAACTCTCAATCAGATTCGATTTCACATAACTGACATAGACAAACTAGAGAACTAACCAAAGAACCGAACTTCCAGTCGGACTAGACTTTACATAAACGACCCAAACAAGCAAGGAGACTAACCAAAGAATTCAACTTCCAATCCGGTTTGAATTTTCATCACTCATAAGTAAGTTTGTAAACCGACCAACTAATTCTATTCCAAATCAGATTTAATTTTACATATCTAATTCGTAAAAGTTAGGGACTAGAAAAGATTGACCGAAACATTTAACTACCAATCAGAATTAAACTTGTTTAGCCGATTCTAATAATTCTAGTACATAGTGTAAATTTCCTATAAATTTCTTAGTACTAAAATGTCTAAGCGACATAAGAAAACTTTTTGCTGTCACTATTATATATATGGTTTTAAATTCTGAAGCGGTGGATGAAAGGATCCACTCAGTGTTGTGGTTTTATCGAATCGTGATTCCAAGAAAAAGAGGAATCTCTTAGATAAGAGGCGATTTGGTAGCCCTAATAAGGGCATATAGGTAAGCAACCTGAAGGTATTCCGGCGATTCTCAAAGTCCCATGTATCTGCTGCCGTTTGTTGATCCTCATATGTTTCTCTGGGAAATGTCTCGCACCCATACATTCTTGTCATGTGGCAGTGGCATTCCCCACAAGGCTAGTGAGCTGCGATTCCTGATAAGCCATTGGATAGTGCTGAGAATAGATACGTTGAGCAAATAGCCACTGCTGGCAGTTCGGCTTTTTTCTTCGGTCCAGGCCATATACTTTACAGAGCTGATAAAGTTCTTGGCCTTTTTCGCGTCAGTTAGGTTCCTTTAGATCGATTCCTCAGATAGTTGCTTAATCTTGACCCCTTCTTCGGTATCCTTTTCAGTGCTTTCTTCTTCCGATGTTCTTGTCAGCTTTCCTGATTTCTTCTCTTCTGTCTGTAGCAGTGTCTCAGTTATGGTGGTAGCACCATTTGTGGTTACGTCCGTTTGAGTTTCTGCATCCTTCATTTTCTTTTGCAACTGAGCACTGGTGTGTGTAGATGTAGCAGTTGTAAGTCTAACCATTTGTTGATCCTGTATCGGGTGTTGGTGTCCATGTATGCTGCCTAAGTTGATAGCAGAAGTACCTGAGTGGTTAGCCGCCTTGTTGTCGGCAGGTTTCTTTCTCTGGTTATATTTTCTATTGCTAGTCTTCCTTTTGGCTATACAATAGTCTTCCTCTCCTCCGATATTTAGGTCCTCATCCTTATTGTTAGAAGTCCAAACCAGTAGCCGAGTTATTCTCTTTGTTCCTCCTCTCAAACTCCAACTTGATGCTTGTTTTTACCAAGAGCTTTAATGGCTCACAGTGCTGGAGCACCACGCCGTTCACTCTTTGTATTGCAGTATTTTCTTCCATCACTGTTGTGCTGTCTAGCTCGATCAATGGTGCGAATGATGGACGCTTGACTTTATATATGTCAAGCGCGGACGCGAAGGATAACATCCCTTACACTCATTTCACATATTATCTACTATCCACATAACTTACTCTGACCCATATCAATCACAAATCTACTATCCACTCATGGGAAAAAGAAACAACAATCACAAATATATTATGCTCATACAGGAAGACATAAACTATTATATAATATTCACAAACCCCAACTATACTATCCACTCACGGCAAGTGGAGACAAAACTAGAATCTTCTATCCACACGGGAAGAGGAAAAAAACACCACTCTACTATCACACAAACTTACGCTAATCCATACAAACACAATATCTACCAACCACACAAACGTACCAGCACGCATAAAAACACACAAACACACAAATACACACACAAACACACAAACACACATAATCACATCAAAAAGTAGGTGTTTATAGTCACACTACTCAACATTCATACAAATTGGCAACTTGAATAGTCTCTTTTTTCGTGTTTTGGGGTAGCCCAGAGAAAGACTGCTGTTTTTAGATCCAGATCTACCTAGTTAATGGTGACACCTCCCAGGCCGGGCAACGAAGACACATCGACGGCTCCAATGGTTGTTCCAATTGATTTTAGTGATTGGAAGTGCAGAAGGGGAACGGGTGGCCTCATCATCCCATTTTTAAATTTGAGGGATTGTGAATACTTCCCTCCTTCTCCTACTTTGCATTCGTGGATGATGAGGTCGTGGTGCCGGTTGTGGCTGCGGTGCTTGTACTTGTTGCAGTGGTTGTTGTGGCTGTTGTGTTTGTGTCTGTAGCTGACGTCGTACTAGTTGCGGAGGCCTTAGCATGAGGTCAGGCAGGATTCTTTCTTCCTTCTCTTTCTTTTTTTCCCTCTCTTCATCCTCCTATTCAATTCTTGCACTTTCCAGGATTGCCTCCATGACCACCTCGTCAAAGAGGCACCGGGAATATTCTAGGTGGTTCTGGAGTTCAAGAAGCTTGGTGAGTCTGCACATCTTCTTTCAGTTGAAGAAACAACGACGACTAGCCAGATTGACGAACGCTTTGGTTTTTATATATGTGAAGCGCGGACGTGAAGGAAAACATGCCATTTTACCAAAAAAACGAGTAAGACCCATATTATCACAAAAACATGGAAAGCGGGGACCAAAAAGAAACACTCACTTTTTACTTACAAACACTAACTACAAACACAAACACATACAGACACATGTTTTGACAAGCCACAAAAACGAAGCGATTATAGACACACTTCTATTTTTTTACTTACTAACATACAATTGGCAATTGAACTAGTATCTTTTTTCTATTGTCTTGGGGTAACCCTGAAACGGGCTGTTGTTTTTGCGGACAGGGAGTTGTGGCAATTCTTTGTTAGACAAATTATTGATATTATTCAAAACCAAGAAGAAACTACCTGGAGAGCAAATATGGAACTAAGGGCTGATTTAATTCACTTCAGGAACATTCATTTGGACCTAAAACCAAGTAGTATATGATTTCTTGAGCGTACATTTCCATCCATGTCATGGCCTCTCTCTGAAGTAATGAAACTATATATTATGCCTGCTGGTAAAGTTATGATATGCAAACTCTGTGGAAAAGAGACTGACGACAGAACGAAACATCTTATTTTAGGTTGCGAAATGCTGCTTGAGGAACAATACTTTTTTTTGTTGTTGAGAGAGTGATTGACTCTTTAGAGGTGAGAGATGGGGTCAACATATTCAATCAAGAAGACGATATATTGTTGGAGACACTTCTTGGAAGCAGGGTTGACTGCATGTCGTCTAATGACGATGATGTATCGGATAGACTCATGTTGGTGACGGCAAACAGCATAGCTTCATTCTACAATAAAATGTTTGCCCTACTATCAACCAACATGTTCAAACATAATATCAAATTTAAGTAGTAAATTCACAGTAAAAATAAAAAATTAAAGGTCAACGTCTTTTTGTCCACAGATTTATTTATATGACAGCTGTTTAAAGTGTATATGTATATATATATGTATGTGTATATGTATATATATATATGTATGTGTATATGTATGTACGTATGTATGTGTATATGTATGTACGTATGTATGTGTATATGTATGTACGTATGTATGCGTATATGTATGTACGTATGTATGTGTATTTGTCTATGCATATATATTTGTGTGTGTGTGTGTGTGTGTGTGTGTGTGTATTTGTTTATATATATTTCCTAAAGATTTCTATATGGTTTTCTGTATTTATATATCTCATTTTGTAAATGCATTAGTTGACGATGTATTTATCTTGCTTGCGTGCTCGTCTATGCTGTGTCTCATAATCTTATATGTACAATCTGTATCTTAGTAACCTGATATAATCTTTGTTGAAGAGGTAACTAAGTCATTTAGACAGTCAGTCACATATAAATGCTTGCACGCACGCATACGCACAAACAAGTATATATATGCATAAATACATGTGCCATATAGAAAGAACTACATATATAATTACACTGTGTTGCATTTCATTTTCGTTACTATTTAAAAGGTAATGTTAAGCACAACACAATATAGACGCATTAACTTTTCGAAATATTATCATCATCAATCAACTGTTAAAAGATCAGTGCCATGCTTAGCCAAACGATTACAGATTTTCATAATTGTAGGTATTGAGATATTTCGTTTTGTCAATACGGTAGCTGACGCAGTTCTACTGTTGTATATTTGTCACTTTTCTGTTGTATTTTACGATCTTGCATTTTCCTGAATTTGATTAACATGATGTAATCTCTGTTGAAGAGGAAATACAGTCAGTCAGTCAGTCAGTCAGTCATACATACATTCATACATACTTACATGCATACATGCATACATACAGATATAGATTGATGAACATCAGTCTATCATAAGTTAGGTATAAAACTGACTAAAACAGTTTTTAGGTAAGAAAGCGAATCATTTCGAGGCATATGAGTGGCCCTGAAAACGGCCTTTTGGGGTTCTTCTTTCTTCTTGTTCTTCTAGTTTCTTCCTTTCCTCCACCATATTCTGAGTTCTGTTATCACTGTTTTCTTGTTATTTTCATATTTGTTCCTCCTCCTGTTTCTCCTTCTAATCCTCTTTCTTCCTCTTCTCATTCTCCTCTTCCTTTTCTCTTTTGTCATTCCATTCTCTCAATTGTTTTCTGTCCCCTTCATCCTCCTTCTCAAGCGTTTCTTCTTTAACGAAATCTCTTATCATTTCCTTTGACTTGCTTAAGTTGCTGATTTCCATCTTCAAGCAATGAGTGCTATAAGAATACAAATCGTCGTTCAGTTTAAGCAACATCTCCTCTATTATACCCAAATTGTCGTGGACGTCTTGCAACGTCTTCATCTTGTCAGCACGATTAGAAGGCATTTTGGTTTATTTAATGTTGAATGGTGCGAATGAATATGAATATGAATAAAAATTAAAATGTCGTTTACGCAAGGAGGTGCTTTTGCGACTTGTTAGACCCTGAGGGTCAGGATTATTAATTGGTCGGGGTTATAGGATTAGTGCCATAGCAACCCCTCGTTTATGTGCGAATGTCGCACTTCTTATTTGCTGTCTGGACAAGGCAAGGTGGAAAGGCACCCAGCAAAAATGGCGCAAATGTAACCAAACAGACAAATTTCAGTCCACCTAATAAAGGATAAGCGTTTATATTTCCCGATAAAAGTTATTCAAATCCAACGAAATTATCAGTAAAGTGTTTTTGTTTCCCATACAATAGTTATTCCAAATCTACCAATTTCATTCCATTAGAAAACTAACCTAAATATTCAACTCTCAATCAGATTCGATTTCACATAACTGACATAGACAAACTAGAGAACTAACCAAAGAACCGAACTTCCAGTCGGACTAGACTTTACATAAACGACCCAAACAAGCAAGGAGACTAACCAAAGAATTCAACTTCCAATCCGGTTTGAATTTTCATCACTCATAAGTAAGTTTGTAAACCGACCAACTAATTCTATTCCAAATCAGATTTAATTTTACATATCTAATTCGTAAAAGTTAGGGACTAGAAAAGATTGACCGAAACATTTAACTACCAATCAGAATTAAACTTGTTTAGCCGATTCTAATAATTCTAGTACATAGTGTAAATTTCCTATAAATTTCTTAGTACTAAAATGTCTAAGCGACATAAGAAAACTTTTTGCTGTCACTATTATATATATGGTTTTAAATTCTGAAGCGGTGGATGAAAGGATCCACTCAGTGTTGTGGTTTTATCGAATCGTGATTCCAAGAAAAAGAGGAATCTCTTAGATAATAGGCGATTTGGTAGCCCTAATAAGGGCATATAGGCAAGCAACCTGAAGGTATTCCGGCGATTCTCAAAGTCCCATGTATCTGCTGCCGTTTGTTGATCCTCATATGTTTCTCTGGGAAATGTCTCGCACCCATACATTCTTGTCATGTGGCAGTGGCATTCCCCACAAGGCTAGTGAGCTGCGATTCCTGATAAGCCATTGGATAGTGCTGAGATAGGATACGTTGAGCAAATAGCCACTGCTGGCAGTTCGGCTTTTTTCTTCGGTCCAGGCCATATACTTTACAGAGCTGATAAAGTTCTTGGCCTTTTTCGCGTCAGTTAGGTTCCTTTAGATCGATTCCTCAGATAGTTGCTTAATCTTGACCCCTTCTTCGGTATCCTTTTCAGTGCTTTCTTCTTCCGATGTTCTTGTCAGCTTTCCTGATTTCTTCTCTTCTGTCTGTAGCAGTGTCTCAGTTATGGTGGTAGCACCATTTGTGGTTACGTCCGTTTGAGTTTCTGCATCCTTCATTTTCTTTTGCAACTGAGCACTGGTGTGTGTAGATGTAGCAGTTGTAAGTCTAACCATTTGTTGATCCTGTATCGGGTGTTGGTGTCCATGTATGCTGCCTAAGTTGATAGCAGAAGTACCTGAGTGGTTAGCCGCCTTGTTGTCGGCAGGTTTCTTTCTCTGGTTATATTTTCTATTGCTAGTCTTCCTTTTGGCTATACAATAGTCTTCCTCTCCTCCGATATTTAGGTCCTCATCCTTATTGTTAGAAGTCCAAACCAGTAGCCGAGTTATTCTCTTTGTTCCTCCTCTCAAACTCCAACTTGATGCTTGTTTTTACCAAGAGCTTTAATGGCTCACAGTGCTGGAGCACCACGCCGTTCACTCTTTGTATTGCAGTATTTTCTTCCATCACTGTTGTGCTGTCTAGCTCGATCAATGGTGCGAATGATGGACGCTTGACTTTATATATGTCAAGCGCGGACGCGAAGGATAACATCCCTTACACTCATTTCACATATTATCTACTATCCACATAACTTACTCTGACCCATATCAATCACAAATCTACTATCCACTCATGGGAAAAAGAAACAACAATCACAAATATATTATGCTCATACAGGAAGACATAAACTATTATATAATATTCACAAACCCCAACTATACTATCCACTCACGGCAAGTGGAGACAAAACTAGAATCTCCTATCCACACGGGAAGAGGAAAAAAACACCACTCTACTATCACACAAACTTACGCTAATCCATACAAACACAATATCTACCAACCACACAAACGTACCAGCACGCATAAAAACACACAAACACACAAATACACACACAAACACACAAACACACATAATCACATCAAAAAGTAGGTGTTTATAGTCACACTACTCAACATTCATACAAATTGGCAACTTGAATAGTCTCTTTTTTCGTGTTTTGGGGTAGCCCAGAGAAAGACTGCTGTTTTTAGATCCAGATCTACCTAGTTAATGGTGACACCTCCCAGGCCGGGCAACGAAGACACATCGACGGCTCCAATGGTTGTTCCAATTGATTTTAGTGATTGGAAGTGCAGAAGGGGAACGGGTGGCCTCATCATCCCATTTTTAAATTTGAGGGATTGTGAATACTTCCCTCCTTCTCCTACTTTGCATTCGTGGATGATGAGGTCGTGGTGCCGGTTGTGGCTGCGGTGCTTGTACTGGTTGCAGTGGTTGTTGTGGCTGTTGTGTTTGTGTCTGTAGCTGACGTCGTACTAGTTGCGGAGGCCTTAGCATGAGGTCAGGCAGGATTCTTTCTTCCTTCTCTTTCTTTTTTTCCCTCTCTTCATTCTCCTATTCAATTCTTGCACTTTCCAGGATTGCCTCCATGACCACCTCGTCAAAGAGGCACCGGGAATATTCTAGGTGGTTCTGGAGTTCAAGAAGCTTGGTGAGTCTGCACATCTTCTTTCAGTTGAAGAAACAACGACGACTAGCCAGATTGACGAACGCTTTGGTTTTTATATATGTGAAGCGCGGACGTGAAGGAAAACATGCCATTTTACCAAAAAAACGAGTAAGACCCATATTATCACAAAAACATGGAAAGCGGGGACCAAAAAGAAACACTCACTTTTTACTTACAAACACTAACTACAAACACAAACACATACAGACACATGTTTTGACAAGCCACAAAAACGAAGCGATTATAGACACACTTCTATTTTTTTACTTACTAACATACAATTGGCAATTGAACTAGTATCTTTTTTCTATTGTCTTGGGGTAACCCTGAAACGGGCTGTTGTTTTTGCGGACAGGGAGTTGTGGCAATTCTTTGTTGTCTAAGATTGCGTCCCCGTCTGGCGACAGGGTCTCCCACAGGATAAGGTCTGCTTCTTTGGAAAGAGAAGGATAACGACAGTCCACAAAACCCCTGTCTGGTTCTGCTGTTGCTGCTGCTCTCTCTGCTCTCTCTCTCTCATTCTGAAGTTTGTACTTCTCCATCCACTTTTCTTGCTCTTTCTTGATTTCTTTTTTGAAGACATCTCCTATCAGGACTTTGGCCACTTTCAGCATTCTGACTTTCTCTATCTCTTCAGGCTTGGGTATCAGGCATTGCTTGACACGGTGCAAATGCATGTAGTTTAGCTACATTTGAAGGCATCTTCATAGGAGGATGTGTCAACAATCGATGGTCAGAATGGAGACTTCTTCGCTTTATATGGTTCAAGCGCGGACTCGATATAAACATCACTAATATGTTTAGAGTCGAAACCCTTCGATAGTTTGATTTTAGGGTGAAGGATTGAGAGAAGTCAAAGAACATGTATGATGCTAAAAATTTAAAACAAGCGACAGACACAATTGTATAAAAACACAACACTTTTATTCGAATAACAATCAACCAAGAATTATCAATTTTTCAAAAAAACACACAAACATTTTTCAAATAACAAACTATTTTTGACATGGTTGAAGACGTTGTGATATTAAGCTAGACTTCCTCTGATGGACGTCATTGGGCCATTAATGTCAGAGGCATGAGTGTGGTACCTAGCGTAGAAAGCTTCTCGTTGTTCGGTGCGCATGTTTTCTGGGTTGTATTAGTTAGATCCAGGGAAATGGGGTAGAACGGCGTGTTTATTTGCTTAGGTATTGAAAAAGTGCAGAAAAATAACCTTTGGCCATTTTTGTCATTCCATTCGCTTGATGCATTCGTCTCAAAGGCATGGCCAATTAACTCATCGAATCTTTAAACTGCACTTTTCCCACTTGCATGGAAAAGATTTTGGCTCCGTTCAAAGTCACTTTCGGACGGTCGGTACTTTGTTCCGTATAGTATCTGAGAAAGAAATTGTCCTTCATTTCCCGAGAAATTGTGAGCCATCACCGTTGCATGGCGATGACGATCTCCGTAACGGTCGATGTTCTCTTGGTTCCATGTCTCGTGGATATGGTCTAAGATCCATTGGGCGAAAGTGACTAGCGTGTTTGGTTCCCGAAAGATTTGTTCATGTCCTCCAGGATCTTGCTGCAGTGAGGACAATTACTTAAGATAGGCTCCTGAATGCACTTTTCGCATGCTCGATGAGCCACGCAGAAATTAGAAATGTTAATGCCGGTCTCTTGCATGAATTGGAAATCAAAAAGATGAAATTGCCTTTCTTCTGGTCATTTTCTTTTTGTCGGGGATGTTATTTTATAATGTAGCATTCTTGTTCCAAGTCAACGATTTGGTGACAATTATAACATCGTTTCTTTCCTGAACGTACGTGCGCCGTGACATTATTGCTACCTATGACTTGTCCAGAAGTAGCGCACAATCTCAGGAGTTGACAATCACTTTTCGTCTGTGAAACTTGCGTCTTCAGATGTTGCTGGTACCAGGCAGGGATGACAAAAGTATGTTTCTCTTCGTTGTTTGGCTCGGTACGATTGCTGCATATTTTTTCAGGCTCTTTTCCATTCTAATGTGTCCTTCTTGTCGGCATACGTTCGTCCTACGACGATGGCACGGGCTATACACATCGTGTCTTGAGGGTTGTTAATTCGGACGAGACTCTTTTTGGTGCTGTAAAGGTCGTTCACCAATAACACGTTTTTGCGTCCTGTCCGTTGGGGAAGAGACACGTGGGTCATAAACAATGTCACCAAGTTATTTCTTCCCTGATTCTGTGACAATATACAATCTATCTATTTATCTACCTATTTATCTATCTATCTATTAACATATATATTAATATAAATGCTGATATATATATATATATATATATATATATATATATATATATATATATATATATATATATATATATATATCAGCATTTAATAACTAAACATCATTTTCGTAATGAAATACGTTATAATGAGAATTTCCAATCTTTTATATGTAAACAGTTCATACGTTATAAATTATAATGAGAATTTCCAGACGTATATATGTAACCGATTCAGACGCTATGAAATAAGTTTTAATGATAATTTCCAGACGTATATATGTAACCGATTCATACACTATGAAATAAGTTTTAATGATAATTTCCAGACGTATATAGATAACCAATTCATACGTTATAAGTTATAATGAGAATTTCCATACGTATATATACAACCAATATATACGCTATAAAATAAATTATAATGAGAACTTCCAGACGCTTATATGAAAACAATTCATACATTATAAGTTAAATGAGAATTTCCAGACGTATGCATGTATCCAATTCCTACGCTATGCAATAAGTTATAATAAGAATTTCCAGACGTATATGTGCAAGCAATTCATACATTATAAGTTTTAATGAGAATTTTCAAACGTATGTATGTAACAAATGCATACGCTTTGAAATAATTTATAATGATATTTTCCAGACGTAGATATGTAACCAATTCATAAGCTATTGGTTACAATGAGAATTTCCAAACGTATATATGCAGCCCATTCATAGGCTAAGAAATGAGTTATAATCAAAATTTCCAGACGTATATGTGCAACCAATTCATACGTTATAAGTTATAATGAGAATTTCCAGACGTATATGTGCATCCAATTCATATGAAATAAATTCTAATGAGAACTTCCAGACGTATATATGAAACCGATTCATACGTTAAGGTTACAATGCGATTTTTCAGACGTATATATGTAACCAATTCACACGCTATGAACCTAGTTATACTGAGAATTTCCAGACGTATATATGTAACGAACTCATATGTTATAGGTTACAATGAGACTTTCCAGACATAAATATGTAACCAATTCATACGCTATGAAATAAGTTATAATGATAATTTCCAGGCGTATATATGTAACCAATTCATACGCTTTGAACCTCTGTGTGTGTGTGTGTGTGTGTGATATGGATTTTTAACGTAGCTTTAACAATTTTTCAGTCATATCGCTACGATATCTGCAGTGTGACAGTTTATAGTGATGCCAAGCACTGGGGCATCATGCCGCAGACATGTAGCATGATGTCCCACCCAGTCAAATTATCCTGACACCAGGCCTACCAGTCCTAACACTAACCTCTTATTGCTGAACGCCAAGCGAGGCAGCTGTTATTACCATTTTGTAAGTCTTTGGTATGACTCGGCCGGGGAACGAACCCACGACCTCCCGCATCCGAGGCGGACGCTCTAACCACTAGGCCACCAGAGCGGTCGCTTTGAACCTAGTTATAATGAGAATTTCCAGACGTATATATGTAACCAATTCATATGTTATAGGTTACAATGAGAATTTCCAGGCGTATATATCTGACCAATTCATACGCTATGAAATAAGTTATAATGAGAATTGCAAGACACATATATGTAATTAATTCATACGTAATGAACCTAGTTATAATGAGAATTTCCAGACACATATATGTAACCAATTCATTCGTTATGAACCTAGTTATAATTAGATTTTCCAGACTTATGTATTTAACCAATTCTGACGCTTTGAAGCAAGCTATAATGAGAATTTCCAGACGTATACAAACTGGACAAAAATGTCAAGAATTAATAAGTTTATTTGAAGTTTTATTTGGCCATGTCTTTCTAAACGTTATGTTATTAGACAAAAGGAAGAAAATAAGAATTCACCCTCTACCTTTGCTAATAACAGGTGCAACTACACTCTTCATTAATTCTTCATTTTTCAATAAAATACCCAGCTCAGTTGGTAGATGTCTTACCAAATTGTTGTAACCTTGGGCAATGACGTTACGTAAATTGTGATGTCATAAGATTATCCGTCCACGGTTGAATATATTTGTAGTTATAATGGCATTTGTGAACCCCAAGAAAGCTCTTTGCTATATTCAGATGTCCCCTCTTTTGGACAAAATATTTTTAAAGACTTTTATCGAACGTGCTGCCTCCAAACTTCTTTAGCGCTGTTTTTCAGCAAATAAAATCAAATATCATTTTGAATGAAAAATTTATTTACATATACTTTTTGAATCGGGGTTGATTTTCCCAACAGGTATTTATCGAGGTACCCAGGCTGGTTCCGAAATTTTCATATTTGTTTTATTAATTGTGGGGTCGTATAAACCTACCGAAGATAAAGACCACGACGTGTTTCGTTTCCCCTATATAATTTGGGATCCAGAGATCCCATCGGTCCTGAGTTGCGATGTGTTATCAAGCTATAATGTGTGTTTGCTTCTGTGTTTGTGTAAGAACGGCATCTAAATCAAATCGTTTTAAGTTTAAGTTACGTTTATGAGAGATTGGTGTTATTCTCTTTTCAAAAAAATACTAAAATTAAAAAAAAAATTCTTTTGTTTCATTGTGTTTGCATGCCATGTGGTTTTTCTTCTCTCATAAAAACTGCTCACGCGAATCGATTCAAAGGTACTTAGGCCTGATCTTACATGTACAGTGCCGCACTTCTTTTTTGTACACTTACCTTGCTCTATACATGATGACCAGCCTTGTTATTGATTTCTTTTGAATATTACAGGTAAGTTAGCTCTAATTGAAATGCCAAATTAAAACGTAAAGTAAACAATTTCGGGAAGTTGGGTGATTATTATATCACTTTCCTGTATGTACGTTTGTGTGTGAATGCCATTAGTATTTAGGGCTTGTCTTCTTCTCGTAACACTATGTGAAACAACATTGTGGTCTCTAAGATCGACACTTCCTGTGGCACACAGGTGCCCTGTCCCACGTCTGTGTTACTTTTTACTTGCTATTGATTATTAGAATTAATGTTAATTTGATCGATCTCCCTTATTTGTATAGTGAAGTTAATAGTTGGTATATGTAAAGAAAGATACCTTTTTATTTTTATTTTCCTTCCTTCCTTCGAAATGCCTTGAAGCCCGCGGCACGTGAGTGAGGAGCACCCATCTGGCGCATTGGCTGGTACCACCTTCTAGGCGGGACGATGAAATTCGGCCCATCTCCAACACTGGTCATTCCTTCAATGAGTTTTAGAGGACATATTTCCAATTCAATCTTACTTCTATTTCCACACTTAAGAATTGTGTTGAATTTACATCATATTAATTTATTATTCTGTCCAAATATAGTAGAAATGTCTTCCCTGTATCTTTCGTCTCTGAAACGCATTGAGGTTGAGGCATGCGACATGTGAGTGAGGGGCATCCAGCACGCGAATTAGCTGGTACCAGCTCCTAAGCATAGTTGGGATTATATACACAATAATACTTTGAAGTATTGTTTTATCTGTTATTCATTCCAAATGTAAAAGACATAAATAATTATCTTCCCATCTTCATTTTGGGTTAATTAGTTGTATTATCTTCTATTTTTCATTTATATATATTTCACACAATACAATAACATATCTTATTTTAAAATTTGTTCATTCACATTGCAGGCATTTTGGAATAGTTTTTATCGTGTGGCGATGTAACGCCGCCTCTGAGGTAAATCATACATCATTCAAAATTTAAAAGAGCATACTTTGTCTTTTCATAGATATTACACATGCCAATATTTTCCATACGTCTTGCCTGTTGATTCTCATATTTATATCTTCTTCTTTGTTTTGATTGTTTTTTAATGTTTCTCCCCTATCCAATTCAAATGCAGTTTTCTCGACGAGTTTCCGTAATTTGGATTTGTCCCTATAATTCACTAAGAGTCTTTTGTGTATCTAGATTTTTATATTTCTAGTTGGTTTTTAAATTATTGTTTCTATAAATTTATGGCTTGTTTCTCAGCGTAAACGCAAGCCATTAAATACATAGGGCCTCACATGCGATTGTGGGATACGCGTGCAGTTTATGTAATCTGGTTTTTCGTATTGGTGATTTTCATTAAAAGTGGGTTAAAGATTTTTACCCCCCCCCCCGTTGTTTCCTCTATATAAAGATTCCCTTGGCAAATAATATAGTTCCCGTCCCATAGGCAATTAATGATAGGATTATCTATCTCATATAGTTGTGTATTATTAATGTCTGTCAATTTCATTCTATAATTCATATTGCTATACACGTATGCTTTGGATACATTTGCATGCTCCATTTAGCCGAGTGGAATCAGTTCCCAGATGTCAAAATTCGCTTAAATCGTGTTCTGTATGTTTTTGTAGTTTTCTGAACGTGATGCCAGAGGTAATCCCTAGGGCTTTAACTATGTTTTTAATAAAAGAGGGAGATTCATGGGTGATTACCCAACTGTTTGCCTATTGGTAGATTTTATGTTTTCTCATGGTTAATTCTTGTGTCGAAGGCCTTACAACATTCTCAGTTTCCTTTTATAAGTGTTTAAAGGAGCTTGTATCCAAGGTACATTTAGTATAATCGTTAACATGGTAATCATTTTAAGCCATTTTTGTTTAGTTTTGGAATATGGATTCTAAAATCTCTTAGGTATTTCTTATCTTATGCCCCAAGATTTCAATTGCTATTGCATATAATACCATGTACCAAGGGCACCCTTGTCTCACAGACTTTTGTTCCTCGAATCTATCTACAGTTCCATTCAACTGTACGTCTGGTCAGATTTCATTGTACAGGATTTTGGTCAACTTTCGGAAGTTATTTCCAAAACCAATTGTTTCTAGTACATGTTCTATGTAGTTATGTTCTAATTTGTCAAAGTTTTTTTTCTGGCCAACAGGTACCATGGCACGTTTTTGTCCAGTGACTTTCAAGTAATCTATCGTTGTTTGTATCTTCAAAATATTATTTTGCATATCCCTCCCTTTACCATCCAAAACTCTGGATGACATTTATTATTCTATTTATATTATTTATTACAATTATATTTAATATAATCCTGCTTAGGACTTTGCTGTCTACATTTATATATCCAGTTTTTAAACTCGTCTCTGTCCCTATTCCTTTATAAAGAATGGCAATATGCCATTCCGTTATCGTTTTAGTCATTTTACCTCCCACATTGAAATGGAGTACAGAGATTCAAGAATGATTGTTAATTCATTGATACATTCAGATGTTACAAGATCTGGTCCAGGTGATTTACATTTTGCTAAGTTGGCTTATTGTTTTCCTTGTTGCTCTATATGTTAAAAATTCATCGCACTTTTCCTTTTGATCTACTGCGATTGTCACACAGTTTACTCCATCTATATAATTTATTTCTTCCGTTTCAAATCTTTTGGACGTGTACCAATATTTGTAAAAATTCCTCACGCTGTTTAGTGTCTATTTGTTGCAGTGTGATTGTTGTTCTCCTCTATAATTCTAAGTGTTCTCTCCCCCGACTCCCTTTTATATAGATGTGTTTTCCTCACATTTGTCTCTTTTCCTAATGTTTCATTTAATTGTTTCGTAGCCTATTTCGTTCTCTTCTTCAATCGTTGTTCTTTTATTGCTTCCTTAGTTCATATTGTTATTTATTATGTTTACTGGCCTGATTCTGCAATATTTATTAGTTTTAATTAAAAGTTCATATTCTTTTTCTTCTAAGATTTTATTATTTATTTTGTACTGGCCCAACCCCCAATTTGTTGCTATTTTCCTTGAATAAAATTAATGTTATTAGTTTATGATCTGATATCTCCTTGTCATTTATGGTGCATTTATTTATGCATTATTTTTCCCAGTTGGGCTTTATTTTGCGACGGAAAGTCTACATTTAGGATATCCATGTTTTAAGTTGATCCTAAAACTCTTTTCCTACGTTTAGTTGTATTCATAATATGTCCATTTCATTCTTTTTAATGGTTGCAACTCATGGCCAATATCTGATTTTACTTACAGGACTCTAAATTGTTACATTTCAATAGACAAAAAAATATTCCCAGAAAATAGTCCTATCCCAAGAATTACAGTGAAACCACTGTGCATATCTAAAAACTCTCCGTGGTCGTATCTTAAACTCTCATGTTTGTGCATTTAATAGTGCACCAGGTAACTTGCATTACTAATAGATAGACACACAAAACGACACGACACGAATACATAATACATACCTCTTAAACAATTCGATGTGGATAAAAGTCATATGCTAATGTAAGTATTTTGTTGTTTTATTTAGACATTATGATTGTGAATACAGAAAAGACATAACAAATTGGCATATCTTTAAACTTAATGACATAACTTAAAACATTACACATTGACTATACTGATAAGACTTTGATTTTATTTTTCAATACTAATTATACTTTCATTACAACTATCATCACCATGTTGGAAGGATGTTTTCTATTTAACTTACTAAAATGATATTCCAATTATTCATAATATAAAAAGTCTCTGCACAAGTCTCACAAGAAATCATATTGTCAAGCATTTAATAAATAATAGAGCGTTTGTTGTTAATTTGTTTCCGGGTCTGTTCTTTTTTCCTCTACCAATTTACTTCACATCAGGGGTTGGAAGCTTGTAGTTCCGTTGCATTTGTTGTAATATCAGCTATTTATTGACTCTCAGTCTCCTTCATGAAATTAATCCCATCTGAACTGACTTTCATCCACATTAGACACTTCCTCTTCTGAGACGTGGGTGTTCATCACACTAATGTTTACGTGGAATCATCAGGGTCTACAATAAAATCTGCAGTTGTACGAAAGTGTATTTGGCTTCCAATATATATGCATACCCAAATGTTTGACAGTACCTTATGGGCCAGAATATTGAATCTATTACAAGAACTAAAATTCCCTAAAAGTTTCTAGATTTTTTTAATATTATGCAGTAGTGCTCCTGTAATTAGAGTGCCTTGCTGATGACAGGCTGATTTGAGTACAGGAAGGAGAAAAACTAGATCATAAGGATCAAATGATCATCATTAGTTATTACGAAGTATAACATTTCACCTAATCGCTCGCACCATTCAATTTATTCTGCAAAGTACAGATTTGGATACGTTTTCAGTACCACAAATGGTAATGATTTGCAATTTTGCAAATGTGGTATGGAGAATAATAGTATATATCTGAATGATTATTTTTTCGTCATTTCAATAAAACGTCTCAGATAAATGTTCATGGTTATGACTTTATATGCACCCATCTTCAGTTCCGGTTCGCACTCTTTAGCGTATATTAAGAGGAACCATTCAGTAAGTAAAAATTTAGGAAAAGTAGTTACGTTTGGAACGTAATTTATTCATTACTTTATTTGCCGAAAATCAATTAAACAGTGTGCTAGGTTCTTCCTCTAAATTGGATGTTAATTGGAATTGCAACACTGACAGCACACGTCTCACAATGAATCAAGCCTGGAGATCTAATTGTAAAACAAAATATTAATGTACGCCAATTTTCAAATCAGCCTCTAGAACCTATTGTTATCATAAAATTATTTCATACTACATAAACTAGGTGTAAGACACTAACTATATAAACGACGGGGACTGGATAATGTAAGAAGAGAGAGCCCGGGCAAAATCTTAGGACATACGTATCCGTTATAACACAAGTTTGCTAAAATGCTTCAAATACAACATCCAAAGAAAACAGATCTGCAAATAAGGACAAAGGAGCTTTGTTCTAGATGTATTTCACTGGAGATATTAAAATGATTACTACACAACAATTCAAACTGGAGAACATTCACTCACAGTGAAACGAGTTAATATTGCACGAGAGAAAAGAGAGACAAGGGACTGTGGTATCTTTCTTTGATAGACAGTTCTGTAATAACATTTTTGCAACTCTAATCTTAAAATCTTGAAATGCATGAAGAATATATTCATGCTTTTGAATCATACATCAACAAAGGAATAGATTAAAAAAAAGATGTGTTCATATTTTACGAATAGCTGGAAAGCATTGACAGTAATAGACAACCGTTTAGGAGAAAACATTTTTGGAGGGCATAGTCGGAGAAAACTGTTTTAAATGATTAATTTACAAGGATGGAACAACTACAACGTATTTAAGAACGGTATGCAATATGTATATTTGGTAATATTGTTTCCAGCGGAATCGTAATATCTCTCCTAAATTTAATATCTCTACGAACTGTGTGGCTCTATCTCCTGTTGAAAAATATAAATTCCATATTGAAAATGTGCATCTTTTACAGGTGTCCAGAGGTAAATATGCATCGGAAACATTTTAAATTTACATTCCGCATAGGTTAATTCATTTCATCGTCTGATAATATTCAGCTGTAAACCGCATCAGATTCATAGTGGAAATGACGTTTGTTGCCTTTAATACATCAGAAGGCGTAGACTTCCAAACCCAATGCTGTTAGTCTTTAGTTTTCGTGGTCTTTTCTGGATCACAGACACACATATTTACACACACAGACACAAACACACACACATATATATGTATAGGGCGATATATATATATATATATATATATATATATATATATATATATATATATATATATATATATATATATATATATATATATATATATATGGTTAGGTACCTACTCTTACGCTGTCGTTTCTTGCCTTTTTGAATTTTGGGAGCTGACAGTCATTTGGCACATATCTATGACGCTTTTTATTAGGATTCATCAGCAGGGAAGAGATATTACGAACGTACGCTTGTTTTTGGAAATAAGTCTTATATTTGATTTCTACTTTTACAAGTTCGTGACATTAATGTAGGGCAAGAACTAGCAAGAAATATGAAAATCTGGTGTTACTTTAATAAACAGGCAAAAGTTCTTCTCTCATTGTGTTTTGAACATGATTCCAGAAATATGGTAGTCAGTTTTAAGTTATCAAACTTATTACATGGCATTAAGAGGTCAATTTACTACTAGTAAGGTTATTATTTTTCCCGCTGAGTCTAATACTTGAAACGCGAGATATCATTATTAATTGCATACAATAAGTAAAATGTATTATATTATATTATAACTATCATGCAAGAAAATACGAACATAATGTTTTCTTTTAAAACGTGTCTTCTAAACCTTCATAATTTGAAGATTAATCTAATTATTAAATCTATATATTACAAATGAAAAAATACTGAAGCAGACATTGTATAGTTTCTTAGTTATTCGGGCTCGTTTAGGCCTATATTTTAGAGAAATTCCATAGCCACGAGATATAGAATAAATTCCTCAAATGATATATTATGGAGGAACATACCAAGATGGATGCTACGGATGCGATTAATTGTATATTTATTGTTGTTTTAAGAGTTTGCTATAACATTGAGGGTTTATACAAGTATGAATATTTGTTATTCTTCTGTACGACATGTCATCGTAGAACAAGTGTATAAAGCGCTCAAATAAGTCCTATAAATGGCATGTTTTATAAATTATTTCCATTGTATTTGTCCTGGAAATATATTGTCTCTGACAAAACTTTCAATAGTTTCATGAATATTATATTTGTGCAAAATATTGCATATGGTGAGAATAAAACCATTTTATTCTGCAATATTTCTTTCTGGAGAGAAAAATGTAGAACTTAAATAAAAATATTCTTTCAGATGTTATATTTTCTGAAAGATTGCACAAATTGCCAAATAAGTTTGGCTTCTATTTATCAACTTCGATAACAGTCTTGTAATCAACGAATTTTTTTTTTCGCTCATTCAGGATCGTATGGATTGGGGAAATCCGTGTATACGTTTTGCTCAATTATGTTGAAATTCATCCACCTTTCTAAGGCCATTGTTTGTGATACAGCTATAAGGGTATGATGGTATCACAATTATTGAATTCAAACTGTCTTCATTTTTGCCAGTCCTTACAAGACAATATAATGATTTTCTCCCTTTCGTACCAGCTATGTCTACATTTGTCAAACATAAATTACAGCATGTTCAGTTACATTTAACATAGGTATAGCATGAATGCTATCTTCCATGTTATTTGTCTATTCTGGCTAAGATCTGTTATACAACGCTTATTAATGTTGAAGTCGAATTTCATTTCAGAGAGTTTCACTTACATATAGCAAGTACATTTTGTAAATCGAATGGTGTGTTTGCAAGCAGTTATATCATCTCCTAGCGATGGAATTTCAGATGGAGCGAACCCATTAAGTAGCCCTAATTGTAATTCCTGTAATTCTTGTCGAAGGTTTTTAGTGTACGTAAGGTATAAGGATGGTGTTCAAACACCTCCATGTTGGAAGCCCCGATTTATTGTAAAAGCTACGGACTTTTTAAATCTCTCCACCAAGACCATGAATTGCATTTTTGAATGCAAATCGTTGGAAGCCCAGCTTTCTGAGCCTACTGGAAAGTCCACCGTGCTTCACATCATGAAATGCCTTTTGGATATCTAAAAAAGCAGCTAACACTCTTGAAACTATTTACAAAGTGGACAAAAATAATTTCGTTTAGAATCAAGGATGCTGCTAAACACCACAATTAGTTTCGAAACTCGTGTTGTTCGGTATTAGGGAAGTAAAAATATATAGTACTATTAGACCATGTAGTCAGTCTTTCGAATACGCACTTCTCAGATAGTTTATTTAACTCTAGCAACGGAGCAATATATTCATAATTGTCAAGGTCAGTATAATATTTACCTCTAACTTGAAATATGCGGACAATTAATCGTCATTTTCAATTGCAAGAAATGTAACACTGGTTTGTTACTATTTTAAAAAGCATTGGGATAATTCAGAATCAACTAAATTGTACTTGCATAGTCTATCTAAATATCCGCGTTGCTCGTTTAGCGAAGATTATGTGATTGATGTGCATTAGTAAAATTAATTTTGTGCTTATCTTTTCTCGCTGTCAAAAGCTTTTATATCTGGTATATCAGGTCCCAATTAGTAATGCAAAATGTCAAATTAACAGTCACTTACACCATTTCATGGCTGTTCTGCATATATACGGCAAAAATCAGTCTGCCGAATTAATTGTTTCTGCTTGAGGTGGCAGTTTTTTTTAGGTCTAATTGTTGTATTTAGCTGTTCTTTAAGACTATTGCAATTTTCACAGAACCCAGTTGGTATATGTTTGATAGTATGATCTTCGTGTAGGTTTTAATATCCTTTGAATGCACATGATGAATGCTTATACGAAAACAAATACGTACTCCTTTTTAACACTTTCAATGAGTCTGTCAGTATGTTAGTGGTAATTCTGTTTAATACGTTGGTCTTAAATACGTCGTGGTTCTTTCAATGTCTGGAAAAATATTAATGTAGATAGTAATTTACATTCCGGCATCCATTAAAGTCGGTTTGTCTGAGACAGCAGAATTCTTTCTCCAGCATTTAATTAAAATACATTACATTGATATTTAAACAATAATAAGCGAATGGTTCAATATTTCTTGGATATATAAACAAAGCAAATGTTAATTGTATTGTACTCATCAATTTTAATGTAAACGACTTCACCAATATACTGCAACTGATGATCTGATGTTGATTTGTGGCAAAGTTATTTAAGAGAGACAATGTATACCAAGTAGGTCGAATTGAGAGAAACGTCTGTATACACTAATTAGTCAGTAAACTGGGACAATATCGCCGCGAAAATAGATTAGCAAGGTGTTTTTTGTGGCATTGTTGTGTTGCGCACTGTTTACATAATTGTGTTCTCTTTCAATGCACAATCAAGAAAATATAGTTTTTTCTAAGAGCATGGGTGCATTATTTGCTCAGTTGAAACATTTCAGCTAGTTGTGAAATGTCATCATACTGGAAAGTGCGTTAGTATTTAAACAAAATGGAATCCATAAATGCTCGCGTACAGGGATACATTTAATAAATTGTAACTGTTAAAGTTGCGCACTATACTCATTCACATAGCTGGTAATGTAGATGGTGTCGGATGATATTGGGAATTATAATTTATATGTGGATACTTTAGTTTATTTATTGCTCGTAGTTTTGGTGAAAGCCTTTGGGAAAAAGATGAAACTATTAGAAACGTGTGAAAGTAGGCAAGATTAATTTGATTTTGTTTTATTATAAACCACTCCATTTGCTATCTAAGATTGTATCATCTCATAAAGATCGTGCCCGCATCTTTCTCCATTGATGTCTTTATTAGAAGGCTGTGCTGGATCGAGGAATATGAAAGTTGCACCATATTCATAACTCTGTTTACACTAGTTAGAAACCACCCTGATGTGTCTGAAAAGTAGGTATCATCATGGAGATTAGAAAATAACGGCTATTGTACTGTATCATTTTTGCTGCCTAACTTTGCTCACATACAAAACTGAAGATAGCAATATGCAACTTATAGCATTAAAGAGATGGTTAACTACGAGAGTCTTCAGATAAATAATCCGAAACGGAACTCTGACGCGATTTTACATCGATACTACTAATCAATATTTTATTCACTCTCTCTACTGAGCATGCAAAAACATTGAATGATGTTTTATTTCATATTAAAAAGCATTTTAACATGCTGAAAGTTTCACTATTCTGTAAACTATCGATTTTCTCATATTCGAGTTACTCGAGTCTCGCGTTTACACGCGTTAATATTAACACGAAAGAAGAAACACACGCACCGTGACCTTTGTCATTGTCGTTTAATGCAACAACATACATCCGTACACACTTGCCAGAAAATCAGACTCGATCGATTTAATTACAACTGATATTGTTTATTGATTCCGTCTAAGAAACTAACGTGAACAAACCGTTAATATTATACATTTGTATATTTGCTTTAAACAAGTATTTTATTATGGTTAGCACAGTCATCTTCCTTCGTAATGAATCATTAGCATAACGAAAGTTCTACTATAATGTAAACTCCCGATTTATGCATATTCTGCTCACTCGAATGACGCATTTACGCGGATTAAAAGTGAGCAAAAAGCAGAGAAACACACCGTAAGACTTGTCATTCGCGTTTATACCACCAACACACATCGCTACACATTATTATTCACCGTTATACCCCAACCTACATAGACACACACACGCACCCACACATGTAAACACACAGAGAAAGTAACCAAAAATAGTATTGAGATAAATATTTATTCAAAATTAATGATGCCTTCTGAAGTGATTTTTTATATTCCAAAGCTTCAAGAATAACTGACTCAAAATACCCATTAGTCTTTTTCAAATTCGATTTCTAGTTGCAAAATCCACACTCTTTGGAAGATATACCCCTTTGTTTCGTCGTTGTCCATTAAGAGCTGAGGGAAATCACATTCTGTGGACGAGATGGCAAAGAATAAAAAAGTAGGGTAAAAACACAATAAACAACACAACTATATTAGAGTGCCTGTAACAATATGACCAAGACGAGATAAAGAATGTATCGATCAACTGACGGACAATCGAAGGTAAAACTACAAAGCATCCCATACACATGTTCTGGGGGCCCCGAGTGGCCGAGTGGTCTAAAGCGCTCTCGTTACGGATCACTGCCATCTCACCTCTGTCTGCGTGGGTTCGAGTCTCGGATTCGGCTAATGTGGGTATGTGAGAAAGCTTGCCAGTAGCTTCTCGTGGGTCGGTGGTTCTTTCCGGGGTTTTCCCGGGTTCTTTCTCCACCATTAATACTGGCCGCCATGTATAGCCTATCGTGTGCTGAAAAATGGCGTTAAACCCCACAACAACACATGTTCTGTAGCAACTCTATCCAGCATAATGTAGAAAAGTAGGTCAATAAGGAATGAATGTCTTGTTAGTTAACTATAATTAGTTTCTTTATTGCTTTGTTCATAGAGTTCCTGGTATACTGTATTTTAATTTAATATGTTTAAGAAATCTTTTGTGAAACAAGGTAGACTTTACAAAGATATCTAAAGTTTATAACTTCTTTTCAGATCCAATAGTAGTGAAGGGGGGCACTATACGTACAATGGGAATTAGCATTAAAAACACCCTTGGGGCACTATACGTACAATGGAAATTTAACATAGAGAAAAATCGTGGGGCACTATACGTACAAGGGGAATTTAACATGGCGATAAATCGTGGGGCACTTTACGTACAAGGGGAATTTAACATGGGAATAGAGTTTGGGCTTGTTTAGGGACAAGGGGAATTGAACATGGGATTTTTTTTTTAAAAAAAAAATTTTTTTTAAAAAAAAAAAAAAGGGGTAGGCAATTCAAAAGACTATCTCTTTTCGAGAAATATGGCTGGCCCTGAAAAGGGCCTTTGGGTTTTCTTCTTCTAATTTCTTCTTTTCCTCCACCAACTTCTTATTTTATCTCCAACACTCTTTCTCTTCTTTTTTTTCCTCCTTCTCTTCTTTCTTCTCTTCCTCCTCTTCTTCTTTCTTCCTCTTCTCATTTTCCTCTTCTTTTTCAATTTTTTCGTTCTATGTTCTTATTCTTATCTTTTCCTCTTCATCCTCCTTCTCCTCCTTGATCTCTTTCATGACACCACTAATCTTGTCCTTTGCTTTCCTTAAATTGTTAATTTCCATCTTTACACGATGGGGACTATAGGAATAATGGTCTTCAACCAGTCTTAATAGCATCTGTTCCATTATTCCTAAGTTGTCTAAAACGTCTTGCAAGGTTTGTAATTTGTCCATTTGGTTTGACGCCATCTTCTTTGTATTCTTTGCAGAATGGTTTGAACGACGAATACTGTGGATTCTTATACGAAAAGCGCGAACGTGAAGGAAAACATCCCCTAAAACATAAAATGGATCTTACCTAGATGATGACCGAACATCGCGCGGACGTGAAGGAAAACATCCCACTTTTCTCATTTCATATAATATAACCCTAACTATACTCTCCACATTTGCTTAGAAACCCATAATCTACTATTCACACCAACATACCTGAGCTCTTACAAACACACAAACACATACACTTCCACTATTAATAAAGAGTTAGTTTTTATTTTCACACTACTCTACCTACATACATTGGCAAATTAATAGTTATTTCTTTTCTAGAGTATTGGGTAGCCCTGAAAAGGGCTGTTTTGTTTGGAACTTCATGGACACCTGGTTAATGGTGGCACCTTCCAGGCCTGGCGCCACATACACATCTTATCCCCCAGTTACTTTTTACCTTTTGGGGGGAGAGAGCAGAGGCAGGATATGTCGCTTCAGAATCCCAATTTTCACTCTCTGGGATTCTGAAATTTTTTCTTCTCTCCTTTTCCTCCTCCTCTTCTTTATATCTTCTCTCCTCCTCTTCTTTTTTTCTTCTTTCCTCCTCTCTTATCCTTCCCTCCTCGACAATGGCTTCAGCGGCCAGTTCATTTAATATGCGCCTGGCATATTCCAGATGCACATGAAGTTCCAACAGTTTCTCCAGTCTCGTGTTCATTTTTGGTGTTGATCAATCAACAAGGGTAGCTCGACTGCCCAACGAGTTTCAATTTATACTGAAAGCGCGAACGTGAAGGAAAACATCCCCCTAAAAACATAAAATTCATCTTACCTAGATCATGACCAAAAAACAACAACAACGCGCGGACCTAAAAGAAACACTCGCTCACTTTTTTATGCTACCCATCACTTCAATGGACTATCCACATACTCAAAGCAATCCAATCTAACCCAAAATCTACACCTCAATCAGCCCCCCCCCCCAAAAAAAAAAACAAACATCATTTTAATCTACTATCCACACCAACCTACTTTATCACTTACAAACACAAACACTCAAACACATACACTTCCACTATTAATAAAGAGTTAGTGTTTATTTTCACACTACTCTACCTACACACATTGGCAAATCGATCGTTATTTCTTTTCTAGAGTATTGGGTAGCCCTGAAAAGGGCTGTTTTTTTTTGGTTTTTTTTGCTATGGCATTCTTTTTTTAGTTTCTAAGAATGCGATGTCCTCTGAGGATAGACTTTCTGGCGATTGGTCTGCTTCTTCGGAAAGAGAAGAAGAATTCTTTGGTGTCGATACGACAATCCACAAAGCCTCTGTCAGCTTCAGGTTGCTGCTGCTGTTGCTGTTGTTGCTGCTGCTGTTGCTGCTGTTGCTGCTGTCTCTGAAGTCTGTACTTCTCTGTCCATTCTTCTTTCTCCCTGTTCATTTCTTCTCTGAAGAGCTCTTCTATCAGGTCTTCAGTGATTTTTAACATTCTCACATTCTCTATTTCTTCTGGCTTCGGTATCAGACTGTGTCTGACCCTATGCAAATTCACGTAGGCTTCGTTGAGCTTAGCTAGTTTGGAGCACATCTTCTTAGGAGGACGAGTCGACAATGGATGGCTAGACTGGGAACAACCCGGTTCTTAAAGTGAAAGCGCGGACGTGAAGGAAAACATCCCCCACGGTTTTCGAGCCGCAACGTTCATGAGAGGGATAGTAAGAAATGAAAGAGCATCAATCCAACATTCTTATAGCTAAACAAACCACAAAGGCATTTTTTTTCAAAACACAACATTTTTTATTCAAAAATCACTTAACACTAACTAACAACAACATTTTTAACAATAAACCAACACTATAACATCAAACAATTTTTTCAAATCACAAACAATTTTTTTCTTTAAATGCAATCTACTTTAAACAAGGCTGACAACTTTGTGAATGAAATTGTGATTTCCACTGTTGGAAATCATTAGGCCATTGATGGACACTACGTTTCCTAGCTTGAGACAAAAGATAAGCATAATGGTCACAAAACCATCGATCTACTTTCACATCGTTTCTAGCAGAAGAACGAGGATCGAAATGAGTCACTAAATGTTCTAAGGAATAGCCCAGGCTGCGATGATGCAGAAAATACACGCAATATTGTCCACACACAAAGGAATCTGTGCCTTGTAATTTCACGTTATTGAATCGGTTGGTTTGAGCATTTCTTCTCATAAAGTCGATGATATCGTCTTCCAAAGGCGGCAATCCATACGAATCGAAATATTCCACACATCCTTCTTGAGGAAAGTAGACGGCTACCCAGTGGGTTCCTGGGAGATGACTGTCGTCCGTGTTGATCACGTAAGCTTGATGGTCTTAAGTTTGCGATGAGGGAGTTCATCTTTAGCACAGACGACAGGATTCCAAGAAGACGTATACGAACTGTGGTTCAAAAGGTAATAAAGTTCCCAGGTATCCATTGTTTTGTGTTGTTTTTTTCTTCTTCACAGGTAATAATAAGTCGTCAATTCGATCCTGACTTTTTGCTTGAAAATGTCTGACGAATAAACGGTTATTCGTTCTGTTTCTTCACTCTGATTCAGGAGAGCTTCGATACGATGGATCTCTTGAGTGGTTAATGGTGGACAAGAATGTTCACGCAAGTCTTTATACCACTGGTGCAACACGTCTTCGTTCGAGATGAGACTCCAAGCTTCGTCCAGATACTCGTCCAATTTTTCTTCTTGACTCAACATCAGGCATTTATCGTGTTGAATTTGACTGGGATGATCGTTTTGACATCCATAGCAATTTTTCTTGATCGATTCCGTCATTTTGTCGACCAAGTGTTTGGCAAAACAGGAGACTAAATGGGCTTCTTGTTCTGGCCATCTCGACTTCATCAAAACTTCTTCGTCTTTGTCTTGAGATTCTTCTCCTTCCACGGTCTCCTCACATTCCATCTCCAAAGTTTCTCCACTAGGTAAAGAGGGATAATAGTCTTCCATGGCTTTCTAATAATCTAGAATGACTTCTCTCAAACTGTTGATTTCTATGGTATTATCGAATTCTGCATACAGGATGACGTTCACTGTCTGGATCAGTGGCTTTGCAAACTGAAGTTCCACACGAATCTGGCCAGATTTTATAGGGTGGAAATGTCCCTCGTCGCTGCCTTGGTCTGGAGTGAAATCGAAAGCCCACAAAGCATAGCCTCCGTCATAATCGTCGTACTCAATGCCGTGACTGGTGTTGGTTCCTAACTGACCCGTGGCTTCGTACAGGGACAAGTACGATCTCAAGTAATTCTTCTCGTCGTCACCAAACTTAGGTTCAAAGGGTCGGGTACACAAGGTCTTGCCATCGCGACTGACTTCGATCTTGGACACGCCGAAGTGTTGAAAGTTGAATGGATTTTTAGCGATGGCTCCGTTGAAGGCTTCATTCTCGACCATACCAAGGATTAAACGCTTGGGTAGCTGTCCTTGAAACAGATGATCTTGGGTTATGGATTGAAGGTTAGCGGGAATGGTGAACGTTTTCACTTCCACGCGTCGGATGGGATACTTGGCGGTCGTTCTGCTCAACGTCTGACTGATTTCGTTTGCCACTTTAGGTAACACTTCTACGCGTCGTACGTAGAGTTTGGCTTCTTGGATTATGCTTTTAGGAGCCTTAGCAAGATCAGCAGCCTGCAAATGGAAAGTGGTACTGCTGCGATTCAGTCTCAAGCGAACATTCACCCCGTTCAGCAAATATTTCTCTTGCAACCACATGTCCAAATGCAAACGATCCATCAGTTCTAAACTTTTCTTTTTTAAGATTTTGTTTTCTCTTGCCTCAAAGCCTTCATTGCTTTTATCTATTGAGTCGAACTTGTCCGGTGTGTCATCTACCCATAGCACACAGGCATTGAGATGACTTGTCTTGGCATCTGTTCCGTACGTCAAGAGATTTTCCAGGTAGGCACGGTAAGGGTAAGTATCCATGCTGCTGCTGACCAGTTTGTTATTCAAGTACAAATCCACTGAGCTGAACAAGGAATGCATGAAATTGTTGACGGGAGCTATATCGTCATCGTCTTCTACTCCTTTATCATCTTTTTTTAGAACTTGGACTTTCAAGTACAAGTAACTGCTATTCAGATCGATGTAATCTTCGGGCTGTCCTTTGATTTCAAACTCGATGGGAGCGGAATCGGTCAATGAGGAGATGGGATTAAATTCCACCCACTGAAATTCTTGCATGGTCATCATGGTGGGGGGCATGGCAAACAGATCCAGTTCCGTCTTGGAACAAGCGCAAGACTCTCGGTGCATCATTTTGTTCTGTGTTTCAATAATCGAAAACGTCTAAGTCTCGAACGGTTCTTCTTTTCTTGGCCTTTCTCGCTTGAAGTCTGGTGAAAGGGTGTTTTCTTCTTCGTCGTCTCTTTCTGCCTTGTCCTTGCTGAATGCTTGACTCGGTAGCGTGCAGGGCATTTATAGGTGTGTCTCGTTGGCCTAAAATGTCTTTGCCCGTTTGCAGCAAGACATTTTTGCCAGCCCTCATGAAGGCTTCTTTAGGGTTCTGTTTGTCGATGATGACATTTTGGAGAAATTCTTTGCCTTGCGTCAGTGCCGCATCTTTCAAGGCGTGCAATCCGCGTGTCACCATCGGTTTCAAGACTGGGGCCACCGAACGAAAGGCCGATTTTAACATGTCTCCTAAACCGTGTCCTCGCTGTCGAGCCACCCCTTGGTACACTGGATACATGACTTACTTACGAGTCGTGAGAGAACCGTTTTCGAAAATGGAGTTTCACCGTGACTTTTCCTTTGGTGAATGGAATATTTTGTCCCAGATCTCCTTTTATAGTAATGTTGACCGTGTCCAAATACGACTTGCTGACCGGCAAATAGTGAGGATGGACAAATTCGCGGTGGACGTGGTAAGTGTTTCCACCTTCCTCGTCAGCGTTCGTGGCAGAATCCACTTTGAAAGGAATGACACGCAGTAACGGTACGGAGGTGTGTCCCACCACGTTGTACTCCACTATATCGGAATACACAAAGATCAAATTCAGTCCTTGGTTCAGTTCTACCGGGAAACGAAAATACCTGGCAAAAATATCGTTGTCGGAAATGACTGGCAATTCGTTTTTCTTCATCATGACCATTCTCATCTCTGTGTCACCGCCCAATATGTCAAACAATTCAGGACAAAATAAGAAAGACATGAATTTTTTGGACCCCTCAGAAAATTTCATCAGAAAGCGACGAGCTATTTTGTGGTATTCCAGGGTGACACTTTTTTGGACATTACTCAAAGCTTTATGGAACACGCCATTAAACTTGGAGGCTATGGCGCTGACCAAATGATGACCACTGAAATAATAGCCTGGGGGAATGATAAAGTTGTAGGTCCACGTTTTAGTTTTCTCATCATAGGTTTTATTGGTATATGTGCTACTAGTCTTATCCAACTCTACTTGCAATGGTTGGTCATGAACTTCCACCTTAAAAGTATTTTGATTGTTAAGGACATTGTGGACTTGGGTCGGGTGAATCATTTCCACTAAAGCCACTTCCCAATGGGCTTCGTGATCTAACGGGATGGCTTGAGGTAATTTGGCCGTGTAACAGCACAACGTGTTGTTGGGAAACACCTCCATGGAACTGTCACTGGGTAAGGTTAAGTAAAATTGGTTTTGGTGACTCATAATTCCAGAGTTCTGTGGCTGTCCGAGGGGTTAGTGGATGTCAGAGGCGTGTCTCCGCCCAAAATGGGGTTCTGGTTGTGGTTGTTGTGGTTGGAGTGGTGACTGGCACTGACACTGGCACTGGACACAACGTTCCCGTTCGAGGAGAATTTCAGGGAGGGATTGGGAAGCAGGTAACCGATGCAACTGCTCAATAAAATGGTCCACAATTGTTTGTCTCCTTGTTGCAAACTCAAATTGGCGATGGCTGCCCCGATGACACAATACACCACGAAGATTTGGCAGAAAAAGACGATTTGCGTTTTAGGCACACGTTCTCCACACCACACCCACAAGGGTTGTTTTTGTAAATCTTGCACAGAAGAACTAGGGGAAGAAGGACTGGTCGACGTAGCTGCGTCTGATGTGTGAAAGGGCATGATGGTCACTTCTTCTTTTTATAGTCGATGACTTGCGAAGCGTCGATCCAAGAATCGAAACTGGGTGGATATCCTTTCCAACGTACTTTGACTTCTTTGACACGTCGTTTGCCCACTTTACGGGTTCTGCGTTCGAGAATGCTTTCGATGTCGTACACGTCGTCTTCTTTTTTGGTGACACGTTGTAACTCGGGCAAATAAAACGTTCCTTTGAGTACTTCTCCGTTCATGTCTTCCAATTTATAGACGGCAGGATGACGGCCATGCACTCGTCCAGTGACGCGAAACAGTTCGGTCGTCCAGTTAGGTAAGTAACCTTTGTCGAAAGTGCGTTTGGTTTTGCCAATGCGCACCCAATCTCCTACGGTCAACTCTCCACTTTTCTTGGGGACAGCCCTCGTCGGGGACGTACCGAACAGGCGCTCGAACACCAGCACTTCGTTGTCGGGAGTCACGTCTTGCGGGGCACGTCCGATGCTTCGATGGTAAGATTGGTTGTACGCTTGCACCAGGTGCGGTAAGATGTCGATGTACTTCAGAGTGTGGTGATGCGTAAAATATTTCCACATGCGTTCTTTCAAAGTGCGTTGAAAACGTTCCACGATGCTGGCTTTGGTTTCGGGATTCTCGGTGGTAAAAAAATGAATGTCACGTTTCTTTAATTCTTTTTGGAAAGCTTGGTTCAGAAATTCGGTGCCTTTGTCCGTTTGCCATCGAAGAGGGCGACGACCGCTTTGTTTCAACACCCGTTGCAGGGCTCGTACTAACTCGCTGCTCGATTTGGAAGTCAAGGGCACGACCCAGGCAAATTTGGAAAAGACGTCGATGACACAAAACAAATATTTGTAACCACGATTGTAGCTGGCCAAATGAGAGACATCGGCTAAATCGGCTTGCCATTGATGATCGATGCCTTCCACTCGGGTGCGACTTCTGGCAAACTTGCGTCGAATGGGTTTGTGCAAAGTGTAGGTAGCTTGTTCTTGTAACCATCGTTGCACTTGAGGTAAACGGAGACTTTTCAGTCGCGTTTTGGCAGCACGATGCAATTTTTGAACTCCTGCGTAACCTGCAGGATGCGAGGGATCGTAGTAAATGCTAGCTAAGACTTTTTCCATTTTTTTTGTGTTGATTGGTGTGTTAATAAGGCACCCACTCTTGGAAGAGGCTACTCTTTTTCTCTTGGGGTATTTTCTTGGATTGCAAGGCTTTGCGTGTGCGACCGGCAATAGGTGTCGAAGAGGAGGAGGATGTCTGA
Organism: Sinohyriopsis cumingii; assembly: GCA_028554795.2. Lineage (NCBI taxonomy): Eukaryota > Metazoa > Mollusca > Bivalvia > Unionida > Unionidae > Sinohyriopsis > Sinohyriopsis cumingii. The sequence goes on from CM068825.1 coordinate 8,864,904, forward strand.
GCGGGGGATATCGGTTCTTGTTTCACTTCTGTCTTCACTTCTGTCTTCACTTTCTTTTTCTCTTGTGAGGAAGAAGGGGTGGCCATCATCTTTTTAATCCATCCAATTCTGGAGGTAGGTGGTGTTGTTAACTTGCGTACTTTTTCTGGTGGAGTTTGAAACCCTTCTTCTTCTTCTTCTTTTCCTTTTTCTGTCTTGGTCACGGGTACTGGTGGTACTGGTACTGGTACTGGTGATGGTGCTGGACTTTTCATCAAGGTCTTAAAATCTTTCAAAGTGGGTAAAGCTGTTTCGTCTAAAGCTTTCTGGTGAAAGAGTTGCAGTCGTTGCAAGAGTTGACCGTACTTTTGCGATTTTTCTGTTTCGGACAAATCTTGGCGATCCAGCAAGGATTGCAATTCGTGTTGTAACTGGGACATCTCGCTCAAATTGGGATTGGGAGGTAAATGCGGGGTGCGTTGTTCTTGCCACCGATGGTATTCCATCCATCGTTTGTAAGGCACTAAAGCTAGTTTTCGTCCTTCCATGGGGTTGTCAGGGGTGAATTCTGAGATCTTGGGACTTCCGAAGGCCTTTTTATCTTGCTCCCACCAGTCCTCCCAACATGGTTCCCAAGACTCCTTTCAGTATGGGGCCTAACAAGAGAGGTAAAATACCTCCACGTTGGACCAACATCTTTTTTTTTTGACGAATGGGAATTTTCTTTTGAACCATTTTCCGAAGAACGTGACGATGTTTGCCTAAGCATTGTTTCTGGTGTTTGGACAAAGGGATCGTGCCTTTCAAGACGTTCAAACAACATTCGCACACGGTATCGATGACCTCTTTGGAAGCCGTTTGAATGAGTTTTTTTCGTAGGGGTGGAGAAGCTTTGGACAGGACAGATAACAGGTCCCCATGTTTGGCTAAACGTGGTGGCAGTCCTTTCCTTTTCTTTCCTTCGGGTTTTCTGGAGGGTGACATCTTTGAGTCTTTAGGAGCACCTAAAAACACTGATACCCTACTCGGTCACAGGCCTTTTTTATACTGGAACGCGTCGCCACTGATTGTCTTTACGTTTTATCAGTTTGAGGACAGGCATGACACGTCGTGCAGGGGTACGTAACGGACTAAATCGAGCCAGTTCTTGTTTGGACAAATCCAGTAAACTTTGTAACATGCCCGATCTTTCTTGGACTTTGATTTTGGGAGAAGGTACTTTGTGAGCAGCAGCCACTGCCGCTAAATTGGAAGGTCCTGCCACTGGGGAAGTTCTTTTGGGGGTCATCAACGGAGAAGTTCTTGGTGTGATCAACGTCTCCAAGTACTCTTCAGTTCCTGGTGACATCAACGGAGAAGTGGACAAACGTGAGGCTGCCGGAGACGCAGTCACCGCTGTGGCAGGTCGTGGCTTGCGAGTGTAAGGTTGCGTCCTGGCCGAAGTGCCTCTCTTGCGACTAGTTTTCTTCTTCTGTGGACTTTTCTTTTTCTGAGGACTTTTTCTCTGTTTCTTTTTCTGGGGGCTTCTTTTCTTTTTCCGGGGTGATGGTGGTGGTGTCTGGTAAGAGGAGGGTCCTGCCACTGGAGAAGTTATTCTTCTTTGGGACCTGGTCTTTTTCTTTTTCTTCTTGGGGCTTCGTTGAACTTTTGTCTTGGGGATAACTTTGGGGGCATTAGGATCCCATCTTAAGAGTGAGCGAATGATGACCCCTCCTAGAGTACCGCTCCCTCCAGGTTTCAAAATGATTTGTTTTTTGGTTTGAGTGTCGATGCGGGGATCGGCCAGTTGGACCAAAGCGACTTTGTTTCGATCGAAAAAGCGTTGGGTTTGATGAGGAATCTGAATGATTCCTTGGAGTAATTGACGTGCCGTCACCGTGAACCATCGTAAGACTTCTTTGAGACTAGCTTCTAAGACACGGGCTCGTGTTTGTGGATCTTTTTCTCGGCTGATGCCATACAAGGCACGAATCAATTTGACGGGAAGATGTGACTGAAGGGACGTCATGTTCACACTGTGTGAGACAGACGAAAAAGGGTCTGAGGTTTTTATAGATTTTTTTCATGGGAGGAGTGAAATGAAGTCGAGGACGGAGACGTGTACAGGACAGGTCCTCCGTCTTGGCACCAGTGGTGAAACAAGTGGGTACGAAATCGCAAATCCTCGGGGGTCGTAGGTTTCAAATCGACGAGTAAATAGGCGTGTGGCGTTTGAGTGGCATCGTCGTACGCCTGAGTCAGCCAAGGCGTTCCTAACTGTTTGGCTAAGACTTGCACTTGCGATTTATCTCGAGGGCTTTTAAACAAGACTACGTAATGCGCATTGAGACTGATGGTGCGATGGGCTTTACTTTGTTGAAACAAATTTTGGGTGATGTAAACGACACTGGCATTACGGTGATGCCCTTTACGCGTAAACCACAATTTAATTTCTTCTTCGTCTTCTCCTAACATGTCGTCGAAAATGACCAAATGGGTTAGACGGGAGTCAGAGACGATGCCGTCGTCTTCTTTAGGAATGCCTTCCACAAACACGATGGAATCGCCTTGACTTTCTCGCAAGAGGCTGTACGCCGATTGCCACTCTTTGTAACACCACACGATCCGTTGAGGGGGCCGATCGATCAAATGATGTTTATGTTCGATCAAACGTTTGACGAATTCGGTTTTGCCTGAACCGCTAGGTCCAGCAATGAGCATGTTAAAGGGATGGCGAAGATACAAAGCCTCCCAACTGGCACGATCTAAGTGTTCGTCGATGACTTTGACAGTAGAGGAAGAGGGAGCAGAGACAGCAGAGGTAGCCATGGTATGAGAAATGTCACTTGTGACACGAAAAAACAAACAAGACAAGAGTTTATATACTTTTTCAGAACACGTTTATTGAATGTTTCAAATATGAACACGAAAGACAAAAATACATACAACCCAAATAGTGATGTACAGGAATATAAAACACAGCAAAGCGATCAAAGTGGAATATAAACAAGTGTCTGTACAACATGTTTTGGTTAACCAAGATGTCCTAGGGACAGTGTGTAATGTTCTTACAGTCTCTACATGAGGTATTGTCACACAAGTGTCCTCCCGGAATGACCTTTCAGGCATGTCCATGACAGTCCTGTCCTGAAGCGAGTGGTTGTTCTCGGTGACGGGTTCTTCTGGCACCGTCACTAACACAGGTTGAAAAGTAACTTTTTTCCTTGAACAACTCTTGTGCATACTGGGCCACTTCTTGGGTCCAAGCCTCAAAACCCCCCTTTTTCCAATCACGAACATCTGTCCAATGAGGGTGTAAGTCACAAGCTACACACACATCGTCATACACGTCTTGGGTCGCTAAAAGTTGACGAATCTTTTTTTCCTGTTGAGGTCGAGAAGTATCCAGATGAAAACGCAAGGCTTTGAGCAAAAGGAGTTTTTCGTGACCATTTAAGGCCATGGAGGTGGTAAGTACTGATCGTAAAGAGTCCACAAAGAATCGGCTGGTAAACGAAATCCCAGAAAACAAGTCACTAAGACACACACCACTTGTCGTCCAAAATTGAATGGATACAGTTCTTGTAATAATTGATGGTAATGATCCACGGTTTGAATATGGTCATTGAGTTCCTTCCACGGAATCTGTTGGATGACATGTGACATAAACCGTGGCATGGCAGCCTGTTTTTATATTCTCTTTTTTTCGGATGCAATAGACGTACTTTCTAGCCAGAGATCTTCGTTCTCCAGTAGGGAATCTAAATCTTGCATACTGTAACCGAAACGTCAGAGTTCGTTTAGGTGTTTCCTCTTCCTCTAAGTAGATTCCACGTAAAATATGTTGGTAATCCTTTAACTTGTCTTCCTCAATGTATTGCTGTAGGTGAATCTCGAAGTAACCATAATCATGAACATGTCGATCATTAGCGACCTCAAAGTTTTGAACAATGTCTGACCATTGAAAGAATTTCTGACGAATCAGTTCTCTTATACCATTCAAGTACCAGTGGTTAAAGATCTGGTGACGTATCGGATGCAATTGTTCTTTACGTTTCACTTGTATTTTCACCAGCTCTCGGTAAATGCGTTCTCTCAACTCCACAGGCAAAGCACGAATGTTCTCTTGTAAAGTATCCATGAATAGGTCATACTAAATCCTCTTTGGTCTGACACAAGAAATGTACTCTTTGCACAAACATGGTTTCACTTCAGTGTCGAATTTAAATCGTTGAGTCACTAATCTACACATTACAATTCGTTCAGAAGTTTCCTCTTTCACCAAGTTGACATTGTGTGAAAGATGTTGGTAATTCGTTAACTCTTCCTCTGGAATTCGATGCAATACGTTTACAATGTAGTAGATAGAATCGTCAATACCAAACCATTCCTTTTTATAACCAGGAGGTCGTTGATCAATGTCTGTCCAATGGAACACTTTCAATTGAATCAGTCCTTGTATAGCCTTCAGGTACCAGTGGTTCAAACACCGGTGACGTATCGGATGCAATTGTTCTTTACGTTTCACTTGTATTTTGACCAGCTCTCGGTAAATGCGTTCTCTCAACTCCACAGGCAAAGCACAAATGTTCTCTTGTAAAGTATCCATGAACAGATGATTATGGTAAGAAGTTACTTCAATGTCTCGGTCCCACTAAAGGTAAGTAATGACAATTCGGTGACCATCGAGCATGTTCTACGTAGGCCGAATCTTGCGGTTCCCAATGGTGAAGTGACACACCGCAACTGAAGCACTTGACTTTATCTCCTTCGCCCAAGTAGAAAAATCCGGCTCTGGCTAATTCTTCGGGGGTCGGTCCTCCCAGATACTTTGGCCATTTTCCTTTGAACGATTGAAGACGATTTTCAAAGTCGCAGTATTCCGACGAACGCACAGGAAACGAATATTCGTTTTTCACAGGTTCGTTTCGATGAGGGTTGAGTGAAATGGGTAGGAGTTTGCTCAGGGCTGGATGACATCCGTAGGGAGGTAAACGTGAAGGTCGACATTCCCCTTTAAAACGAAACCCAGTAAAATGTCCAAGAGGACGAGCAGCATCGCTTTCGCATCCCACAGGTTTGACACGCACAGCATCACTTTCCATGACAGGGGTAGGGGCACTAAAGTTCCCATGATGCTTTACGGCATCGCTCAGGTCACAAGGTACAGCATCGGTCCCATCGCAAGGCTCACAATCGCACTCGTCTGCAAACTCCGTTACGCAATTACAATGGTAACCACATGGACAATCGCAGTTTCCTTCCGGACATTTTCCGTCGCAATGCATGGGTCTTATCCATCCAATATTAGTCACACTAGAGGAAGATACAACTTTTTTACAATCCCCAAACTGGAACGATGTCTCTTTCAAAGTATTCATCTTGTTTGCTCGGTCTTGGTAGTCACAATGAACTATCGATCTTGCCTAGGGTTCCTTTTTTATATACAGACCAATACCGACGTGACCGTACGGTAAGGTGAAATGATTGGGAAGTCGAACTCGCTTCTGGTATACAATTTGATAGACTTTTTCCAAGGGCCGACTGACGATGTGGTGAGTGGGTAAACGTACAATTTTGTTCGGTTGGTAGGTGGTCACTTTAAAGTTTCCATCCTCTCCCGATTGCAAGGCTTCTTTCAATACCCCAAAGTTGACCACTCGACTGGTACGATAATTCAGAGTCAGTCCTTTCACTTTGCACGTCGTGTGCACTTCTCCTTGTTTGTCACGGTATTCGTAGCCGTAATTTTTGGGACCGCCACTGACGAAACTTAGAATCTTGTCGTCGGGATGTTCGTCTGTCCAGGCTCCTAAACGGTCTCCTTCGATGTTAGGGTGATGTTGAATCGGGTGATGGATGTAAATGCAACTGTCCGTGTCAAAGTACAGGACGCGTTCCCCTAACAGTTCTAAAGCTTCGTACAATTTTAAGCGAGCATGGGCTGTCACGTAAGCCGCAATGATGACATTTCCAAAAGGGTCGTCTTGTACAAAGTCCAGATCTTCTTCGTAATTGACCAAGATTAAATTCTCTCGAACGACGTCCACGTGTTTCATGTATTTGGTTTTGTCGTGAATCATCTGGAAGTAGCGGGAAGGTTCTGTCAAATATTCCGTCTTGGGTAAACACGGTCGTTGTGCCATTTTACCCCACAAGCAATTTAACATCACTTTGGCAAACGATCGCCTGCCTTCGTTTTTCTCGATGTGGTCTAAAGTGATGCCTTCTTGTTCCCGGTATTTCTCTTTGAATTGTATTTGGTCTTCGGGAGTGTGACACCAGGAAGGATAGCCGCTGGCTTCTTGCTTCAGTTTCAAAAAGGCATCCACGTAGTCTGCGAAAATGCCTTTCTGAGTAGGGTCACCCTTGTGGTATTGTTGTGTCTTGGGAAAGTGGCAAATTTCGTACACTTCTAACAGTTGGTATCCCATGTCCAGAGCTTTGAACAATTCTACGCTGACCCAGGTTCCCGTCAAGGCCCGTTCTTCCTGGGCGTGCTGACAAAGCTGGTCTTGGTTGCACGTTTCGGCACAAGTACGGCACAAGGGAAACATCAGTTTGCCTTGACAATGGTGAGGTAAGACGGGATGGTATAGGTTCGTGGGAGGCAAAACTTTGCACTTGATCAAGCCTTCGTATTGTCGAATGTTTTTCAGGTCGATGTGTTCCGTCAGCAATTGTGGGTGCCCTACGGGAAAACGACAATATTTGCACACGTAGGGATACAGCGAACACACGTCCAAGTATTTGATTTCTTCTCCTTTCTCTTCGTCGGCTTGGTACAGCAAACAGGTGGCATTGGTCCTTCCTCCGTACAAACTATCCCTCGGGTTCAGCGGGTCCACGAACTGGTAACTTTCCACGAGGCGTTTAAACTCGGGATCGGTTTTCATACGGTGATCGTACTCGTGCTCCCACATTTCCACCACTTGGTATCCTTGCTGTTCCAACTTTAGGCGCCGCTGACAAGTGTCCTGGTACAAGTCTTCCATGGTTCGTTGCAAAAACTGATTTTTAGTGCCACGGTCAGGGTAACAGACGGGACATCCGTGAAATAAGCAACCGTTAAACTCGTACACGATCTTGGGGTTTTCTAAGTCCCAGCCATCGACCGAATACGTTCCGATGGTCTTTTCGCCCCCTCCGTTGCGGGCATGCTGAATCCACTTGTCTTCCTTGTCGCACAAGTAATGTAACCAACGTAGGGCTTTGACCGAGTATTGACGTTTGACAAAGTGGGTCGTTTGAGGACTGATGACAGCCACGGTCTTTTCAGGCATGAATCGTTGTCGATACACTAAGGAACACGCTTTGGCAATGGTGCAAGCTTCTTTCAAAGGATCGACCCCTCCGTGTTCCATGAACAGTTCTCGAAATTTTCCACAGCAACGCCGTAAAATGTCCACGTCGGAACGACAATACTTTAGCATTTCTTCCTGAAAGTCGAAAGGGTCCGAGGCGTGAGCCTGGTACCAAGCGTAGAAAGCTTTTCGTTGTTCGGTACGCATGTTGTCGGGGTCGTAATAGTGAGCCTCAGGTAAATGGGGTAGAACGGCGTGTTGATTGGCTTCCGTATTGAAAAAGTGTGGAAAGTACCCTTTAGCCATTTCTGTCATTCCAAACGTTTTAGGCATTCGACTCAAAGGCATGGCCAAATAGCTCATCGAATCTTTAAACTGCACTTGTCCCACTTGCATGAAAATGATTTTGGCTCCATTCAAAGTCACTTTAGGACGTTCGGTGCCTTGTTCCGTATAGTACCTCAAAAGAAACTGTCCATCGTATCCGGAGAAATTGTGAGCCATCACCGTGGCATGACGATGACAATCTCCGTAACGTTCGATGTCCTCTTGGCTCCACGTCTTGTCGACGGGGTCTAAGACCCATTGGGCAAAATCGGCTAACGTGTTTGGTCCCCGAAAGATTTTTTCACGCCCTCCGGGTATCTTGCTGCAGTGAGGGCAATGACTGAAGATAGGTTCTTGAATGCACTTCTCGCACGCTCGATGAGCCACGCAGAAATTAGGAATGTGAATGCCGGTCTCTTGCATGCATTCGAAATCGAAAAAGATGAAATTGCCTTTCTTCTTGTGACCGTCCTCTTTCTCTGGTGGGGGTTGGTATTTTTGCACGTAACATTGGTGTTCCAAGTCCACGATGTGGTGACAAATGTGACATTTTTTCTTTCCTGAACATACGTGTGCCTTGGTATTATTGGTACGTATGACTTGTTCACACGTAGAGCACAATCTCAGCAGTTGACAAGCGCATTTCTTCTGTGAACCTTGCGTCTTCAGATGTTGTTGGTAACAGGTAGGGCTGACAAACGTGCGCAGACAAGTTGAACAAGGCACTGGTTCTTCGCTCAGACAGGGTGAAGAGGCCAAACATCCTGTGCATTTCGATCCACAATGCTTGTGTTGCTCTCGATTGTTATAACCATGGTCACATTTCTCACAGTAATAACTGTATTTAAGGAATCCGGTGATACTGGTAATGGTATCGAAATGTTCATCGTGATGATAAAGGTGAATGTATTTTCCGTCCTTAAAGTCTTGGCCTCGAAACAACAGAGGTCCGCGCACTTCTTGAGGGTGCACTTTCAAGGTGTATCGTGGAGCTAGGGCATCTTGCAATTTTTGCATCTCAGGAATACCACAGGGTGTGTCTTTGGACAGGCCGGCTTGTCGTAACAGGAGTTCTGCTTCGCTTCGTTGTTTGGCTCGATAGGAACGTTGAATAGTGTTCCAGGTTCTTTTCCATTCTACCGTGTCGTTCTTGTTGGCATAGGTTCGTCCCACCACGATGGCACGGGCTAAACACATCTGGTCATGAGGATTGTGAATTTGGACAAGGCTACGCTTAATGCTGCGAAGGTCGTTCACCAATAACATCTTTTTGCGTCCAGTCCCTTGAGGAGGAGAGACGTGGGTCATGTCCAATGTGGCTTTTCCATCGGTGATGTCAAACTGGTCATTAGATTGTTGCACGTGTTGAATCTTGTCCATGACTTTGGAAGCGGTCAATTCTGCAGGGGTGCTAAACTCGATCCAAACAGGGGATTTCAAACCGTCGTGTTGTATGGAAAGTCTCAAGCGATCGTCTTCTTTGGGTTGACATTGTTGCTTGAGTGCAGTGAGCAAAGAATCCCACACCTCAGTGATGAACACTTCTGCTTTCTCTAACGGCACTTCAGCCTTGAAATCTTTAAACTTCACCGTGTATTTGTAAGCCGTGGTTCTAAATTTACTAGAGGAGCGCTTTTCCGTCTCTCGAATGGAATAGTATTTTTCAGGGTTGACTAAGGGTGGTGAACTTGTTTTAGAGGGTTCTGATTCTGGTTCACTCATGTCCTCTTCAAAATCACTGGCATGAATTTGTGCCAAGATTTCAGCTCTGGTACGAGGCGATAGATCACGTTTCTGCCTCTTACTTTCTTCTTCCTTCTCGAATGAATGGGATCGTTTCATCTTGAAAGCAAAAAGTCAAATGACTCAAGTTCAAACACCATAAACTACTTTATAGTCATAGCAGACCAGCGTATATAAAAGGGTGTGTGTCTTGTCCTTTCACTATTCATTTCACTCTCAAGCCGAGCACAACGATGGAAGAGACTGACCAGATGGAACGTTTCGTTAGAGCTTTGCGAGGGGTCATTAGAAAATTCTCTTCAGACCAGCCTACGGACTACTCTCCTTCCTTTAGAGATAAAAGTCAAGATACTTGCTATATCTGTCAGAAGAAAGGGCATTGGTCTTCAGAGTGTCCAGACCGTCAAAAAAGAACAAAAACAGGGACTAAAAAAGACAAAAGTCAAGATACCTGTTATTATTGTAAAGAAAAAGGACATTGGTCTCCAGATTGCCCAAAAAAGAAACAAGAGGAATCAGAAGAAAAGAGGGATTCTTCAGAAGAAGAAGAGAGGGGTTCTTCAGAGGAAGAGAGGGATTCTTCAGAGGAAGAAAGCAGACAGGTGAAGAAAAAGAAACAGGAGAAGAAAAGAAGAAGGGAAGAAAGTGAGGAGGAAGAAGAGGAAAAGAGTGTGACAGTGAAGAAATTCAAAAAACAGAGAGACTAAACAAGGAGACAGAAGAAGTCAATGAACTTTTAATTAAAGTGTTGTGTTGAGAATTGTGAATTGGATTGTAAAAAATGGAGAAAAGAATAAATGAATGATATAAGGTAAGAGTCTTTGAGTTTTGATTTTAAAATAAGAAGCTACACTCACGCACTCATACACAAACACGTACTATAGGGGTAACATGGGTGGGTTTTTTTTGAGTGATTGGCAAATTGAAATTGTATTTCTTTTCGAGAAATGTGGGTGGCCCTGAAAAGGGCCTTTTTCTTCATGGTGCAGGGGTGAGTTTAAGCAATCAATTTTAACTGCCTTATGCCTTTGCCACGGCCAAGGCCTACTTCTGAACTGCGTAATGCTGATGATTGGGTTGAAATCATTAAGGGTGGTACGGTAGGCTTAGTCACAGGGTTGACGTGTTTAGCTCGGGAAGGTCGTATTCTCTTCGGTCGTGATAATGAAGTCTGATACATTTGTTTCAGACTTCTTAACTCCGCTAAAATGTCCAACAGTACCGTGACCGTTTGATTTTCACCCTCTTGTTTCTTTGCTGCTACTACTTCTTCTTCTTGCTGTTGCTGCTGTTGTTTTTTTCTTACCTCTTCTTCTTGTTGCTGTTGCTGTAGGAGAAAAGCCTGTTCCGCTTCCTTTTGTCGTTGTATAAATTTCTCCAATTCTTCTTTTTGTCTCTGTCTAAAATTTTCCACTTGCGGTAATGAAGAAGGTAACGCAGGTTCCGGAACAAATTCTTGCGAGGTAAGAAAATCCACAAAATCCCAATTCACTTCTTCTGAAAGTAAGTCCGAGTTCCCTTGGGCAGTCTCTCCTGCTGGTGCACCCCAATGGATCGTTTTCTGAGTTTCCGTCATGTTGAATGACTGTCGCATAGATTGACTGCACACAAGCGCTAGCAGATCTATATTGACTACGTGACGTCACAGACTGCTCTCTTCGGATTGGATGCGGCTGGCTGAATTTTGTAACGCGTGTTTGGATTGGTGAATGAACTCAATCCGTTTCAATCCTACCTGTACCTATAAATAAGCGCCGTTGACTGCATTGATTCACCTGTTCTCGTCGCTTCAAGATGTGGACTACAGTTGAGTCATCCACCCTTGTGTCTTCCATGATGTTTCGGACAGACTTGCTCATGTATGTCCGATCGAAGTGGACCGTTGTCCACAGGACAAACACCAGCCTGTGGATACGTAGGATCTACGTTGAAAGACAAGGATGCCTAAAAAGAGTGCTGATGTACGGACCAACAGTGAGACGTAGCCTAAGAACAAGAAGAAGACCAATGCGGTGCCATTTATGTTAATGAATAGATTAACATAAAACACAAAGGCCCTTTTCAGGGCCAGCCATATTTCTCGAAAAGAGATAGTCTTTTGAATTGCCTACCCCTTTTTTTTTTTTTTTTAAAAAAATTTTTTTTTTTAAAAAAAATCCCATGTTCAATTCCCCTTGTCCCTAAACAAGCCCAAACTCTATTCCCATGTTAAATTCCCCTTGTACGTAAAGTGCCCCACGATTTATCGCCATGTTAAATTCCCCTTGTACGTATAGTGCCCCACGATTTTTCTCCATGTTAAATTTCCATTGTACGTATAGTGCCCCAAGGGTGTTTTTAATGCTAATTCCCATTGTACGTATAGTGCCCCCCTTCACTACTTCCAATCCAGGACTGATTAGAGCCTTTAACAAAACCCAGGCTTAAAAGTAATTGCTGGAAAGCCAAAATCAGAAAAGAGAGAAGAGAAGGAAATGAAAATTCAGAGAAAGAAAGTAAAGAAAGATAAAAACTGAGAAAGAAATGCAGATGCTGATGTAAATAGAAAAAGGGGCAATGAAACTGAAGTAATCGAAATTCTACTGTAAGGCAAAACACACTTTTGCCACTTCAAAAGCCCTTTTGGTTTTAATGCTAACATAACTATTTGGTCAACATTCCCTTTACAATAAAATAAGTATATCAATACTTTCCTCATTTTGAGAAGATTGCTGGAAACTTGAAATAGCCAAGAGATCATTTCTGCTTATTACTATACATCGTAACTTTTGGCAAAGCTAAGAAGTCGGCAAAATAAGTTTCGCTTATAGTATAGTTAAATAATGAATCTTCAACGGTTATGAGTTTGTGCCTGATGCATATCGACAAAATATTAGGAAGTGTAAAACACTGAACAAGCCCATGCCGAATTCGCATGTAAAAATCGAATATCTGTAACTTGATATTTAGCCATAAAGATTGATGAAGATTTATTTCAGATAGCTCATATTAGTTGCAGAAATAAAGAATTACGTTGATTAGGTTATTTGATTGATCATTAAGGAGGTATTATCTCAATGATCTTCCTTTTACAACTCACTCTCTATATTCTAATCTGATGACAAAAGACAATCATTCGGCGTCGAAACAAACAAGATCATGAAATTTCCGGTTTGTTTCATATGGTTTTTCACGAACCGAAGCCACACAAGGGAAAATGAGACAAAGAAGTCCACTTGATGTATCGGCTGAAGACAAGTTGTCAGTGGGCTATGAAATTATTGTTCGAAAGAAATATCGACAGCAAATTCTTAGTCCAGACAATGAAACTCATTTGGCTGGTCATTTGGTAGTTAATTAGACTAATCAGACAATCTTGAATCATTTTATTGCCTGAAAATTAAAACTGATGTTTCTAAATGCGGCAGATCTTGTCACAATTGTCAAATTGTAGGAAACCCAGTTAGAAGATATCTAAGGCTATGTTTTTCTTTAAGAATATGTTTCGGTCATGTTTATTTGATTCAGGAATATAATTGGATGAGAATGTCCATTTGTTTCTGTTTGCTGGTAGAAAATATGTTCAATAATTATTGGGTTTTGGTTCTTTTGAAACATCTATAGACGCATTGGCGTTGAACCGTTAATGTTATTAATGCAGAAACCTCTTTCAAATGACGATTCAAAGCTTAATCTTTTTCAGTATGTATATGTTGTCGTTGGAGGGTTTTAATGCCATTTGTCGGCACTATATATACTATACATGGCGGCCAGTATAACTGGTGGAGGAAGAAACCTGGAAAACTCAGAGAAGAACCACCTAACCACTAGAAAATACTGACAAGCTTTGCCACGGAACGACGTTAGCCGAGCCCAAGACTTCAACCCACGCAGACAAAGGTGAGATGGCAGTGATTTGAAACGGTGAGCTCTTTAGACCACTCGGCCAATCGGATCCCCACTATATATCTGACTTCAAATATAAGTTGTCAAAATGAAATTAAGATATGGTATCAATTCATTGAAAGTAGTCCTCATCATGGTATTAGAGATCTGACTCTCTTGCTCCTACCTCAAAATACCTCGGGCTATGTATTATGCAATTGAAAAGAAAAAACACACAATGTTGCCATAAATATATGTTAAAGGAGTATGTTGATTGAGATAACCTAATTACGAATTTAATGACTTTAGTTGTACCGTTCGCACACAGTGAGATTTAAGCACTGGCTTGCAATCTTACTTAATGACTTTGGTTTGCCAATTTTCGTAATTCAAAAATTAAAAAATATCTGGAAGAGAAATTTTCACAGCTGTAATCACAAGAAAAGAAATATAAAAAAATGCGTTGGTGTGAATATTGCCACTTGTTTCCAGATGTTCCAGCTAAACAAATACAATATACAGTGATGTTGAAATAAATCCTACACCTGTTAAATTGCACAGTTACAGAATGAACCTTACCCAGGAAGAATGCTTGGATAAAGAAATTCTATATTTGCTTAAGAATGATAATACTTGCCGTTCTGGCGATAAGAAAGTAAACAGTGTAACCAAAAAGATACATTTCCAACAAAAATAATCAATGATTGCATAACAATTTGGAAATGCAGAATGTGTCGCTAACCTTGATCGTTTGAAACACTCCTGGAAACAGCATTATAGATTTTGACATTAGTAACTCCAAATGTACTTTATTAATATAAAATGATACCCTTTGGTACGAAACATTTTACATCAACATTCCAGTGCTTAATACTTTTTCATCGCTATAGTTATATGTGCACTTTAAAGTACACGAAATCTTAAAGTTTCACGTAACAAAATTTGTATCAGAAGCTAATGGTTAAATTGAAAGTAATTCATAAAGGGTTATGTGTGTCGTTGGTAATTAATGGAATATCTATATAGTGCAATAGATAAGCGCACATAGATATACCGGAGCAGTCGAATGTGACAGTTCTCAGCATGATTCAAACCTACAGCCTTATAATCTCGCTTTTTCAGGCTAACCACAATGGTAAAGTGGTTCCTAACCTATGGGAACTACTCACCTATTTCGAAGCTTTTCAAACACATAATCCTTCCTTGCACCACTGCAATAAAATGATTTAATATATTTGTAAGAAAGAACAACGAAATGAAGATTGTGCACAATCTGGTTCTAAATGGGAATATTTTGCATAGTATAACACGTAACTGCCTAATATAGTGCAATTAGTTATAAGGAACAAGAACTATGTTGTTTATATCATGCCTTTTTCTTAGAAAAGGGCACCGGATTAACAGATCATTCCAACATTGGTTGACAGCTTTATTGTGTGTTTGTGTGTGTGAGAGAGAGACAGAGAGAGAGAGAGAGAGAGAGTACCATATTTTCTCCACATTTTGTTCCCCTAGCCGCGCTGATAAATTTCGGTAAGCACTTTTTCGTTACCGGATGCGTACACTCCATGAAGCGACAAATATCATTAAGCTCTTTCTGAAACAAGAAAAAGACGACTATCTCTCTGTGTGTGAAGCCGTTTAACCAATCAGCACAAATAGTTGAAAAACTGTTGAATCACGGTCGATAGATTCTGGATGGTTTCATATTAATCTCCGTTCAGGTACTCTTACACTTTATTATATGATCAGGGGTTTGCTGATGGTGACTCTAGCGTTAGGAGATATTTTCTTGTAGTTTCGTAATATTTGATATTTGCAAATATAATGGCATAACATCCATAATGGTTCCTTATATAATCCCTTCATTTTATCTACATTTTCTCGTGTATCATTTACAGCACACAAAGATCATTTTATAATCATCACCCCATAACAAAGGCACAGCCATCGTATGTTGTATTGCATTACCGATAAATATTTCTTTAAATAAATACATTCTATTCACTCGAGAGTGTGTTCGAGTGTTCTAACATAAGCGCCTGCCTAGAAGGAAGTGTACATGGTCGTATAAATACTATATCTCCTCCCAAGTCAACATGAGACCCGCTACAAGATATACATGATGTTCCAGTGGCAACTGAAACGTCTGTAGGGACTTAACTCATTAACCCCTGGAGGTTTTTGCCGTTTTCGCCTGAAATGCAAGGAGAAAACACATTTTGTGGGCTCTTTATGAATACATCCTGATACACCGAATTTAAATATGATTTCACATTAACCTAATGCCTAGTTGTGATCGAAACATCGTTTTTCATTGGTTATGTCACTCGCGCATGATCATAAATGTAAAAGTTGGAGTTCTATTTTTTGTTTTTTTTTTTTGCTTAACGGACATATCAACTTTGCATTGAGACCACTTTTTATTCTACAGGCCTACTTTTGGCAAAGGTTTACCTGTCTACGTGCAGTTCGGACTGGCCTGCCTTAGATTTGAGGCCAAGCAGTCTAAAAGCCGGACACAAATTCGGATTCCAACCACCAGCGAATGTTCGGTAGAAAAACATCGGGTAAACAAAAATAGGTTAGTAGTGAATGGGGCCACCCTAGGGACAATGGGACTTAGCATTAAAAACACCCCTGGGCCACTCTAGGGACAATGGAAATTTAACATGGAGAAAAACGCTGGGTCACTTTAGGGACAATGGGAATTTAACATAGAGTTTGGGCTTGTCTAAGGACAAGGGGAATTGAACATGGGAATAGAGTTTGGGTTTGTCTAGGGACAAGGGGACTTGAATATGGGATTTTTTTTTTTTTTAAAGTTTTTTAAATTTAAATTTAAATTTAAATTTTAAAAAGGGTAGGCAATGGAAAGGCTATCTCTTTTCGAGAAATATGGCTGGCCCTGAAAAGGGCCTTTGGCTTTCTTCTGCTTCTTCTTCTATTTCTTCCATTTTCTCATCCACCCCCTAATCTTTCCCAAAATTCCTTTGTTCTTCCTTTTTTCTTTTTCTGGTAACCTGTCTGGGTGACCCATAGCCCTGAACTTCTCTTGTATCTTGATCCAATTGTTGTTGAGTTTGTCAAAGGCCTCTTTTTTCTTTAAGTTTTCTTTCTCCTTTCGTTCTTTATTCCACTTGTCTTTGATCTTTTTCACTTCTTCGTCCATTACTTTTCTCATAAGTTGTTCCGATTTCTTAAGCTGGTCTAGGCCTTTTTTGACAAAGGACCACTCTGTCCATTCCATTACGTCTTCCAAAAAGCACCTGACTTCTGTCACGTTATCCATGGCTTCCTTTAAGTGACCAATCTTTACATACTCTGGATCTGTAAAGCCTCTTAGTCTTTTTACTTCTTCTTCTATCATCTCTGCCACCAGATCCATGGCTAATTTTAGGTTTGTCACTTGCCTTCTTACAAAATCCCTGGTTACTTCATACTTCCATTCTCGTTCAATCCTTTCCACTGCATAAGCTCCATCCACCATCCAGTACCAAATGTCTTTCAACTGGTTAAACAATTATGTTACAGCTACCATCTTCCTTGTATCTTATTCCGTAGAATGGTTTGAACGACGAATACTGTGGGTTCTTATACGAAAAGCGCGGACGTGAAGGAAAACATCCCCCTAAAACATAAAATTGATATTACCTAGATCATGACCTAACATCGTGCAGACGTGAAAGAAAACATCCCTACTTTTCTCATTTCATATAATATACTATCCACATAAGTGAAGCAACAATAAACAAACCCCAAATCTACTATTTACACACGAAAATCATTAAAACAAAATCCATAATCTACTATCCACACAATCGTACGTGAGCGCTTACAAAACCCCAACTATACTCTCCACATACGCTAAGAAACAATAAACAAAATCCATAATCTACTATCCACACAATCGTACGTGAGCGCTTACAAAACCCAAACTATACTCTCCACATACGCTAAGAAACAATAAACAAAATCCATAATCTACTATCCACACAATCGTACGTGAGCGCTTACAAAACCCAAACTATACTCTCCACATACGCTAAGAAACAATAAACAAAATCCATAATCTACTATCCACACAATCGTACGTGAGCGCTTACAAAACCCAAACTATACTCTCCACATACGCTAAGAAACAATAAACAAAATCCATAATCTACTATCCACACAATCGTACGTGAGCGCTTACAAAACCCAAACTATACTCTCCACATACGCTAAGAAACAATAAACAAAATCCATAATCTACTATCCACACAATCGTACGTGAGCGCTTACAAAACCCCAACTATACTCTTCACATACGCTAAGAAACAATAAACAAAATCCATAATCTACTATCCACACAATCGTACGTGAGCGCTTACAAAACCCAAACTATACTCTCCACATACGCTAAGAAACAATAAACAAAATCCATAATCTACTATCCACACAATCGTACGTGAGCGCTTACAAAACCCAAACTATACTCTCCACATACGCTAAGAAACAATAAACAAAATCCATCATCTACTATCCACACAATCGTACGTGAGCGCTTAAAAACCCAAACTATACTCTCCACATACGCTAAGAAACAATAAACAAAATCCATAATCTACTATCCACACAATCGTACGTGAGCGCTTACAAAACCCAAACTATACTCTCCACATACGCTAAGAAACAATAAACAAAATCCATAATCTACTATTTACACAAACTTACGTGAGCAGTTACAAACACAAACACAAACACAAACACACAAAATAAACAATAAAGAAACCCATAATCTAATATTTACACCAACCTACGTTAACAGTTACAAACACAAAAACAAACACATACAATCTCACTATTAATAAAGAGTTAGTGTTTATATTCACACTATTCTACATACAAACATTGGCAAATCGATAGTTATTTCTTTTCTAGAGTATTGGGTAGCCCTGAAAAGGGCTGTTTTTTTGGAACTTCATGGACACCTGGTTAATGGTGGCACCTTCCAGGCCTGACGCCGCATACACATCTTATCCCCCAGTTACTTTTTACCTTTTGGGGGGAGAGAGCAGAGGCAGGATATGTGGCTTCAGAATCCCAATTTTCGGTTTCTGGGATTCTGAAATTCTTTCTTCTTCTCTCCTTTTCCTCCTCCTCCTCTTCTTTGTATCTTCTCTCCTCCTCTTTGTATCTTCTTTCCTCTTCTTCTTTATATCTTCTCTCCTCCTCTTCTTTGTTTCTTCTTTCCTCCTCCTCTCTTATCCTTCCCTCCTCCACAATGGCTTCCGCGGCCAGTTCATTTAATATGCGCCTGGCATATTCCAGATGCACATGAAGTTCCAACAGTTTCTCCAGTCTCGTGTTCATTTTTGGTGTTGATCAATCAACAAGGGTAGTTGGACTGCCGAACGAGTTTCAATTTATAGTGAAAGCGCGGACGTGAAGGAAAATATCCCCCTAAAAACATAAAATTGATCTTACCTACATCATGACCAAAAACAACAACGCGCGGACCTAAAAGAAACACTCACTCACTTTTTATGCTACCCATCCCTATTTTAAATTTTTTTATAAATCACTTCAAGGGACTATCCACATACGCAAAGCAATCCAATCTAACCCCAAATATACACCTCAAACACCAAAAAAAGACATCATTTTAATCTACTATCCATACCAACTTACTTAAGCACTTACAAACACAAACACACAAACACATACCCTCACATTTTTTTAAAAAAGAGTTAGTGTTTATATTCACACTACTCTACCTACACACATTCGCAAATGGATTGTTATTTCTTTTCTAGAGTATTGGGTAGCCCTGAAAAAGGCTGGGTTTTTTTGTTTGCTATGGCATTCTTGTTTAGTTTCTAAGAATGCGATGTCCTCTGAGGATAGACTTTCTGGCGATAGGTCTGCTTCTTCGAAAAGAGAAGAAGAACTCTTTGGTGTCGATACGACAATCGACAAAGCCTCTGTCAGCTTCAGGTTGCTGCTGCTGTTGTTGTTGTTGCTGCTGTTGCTGCTGTCTCTGAAGTCTGTACTTCTCTGTCCATTCTTCTTTTTCCCTGTTCGTTTCTTCTCTGAAGAGCTCTTCTATCAGGTCTTCAGTGATTTTTAACATTCTCACATTCTCTATTTCTTCTGGCTTCGGTATCAGACTGTGTCTGACCCTATGCAAATTCACGTAGGCTTCGTTGAGCTTAGCTAGTTTGGAGCACATCTTCGTAGGAGGATGAGTCGACAATGGATGGTTAGACTGGAAACAACCCCGGTTCTTAAAGTCAAAGCGCGGACGTGAAGGAAAACATCCCCCACACGGTTTTTGAGTCGCAACGTTTAGTGAGTGTCATGAGAGGGATAGTAAGAAATGAAAGAGCACCAATCCAACATTCGTATAGCTAAACAAAAGACAAAGGCATTTTTTATTCAAAAATCACTTAACACTAAACAACAACAACTCTAACATTTTTTAACAATAATCCAACATTAAAAGTTTCTCCACTAGGTAAAGAGGGATAACAGTCTTCTATGGTTTCTAGTAATCTAGGATGACTTCTCTCAAACTGTTGATTTCTATGGTATTATCGAATTCTGCATACAGGATGGCGTTCACCGTTTCATCAGGGTCTCGGTCTTTAAACTGAATTTCCACACGAATCTGGCCGGATTTTATAGGGTGGAAATGTCCCTCGTCGCTGCCTTGGTCTGGAGTGAAATCAAAAGCCCACAAAGCATAGCCTCCTGCGTAATCGTCGTACGTAATGCCGTGACTGGTATTGGTTCCTAACTGGCCGGTGGCTTCGTACAGGGACAAGTACGATCTCAAGTAATTCTTCTTGGTAAAGTCAGGTTCGAAAGGTCGGGTACACAAGGTCTTGCCATCGCGACTGACTTCGATCTTGGACACGCCAAAGTGTTGAAAGTAGAAAGGATTTTTTTCGGCAGCTCCGTTGAAGGCTGTATTCTCGACGATACCAACGATCAAACGTTTGGGTAACTGTCCTTGGAACAGATGATCTTCGATCATGGATCGCTGTCCCTTGGGAATGGTGAAGGTTTTCACTTCCACGCGTCGTATGGGATGCTTGGCGGTCGTTCTGCTCAACGTCTGACTGATGTCGTTTCCCACTTTAGGTAACACTTCCACACGGCGTACGTAGAGTCTGGCTTCTAGGATTTTGGTTTTGTAACCGTCACTATCAGCCATCAAATTGAAAGCGGCACTCCTACGATTCAGTCTCAGACGGATATCCACCCCGTTCAGCAAATACTTTTCTTGCAACCACATGTCCAAATGCAAACGATCCATCAGTTCTAAACTTGTGTTGACTCCCGTGATTCTCTTTTTTCGTTCTACTAATCCGTCATTGTTGTCTTTCTTTTCATCAGTTTCCAAATTTTCAAACTTGGTAGGTTCGTCAGCTTCCCATAGCACACAGGGATTGAGATGAGTGTTCTTGGCATCTATTCCGTACGTCAAGAGATTTTCCAGGTAGGCACGATAAGGGTAAGTATCCATGCTGCTACTGACCAGTTTGTTATTCAAGTACAAGTCCACTCCACTGAACAAGGAATGCATGAAATTGTTGACGGGAGCTACTGCTTCATCGTCTATAGCACCTCCAGTCTTATCTAGAATTTTGACTTTCAGTTTCAAGTAACTGCTATTCAGATCGATGTAATCTTCGGGCTGTCCTTTGATTTCAAACTCGATGGGAACGGAATCAGCCAATGAGGAGACGGGATGAAATTCCACCCATTGGGATTCTTGCATGGTCATCATGGTGGGGGGCATGGCAAACAGATCCAGTTCCGACTTGGAACAAGCGCAAGACTCTCGGTGCATCATTTTTTTGTTCTTTCTCAATAATCGAAAACGTCTAAGTCCCGAACGGTTCTTCTTTTCTTGGCCTTTCTAGCTTGAAGTCTGGTGAAAGGGTGTTTTCTTCGTCGTCTCTTTCTGCCTTGTCCTTGCTGAATGCCTGACTCGGTAGCGTGCAGGGCATTTATAGGTGTGTCTTGTCGGCCCAAAATGTCTTTGCCCGTTCGCAGCAAGACATTTTTGCCTGCCTCATGAAGGCTTCTTTACGGTTTTGTTTGTCGATCATGACATTTTGGAGAAATTCTTTGCCTTGCGTCAGTGCCGCATCTTTCAAGGCGTGCAATCCGCGTGTCACCATCGGTTTCAATACTGGAGCCACCGAACGAAAGGCCGATTTTAACATATCTCCTAAGCCGTGTCCTCGCTGTCGAGCAACCCCTCGGTACACTGGATGCATGACTTACTTACGAGTCGTGAGAGAACCGTTTTCGAAAATGGAGTTTCACCGTGACTTTTCCTTTGGTGAATGGAATATTTTGTCCCAGATCTTTTTTTATAGCAATGTTGATCGTGTCCAAATACGACTTGTTGACAGGCAAATAGTGAGGATGTACAAATTCACGGTGAACGTGGTAAGTGTTTCCACCTTCCTGGTCACTTGTCGTGGTACTATCCACTTTGAAAGGAATGACACGCAGTAACGGTACGGAGGTGTGTCCCACCACGTTGTACTCCACCACATCGGAGTACACAAACATCAAATTCAGTCCTTGGTTCAGTTCTACAGGGAATCGAAAAAACTTGTAAAATTCCGTATTGCTGTTGATCTTTGGTTTAAAATTTGGAGCCATTTTTGTGTCTCCACCTAAAATATCAAACAAGTCACGATTAAATCTGATGGACATCGTTTGGGTATCCTGAAATTTCATCAGTAAGCGACGAGCCACTTTATGGTACTCCAGGGTGACACTTTTTTTGATTCTGTTCAGGGCTTTGCCAAAAGTTAACTCGAACCTGGAAGCAGTGGTGTCCATCAAATGTTGGCCACTAAAATAAAACCCTGCCGGAATTTTCAAGGTGTAGATATTGAAGGGTGAATTGTTGGATGGTCTTGTGTCCCCTGAAAACCCGATGTCATTCATGGCTTCTTGTAATTGTTGGTTCAGGATTTCGACCTCAAAAGTGTTTTGTTTTTCGGTGATGTTTTGGATTTGTGTAGGGTGAATCATTTCTACCAAAGCCACTTCCCAGTGGGCTTCGTGATCTAAGGGGATGGCCTGAGGTAATTTGGCCGTGTAACAGCACAACGTGTTGTGGGGAAACACCTCCATGGAACTGTCACTGGGTAAGGTTAAGTAAAATTGGTTTTGATGACTCATAATTCCAGAGTTCTGTGGCTGTCCGAGGGGTTACTGGACGTCACAGGCGTGTCTCCGTCTAAAATGGGGTTCTGATTGTGGTTGAAGTGGTGACTGGCACTGGCACTGGACACAATGTTCCCGGGGTTCCCGTTCGAGGAGAATTTCAGGCAGGGATTAGGAAGCAGGTAACCGATGCAACTGCTCAATAAAATGGTCCACAATTGTTTGTCTCCTTGTTGCAAACTCAAATTGGCAATGGCTGCCCCGATGACACAATACACCACGAAGATTTGGCAGAAAAAGACGATTTGCGTTTTAGGCACACGTTCTCCACACCACACACACAAGGGTTGTTTTTGTAAATCTTGCACAGAAGAACTAGGTGAAGGAGGAGTGGTCGACGTAGCTGCGTCTGTGTGAAAAGGCATGATGGTCACTTCTTTTTATAGTCGATGACTTGCGAAGCGTCGATCCAAGAATCGAAACTGGGTGGATATCCTTTCCAACGTACTTTGACTTCTTTGACACGTCGTTTGCCCACTTTACGGGTTCTGCGTTCGAGAATGCTTTCGATGTCGTACACGTCGTCTTCTTTTTTCGTGACACGTTGTAACTCGGGCAAACAAAACGTTCTTTTGAGCACTTCTCCGTTCATGTCTTCCAATTTATAGACAGCAGGATGACGGCCATGCACTCGTCCAGTGACGCGAAACAATTCGGTCGTCCAGTTAGGTAAGTAACCTTTGTCGAAAGTGCGTTTGGTTTTGCCAATGCGCACCCAATCTCCTACGGCCAACTCTCCACTTTTCTTGGGGACAGCCCTCGTCGGGGATGTACCAAACAGACGCTCAAACACCAACACTTCGTTGTCGGGAGTCACGTCTTGCGGGGCACGTCCGATGCTTCCATGGTAAGACTGGTTGTACGCTTGCACCAGGTGCGGTAAGATGTCGATGTACTTCAGAGTGTGGTGATGCGTAAAATATTTCCACATGCGTTCATTCAAAGTGCGTTGAAAACGTTCCACGATGCTGGCTTTGGTTTCGGGATTCTCGGTGGTAAAAAAATGAATGTCACGTTTCTTTAATTCTTTTTGGAAAGCTTGGTTCAGAAATTCGGTACCTTTGTCCGTTTGCCATCGAAGAGGGTGACGACCGCTTTGTTTCAACACCCGTTGCAGGGCTCGCACTAACTCGCTGCTCGATTTGGAAGTCAAGGGTACGACCCGAGCAAATATGGAAAAGACGTCGATGACACAAAACAAATATTTGTAGCCACGATTGTAGCTGGCCAAATGAGAGACATCGGCTAAATCGGCTTGCCATTGATGATCGATGCCTTCCACTCGGGTGCGACTTCTGGCAAACTTGCGTCGAATGGGTTTGTGTAAAGTGTAGGTAGCTTGTTCTTGTAACCATCGTTGCACTTGAGGTAAACGGAGACTTTTCAGTCGAGTTTTGGCAGCACGATACAATTTTTGAACTCCTGCGTAACCTGCAGGATGGGAGGGATCGTAGTAAATGCTGGCTAAGACTTTTTCCATTTTTTGTGTTGGTTGGTGTGTTAATAAGACACCCACTCTTGGAGGATGCTACTCTTTTTCTCTTGGGGTACAATCTTGGATTGCAATGCTTTGCGTGTGCGGCCGGCAATAGGTGTCGAAGAGGAGAAGGATGTCTGAGCGGGGGATATTGGTTCTTGTTTCACTTCTGTCTTCACTTCTGTCTTCACTTTCTTTTTGTCTTGTGAGGAAGAAGGGGTGGCCATCATCTTTTTAATCCATCCAATTCTGGAGGTAGGTGGTGTTGTTAACTTGCGTACTTTTTCTGGTGGAGTTTGAAACCCTTCCTCTTCTTCTCCTTTTTCTGTCTTGGTCACTGGTGCTGGTGGTACTGGTACTGGTACTGGTACTGGTGATGGTGCTGGTCTTTTCATCAAGGTCTTAAAATCTTTCAGAGTGGGTAGAGCTGTTTCGTCTAAAGCTTTCTGGTGAAAGAGTTGCAGTCTTTGCAAGAGTTGACCGTACTTTTGCGATTTTTCTGTTTCGGACAAATCTTGGCGATCCATCAAGGACTGCAATTCGTGTTGTAACTGGGACATCTCGCTCAAATTGGGATTGGGAGGTAAATGCGGGGTGCGTTGTTCTTGCCACCGATGGTATTCCATCCATCGTTTGTAAGGCACTAAAGCTAGTTTTCGTCCTTCCATGGGGTTGTCAGGGGTCGATTCTGAGATCTTGGGACTTCTGAGGCCCTTTTTATCTTGCTCCCACCAGTCCTCCCAACATGGTTCCCAAGACTCCTTTCAGTATGGGACCTAACAAGAGAGGCAAAATGCCTCCACGTTGGACCAACATCTTCTTTTTTTGACGAATGGGAATTTTCTTTCGAACCATTAGGCGAAGAACGTTACGATGCTTGCTTAAGCATTGTTTCTGGTGTTTGGACAAAGGGATCGTGCCTTTCAAAACGTTCAAACAACATTCGCACACGGTATCGATGACCTCTTTGGAGGTTGTTTGAATGAGTTTCTTTCGTAGGGTGGAGAAGCTTTGGACAGGACAGGTAACATGTCCCCATGTTTGGCTAAACGTGGTGGCAGTCCTTTCCTTTTCTTTCCTTCGGGTTTTCTGGAGGGTGACATCTTTGAGTCTTCAGGAGCACCAAAAAAAACCCCACTGATACCCGACTTTGTCACAGGCCTTTTTTATACTGGAACGCGTCGCCACTGATTGTCTTTACGT
This sequence comes from Sinohyriopsis cumingii, assembly GCA_028554795.2. Taxonomy (NCBI): domain Eukaryota; kingdom Metazoa; phylum Mollusca; class Bivalvia; order Unionida; family Unionidae; genus Sinohyriopsis; species Sinohyriopsis cumingii. Next base: position 8,890,020 of record CM068825.1, read on the forward strand.
CGTATCAGTTTGAGGACAGGCATGACACGTCGTGCAGGGGTACGTAACGGACTAAATCGAGCCAGTTCTTGCTTGGACAAATCCAGTAAACTTTGTAACATGCCCGATCTTTCATGGACTTTGATTTTGGGAGAAGGTACTTTGTGAGCAGCAGCCACTGCCACTAAATTGGAGGGTCCTGCCACTGGGGAAGTTCTTTTGGGGGTCATCAACGGAGAAGTTCTTGGTGTAATCAATGTCTCCAAGTACTCTTCAGTTCCTGGTGTCATCAACGGAGAAGTGGACAAACGTGACGATGCCGGACACGCAGTCACTGCCGTGGCAGATCGTGGTTTGCGAGTGTAAGGTTGCGTCCTGGCCGAAGTGCCTCTCTTGCGACTAGTTTTCTGTGGACTTTTCTTTTTCTGGGGACTTTTTCTCTGTTTCTTTTTCTGGGGGCTTCTTTTCTTTTTCCGGGGTGGTGGTGTCTGGTCAGAGGAGGGTCCTGCCACTGGAGAAGTTCTCCTTGGGGACCTGGTCTTTTTCTTTTTCTTCTTGGGGCTTCGTTGGACTTTTGTCTTGGGTATAACTTTGGGGGCATTAGGATCCCATCTTAAGAGTGAGCGAATGATGACCCCTCCTAGAGTACCGCTCCCTCCAGGTTTCAAAATGATTTGTATTTTGGTTTGAGTGTCGATGCGGGGATCGGCCAGTTGGACCAAAGCGACTTTGTTTCGATCAAAAAAGCGTTTGGTTTGATGAGCAATCTGAATGATTCCTTGGAGTAATTGACGTGCCGTCACCGTGAACCATCGTAAGACTTCTTTGAGACTAGCTTCTAAGACACGAGCTCGTGTTTGTGGATCTTTTTCTCGACTGATGCCATACAAGGCACGAATCAATTTGACGGGAAGATGCGACTGAAGGGACGTCATGTTCACACTGTGTGATACAGACGAAAAAGGGTCTGAGGTTTTTTTATAGATTTTTTGATGGGGAGTGAAATGAAGTCGAGGACGGAGACGTGTACAGGACAGGCCCTCCGTCTTGGCACCAGTGGTGAAACAAGTGGGTACGAAATCTCAAATCCTCGGGAGTCGTAGGTTTCAAATCGACGAGTAAATAGGCGTGTGGAGTTTGAGTGGCATCGTCGTACGCCTGAGTCAGCCAAGGCGTTCCTAACTGTTTGGCTAAGACTTGCACTTGCGATTTATCTCGAGGGCTTTTAAACAAGACCACGTAATGCGCATTGAGACTGATGGTGCGATGGGCTTTACTTTGTTGAAACAAATTTTGGGTGATGTAAACGACACTGGCATTACGGTGATGCCCTTTGCGCGTGAACCACAGTTTAATTTCTTCTTCGTCTTCTCCTAACATGTCGTCGAAAATGACCAAATGGGTTTGACGGGAGTCAGAGACGATGCCGTCGTCTTCTTTAGGAATGCCTTCCACAAACACGATGGAATCGCCTTGACTTTCTCGCAAGAGGTTGTACGCCGATTGCCACTCTTTGTAACACCACACGATCCGTTGAGGTGGCCGATCGATCAAATGATGTTTATGTTCGATCAAACGTTTGACGAATTCGGTTTTGCCTGAACCGCTAGGTCCAGCAATGAGCATGTTAAAGGGATGGCGAAGATACAAAGCCTCCCAACTGGCACGATCTAAGTGTTCGTCGATGACTTTGACAGTAGAGGAAGAGGGAGCAGAGACAGCAGAGGTAGCCATGGTGTGAGAAATGTCACTTGTGACACGAAAAACAAACAAGACAAGAGTTTATATACTTTTTCAGAACACGTTTATTGAATGTTTCAAACATGAATACGAAAGACAAAAATACATAAAAGCCAAAGGCTTAAGTACAAGAATAAAAGGCACATGATAACCATGAACGTGGAATAAAATCAAGTGTCTGTACAACAACCACATGTTTTGGGTAAAGTTCTAACCAGTTCTATAGTAGGGGGTAAGGTCACACAAGTGTCCTCCCGAAAGGGTCTTTCAGGCCTGTCCACGACAGTCCTGTCCTGGGTGACGGGTTCTTCTGGCACCGTCACTAACACAGGTTGAAAAGTAACTTTTTTCCTTGAATAACTCTCGTGCATACTGGGTCACCTCTTGTGTCCTAGCCTCAAAACCCTGGGCTCGGTGATGTCCAACATTTGACTCCTAACCAATCTGGTTTCTTCTTCGTCAACGACATGGTAAGTTACTTCAATGAACAATGAACTATCGATCTTGCCTAGGGTGCCTTTTTATATACAGACCAATACCGACGTGACCGTACGGCAACGTAAAGTGATTGGGAAGTCGCACTCGCTTCTGGTATACAATTTGATAGACTTTTTCCAAGGGTCGACTGACGATGTGGTGAGTGGGTAAACGTACAATCTTGTTCGGTTGATAGGTGGTCACTTTAAAGCTTCCATCCTCTCCCGATTGCAAGGCTTCTTTCAATACCCCAAAGTTGACCACTCGACTGGTACGATAATTCAGAGTCAGTCCTTTCACTTTGCACTTCGTGTGCACTTCTCCTTGTTTGTCCCGGTATTCGTAGCCGTAATTTTTGGGGCCGCCACTGACGAAACTTAGAATCTTGTCGTCGGGATGCTCGTCTGTCCAGGCTCCTAAACGGTCTCCTTCGATGTCAGGGTGCTGTTGACTCGGGTGATGGATGTAAATGCAACTGTCCGTGTCAAAGTACAGGACCCGATCCCCTAACAGTTCTAAAGCTTCGCACAATTTTAAGCGAGCATGAGCTGTCACGTAAGCCTCAATGATGACATTTCCAAAAGGGTCGTCTTGTACAAAGTCCAGATCTTCTTCGTAATTGACCAAGATCAAATCCTCTCGAAATTTTCCACAGCAACGCCGTAAAATGTCCACGTCGGAACGACAATACTTTAGCATTTCTTCCTGAAAGTCGAAAGGGTCCGAGGCGTGAGCTTGGTACCAAGCGTAGAAAGCTTCTCGTTGTTCGGTACGCATGTTATCGGGGTCGTAATAGTGAGCCTCAGGTAAATGGTTTCGAACGGCATGTTGATTGGCTTCCGTATTGAAAAAGTGAGGAAAGTACCCTTTAGCCATTTCTGTCATTCCAAACGGTTTAGGCATTCGACTCAAAGGCATGGCCAAGTAACTCATCGAATCTTTAAACTGCACTTGTCCCACTTGCATGAAAATGATTTTGGCTCCGTTCAAAGTCACTTTAGGACGCTCGGTGCCTTGTTCCGTATAGTATCTGAGAAGAAACTGTCCATCGTATCCGGAGAAATTGTGAGCCATCACCGTGGCATGACGATGACAATCTCCGTAACGTTCGATGTCCTCTTGGCTCCACGTCTTGTCGATGGGATCTAAGACCCATTGGGCAAAATCGGCTAACGTGTTCGGTCCTCGAAAGATTTTTTCACGCCCTCCAGGAATCTTGCTGCAGTGAGGGCAATGACTGAAGATAGGTTCTTGAATGCACTTCTCGCACGCTCGATGAGCCACGCAGAAATTAGGAATGTGAATGCCGGTCTCTTGCATGCATTCGAAATCGAAAAAGATGAAATTGCTTTTCTTCTTGTGACCGTCCTCTTTCTCTGGTGGGGGTTGGTATTTTTGCTCGTAGCATTTTTGTTCCAAGTCCACGATGTGGTGACAAATGTGACATTTTTTCTTTCCTCGACATACGTGTGCCTTGGTACTGTTGGTACATATGCCTTGTCTACACGTAGGGCACAATCTCAGGAGTTGACAAGCACATTTCTTCTGTGAACCTTGTGTCTTCAAATGTTGTTGGTAACAGGTAGGGCTGACAAACGTGCGCAGACAAGTCGAACAAGGCACTGGTTCTTCGCTCAGACAGGGTGGAGAGGCCAAACATCCTGAGCATTTCCATCCACAATGCTTGTGTTGCTCTCGATTATTATAACCATAGTCACATTTCTCACAGTAATATCTGTATCCCAGGAATCCGGTGATAGTGGTAATGGTATCGAAATGGTCATCGTGATGATAAACATGAATGTATTTTCCGTCCTTAAAGTCTTGGCCTCGAAACAACAGAGGTCCGTGCATTTCTTGAGGGTGCACTTTCAAGGTGTAGCGTGGAGCTAGGGCATATTGCAATTTTTGCATCTCAGGAATGCCACAGGGTGTGTCTTTGGACAGACCAGCTTGTTGCAACAGGAGTTCTGCTTCGTTTCGTTGTTTGGTTCGGTTCGATTTTCGAATGTTCTCCCAGGTTCTTTTCCATTCTACCGTGTCGTTCTTGTTGGCATAGGTTCGTCCCACCACGATGGCACGGGCTAAGCACATCTGGTCTTGAGGGTTGTTAATTCGGACGAGACTTGTTTTGGTGTTGCGAAGGTCGTCCACCAATAACATCTTTTTGCATCCAGTCCCTTGAGGAAGAGAGACGTGAGCCATTTTCAGTGTGGCTTTACCATCGGTGATGTCAAACTGGTCATTAGATTGTTGTACGTGTTGAATCTTGTCCATGACTTTGGAAGGGGTTAGTTCTGCGGGTCTGCTAAACTCGATCCAAACAGGGGATTTCAAACCGTCGTGATCTATGGATAGTGTCAAGCGATCGTCTTCTTTGGGTTGACATTGTCGCTTGAGTGAGGTGAGCAAAGAATCGCACATCTCGGTGATAAACCCTTCTGCTTTCTCCAAGGGTACGTCGGCCTTGAAATCTTTAAACTTCACCGTGTAGGTGTAAGCCGTGGTTCTAAATTTTCTAGAGGAGCGCTTTTCCGTCTCTCGAATGGAATAGTACTTTTCAGGGTTGACTAAGGGTGGTGAACTTGGTTTAGAGGGTTCGGATTCTGGTTCACTCATGTCCTCTTCAAAATCACTGGCATGAATTTGTGCCAAGACTTCGGCTCTGGTACGAGGCGATAGATCACGTTTCTGCCTCTTACTTTCTTCTTCTTCTTTCTTCTCGAATGAATAGGATCGTTTCATCTTGAGTGCAAAACGTCAAATGACTCAAGTTTAAACACCATAGACTAATTTATAGTCATGACAAACCAGTGTATATAAAAGGGTGTGTGTCTTGTCCTTTCACTATTCATTTCACTCTCAAACCGACCACAACGATGGAAGAGACTACCCAGATGGAATGTTTCGTCAGAGCTTTGCGAGGGGTCATTAGAAAATTCTCTTCAGACCAGCCTACGGACTACTCTCCTTCCTTTCGAGATAAAAGTCAGGATACTTGCGATATCTGTCAGAAGAAAGGGCATTGGTCTTCAGAGTGTCCAGACCGTCAAAAAAGAACAAAAACAGGGGCTAGAAAAGACAAAAGTCAAGATACCTGTTATTATTGTCAAGAAAAAGGACATTGGTCTCCAGATTGCCCAAAAAAGAAACAAGAGGAGTCAGAAGAAAAGAAGGATTCTTCGGAAGAAGAGAGGGATTCTTCGAAAGAAGTGAGGGATTCTTCAGAGGAAGAAGAGGAAGAAAGAAGACAATTCTATTTAAAAGAGGCAAAGAAACAGGAGAAGAAAAGAAGGGAAGAAAATGAGGAAAAAACGGTGAAGAAATTCAAAAAACAGAGAGACTAAATAATGAGAAAGAAGAAGTGTACGAATTTTTTAAAGTGTTCTGTTGTGAATTGTGAATTGGATTGTAAAAAATGGATAAAAGAATACATGAATGATATAAGGTAAGTGTCTTTGAGTTTTGATTTTAAAATAAGAAGCTACACTCACGCACTCATACACGGACACGTACTATAAGGGTAAAATGGGTGGGGTTTATTTTTGAGTTATTGGCAAATTGAAATTGTATTTCTTTTCGAGAAATGTGGGTGGCCCTGAAAAGGGCCTTTTTTCTTTATGGTGTAGGAGTGAGTTTAACCAATCAACTTTAACTGCCTTAAGCCTTTGCCACGGCCAAGGCCTACCTCTGATGATTGGGTTGAAATCACTAAGGGTGGTAGGACAGGCTTAGTCACAGGGTTGGCGTGTTTAGCTCGGGAAGGTCGTATTCTCTTCGGTCGTGATAAAGAAGTCTAATACATTTGTTTCAGACTTCCTAACTCCGCTAAAATGTCCAACAGTACCGTAGCCGTTTGATTTTCACCCTCTTGTTTCTTTGCTGCTACTTCTTCTTGCTGTTGTTGCTGTTGTTTTTTTCTTACCTCTTCTTGTTGCTGTTGCTGTTGCTGTAGGAGAAAAGCTTGTTCCGCTTCCTTTTGTCGTTGCATAAATTTCTCCAATTCTTCTTTCTGTCTCTGTCTAAAATTCTCCACTTGCGGTAATGAAGAAGGTAACGAAGGTTCCGGAACAAATTCTTGCGAGGTAAGAAAATCCACAAAATCCCAATGTACCTCTTCTGAAAGTAAGTCCGGGTTCCCTTGGGCAGTCTCCCCTGCTGGTGCACCCCAATGGATCGTTTTCTGAGTTTCCGTCATGTTGAATCACTGTCGCATAGATTGACTGCACACAAGCGCTAGCGAATCTATATAGACCATGTGACGTCACAAACTGTTCTCTTCGGATTGGATGCAAGCTGACTGAATTTTGTAACGCGTGTTCGGATTGGTGAATGAACTCAATCCGTTTCAATCCTACCTCTGCCTATAAATAAGCGCAGTTCACTATATTGATTCACCTGTTCTCGTCGCTTCAAGATGTGGACCACAGTTGAGTCATCCACCCTTGTGTCTTCCATGATGTTTAGGACGGACATGCTCATGTATGTCCGATCCAAGTGGACCGTTGTCCACAGGACAAACACCAGCCTGTGGATACGTAGGATCTACGTTGAAAGACAAGGATGCCTGAAAAGAGTGCTGATTTACGGACCAACAGTGAGACGTAGCCTAAGGACAAGAAGAAGACCAATGCGGTACCATTTATGTTAATGAATACATTAACATAAACCCAAAGGCCCTTTCCAGGGCAGCCATATTTCTCGAAAAGAGATAGCCTTTCCATTGCCTACCCTTTTTAAAATTTAAATTTAAATTTAAATTTAAAAAAACTTTTTAAACAAAAAAAAAAATTGCATATTCAATTCCCCTTGTCCCTAGACAAACCCAAACTCTATTCCCATGTTCAATTCCCTTTGTCCCTAGACAAGCCCAAACTCTATGTTAAATTCCCATTGTCCCTAAAGTGACCCAGCGTTTTTCTCCATGTTAAATTTCCATTGTCCCTAGAGTGGCCCAGGGGTGTTTCTAATGCTGAGTCCCATTGTCCCTAGGGTGGCCCCATTCACTACTTAGGTTGTTCCCTCTGTATTTTGTAGTGCAACTAGAACTTCCTGATTATTTGGTATCATTGTAGAGCTACATCTGCCTACCTTTCTATAATAACACACACTTTAGTGTATCATACATGACCTTGACGATACAGAGATCGGCAGAAAGCTACTACCTCCTGCCACGTAAACGCGGCACCAGGGGTTAATGAGTTAAGTGGGTGACATGTATGAAATGGAGAACTAGTGTGTGTTGGTAGTATGTGTAGCGCTACCATACACCAGAGGAGAAGAACTCCAGTGATATCAGTTAGTTGCCTATGCTATCGTTACTGAGTGATGAAGGAGTGATATTATTTTTCGATTGGCAATGATAATGACTAAGCGCATGATTAGCAACACCTATATTAACATTCCTGTGCAGAGAAGTGGAGTCCAATGATTATCTGGATTCATTGATTCATTCATCAAATCAAATCATCAAAGAAGATGCTAGTCGGGAGTAGAATTTGATAATTGTATCATTGAACGTTACGTATGTCTATGATGTAATCCCCGCAAGATGTATGAATTAGGTCTTGGTCATTACCATACAACTGAGTGTGTACAGTATCTGCTCATTATATCTTGCAGCTACATTCAGCTAAGATTTCACAGCATAGCAGTTATCCACTTGGAATAGTACCAAGCTAAGATATCACATCATATTAGTTCCCCACTTGGAATAGTACCAAGCGGTTAAAAGCAAATAAAAGAAGTGCTTCAGAAAATTAACAGATGAGGGCTTCGTGGAGCACTTAAAGCATGTATGTTGCAGAATAGACTAGTGTCTATACTGAACTGGCAATTGATGCTCTAAGAGATATCAGCAACAACCGTATTTTAATAGAAGGGTTGGATACCCAGAATTGCGAGCAAGGCCAACGCAGGTACTGGTGCTGCCATAACGGTCGCGAATTAACGCCGACATATGTCATTTGCTGTAGCTGTAGTAATGAGTAAGTCTTTCTTTGTACCGCTTAGATTCAACTCAAGACTTTCAAAACGTTAGTGGTTTTACAATCAGCGACGATACGAAAACTGCCGTACTCCAAATATGTGGGGTTGTAATATCATATAATGTTAGAACTGCCGTTCAGGTGTATGCCTTATGCCGTTATCTCGATGTGAACTGCTGTCCATGGACGAAGGCAAAAAACCTATGCACAACATATCTATGATATTAATATATAATGTGCAATTTCAAAACAATTCATAATTAAATTCCAAGTAATCGTTAATGTCCCGCCATTAATAAAAACATAATAATGTTCCAAATGAATTACACAAGTCAACATGTACCACAATGCTATATTCCAAACTGTTTTTGAACGAGTTTTCCATATTTCTAAGGTAATGCTGTAGTCCAACTGTCTACGATTACCTTCTGATTCCGCTGAATATATTGAATACATAATTACACTCGAATTATATATGAACACAGTTATGAGTCAATCCATTGTATGAACATAAAACAAGGATATCGTTTTAAAGATTCTATGCACAAGAATTACACTATACCAACAAACACCAATATATTCCATTATATTAAATGAAGGCCAGGTAGTGAAATCGGATTCAAGTAATCATGTTATACGTCTTAAATTCGTGACAAAACTTAGGTAGGCGTTGATTAGATAACACTTAATCACGTAAAATAATATGCACACAATCTACATTTGTATATTAGTACAAGCGACATAAGTTCGCTCGTGCTAATCATTTGACCCAGAAAAGGTCGAGACTCACTCAAAGCTTTAGCAAAATCTGTTTGCAGCGGAAAAGCAGCGGAAATCATTATGTTCTGTGGTTCCTCGCCGACCAACGTGCACACATGAACAGTATGGACAATAGTTGGCTGATATGAGGCGTATCCAACGCGTTCTTGCCATACGACGCGGACTTTCAGGAACAGGTTGATAAAAACGGATGTCAGACCGACCGATAATGTGCATGCTTTGTAGCAAATGTGAAAGTTAGGGAACCGTCATATTCGCTATTGTCCGCACTCGGTATGGCCTGAATGTCTACTGTGAAAGTAGCGAATAACTAGAACTGTTGTTAAGTATGCTCGAAATTGGGAGTTGTGCGTCTCTAAACCCTATAGTCACTAATTAATGAGTTGAATTTGATCCCGCAGAAACTTCATTAATCCCACTAAAATCAGATAGAAGCCTTTCTCATTTAAGATGTATTATTCATTTACATAACTGAAACCAATAACAAATTGCCTGCATGATTTATTTACATGTTGATACTTGCTAATATGGGTTTCTTACAGTCCATTAGACATTGAATTTGCAATAATAATCAAAATAAGAAGGTTTTACTTGTAAGTTCGGATATTAATATTTACTGATTCGTGTTTTATGATGGTATTTATTAGGTGGTTTGAAAATACAGTACGCATTGTGCTATCAGAGATCAGATAGTAAGCATGGAGCAGAATGTTGCTCGATTCATAACATGTGTTACCTTTTTAATCAGCATTACTTATGCTGCATTCATTTACACATCGGTGATCTTTTAAAATTGTACAAATAAGCTATCTCTTAAATCATAAAATAATTGTAATTCTGATTTTGTACCTGGTAAATTACATTACATCCTCTCAATTCTCAGTTATTTGTCACCACCATTATCTAATTATTAGTAAACTCATGTAATTTTTTTCTTTTAAGCATTTTCGTTAAATTCAGCAAATTAGCTGTATGTTTAGCTCCATCAAGATTATCTTCAATATGCTGAACACTGACTTGAAGACAGCATATCAGTATATGAAAATGGCTTACTCAGCAGTTTCTAAACGACAACTAACGTGAATATTGCATATTGGCAAATAAACATCGGTCATGTTGCAGTTTCTAAAAGACAGTTGTGTTTAATACAACAAATTGGAATTATATAGACTATATGTTAACATTGTTTGAACACTAGTGGAACAAATGATAACGATATAGGTTTAACATGGAAATGGTATTATACGGACAAAAGTGTTTATAGGGACACAAATGTTCATGAGGACCACTATCAACAATGTTACAAGTGGCTGACCCCAATCGGTTTTATATATTAATATTGTTAAAACTGACCTCAATAGGCGCCACTAGAAACACTTATTAGAAATACTTAAATTTGTCCATATGTTTAACATGGGAATGGTATTATAGGCACAAAGTGTATATGGGACTAAAAGTGTTTATAGGGACAACATTGTCTCTAGGGACAACAATATTTATGGGGCCAAAAGTATTTATGGGCCAAAAGAGTTTCTAGAGACTAGGGAAATGTAATGAAAACATTTTATTTAGTATAGACGTACGGCAAACAAAGTTAATATTTTAAGATCCTATTCAATATATACTTTGTTTTGGAGTTCTTGTTACCAGTCGCGTTTTGACTACAATTTAAAGATACGCATTACAAAGCAGCACCTGCTTTTTTGTTACAATCCAGCACATTATTTTTAATTATTATCCAAACATACAATATATAAATTCGATCAAATGTATTTTGTTTTACTATAGAAAATATATAAGGTTCATTGGTAATGTCAAAGGGTAAAACGATTTGAAAGTGTATGGGTTTCTACGAGAATTTCACAAACGAAAAGGTATCTTCTATCCACCACCCTTTAAATACATTCTGAAAGTCTTGAGTAATCCCTAAGCATCTGCATATACCCTTAGAAGAAAAGTGTATGATGTAAGAGAATATTGAAATCGCAGAAAGATACCATCCTTCACACCATATATTCTATCCAAGACACCACCTACAATATCCAAACTTCTTATGTCTTCCATAAAATTCTTTACCTATTATCAGAGAAAACGAATAAAGCTAAAGAATGGATGAAAATCACACAAACTTACTATCCAACACCCATCCTATATTATCCAACACCCAATACACACTGGGGCGCCGAGTGGCCGAGTGGTCTAAAGCGTTCTCCATTACGGATCACTGCCATCTCACCTCTGTCTGCGTGGTTTTGAATGTTGTATTTGCTATATTTTTCCTAATCTTTCCTTGAAATTTTCTTCTTGTAACAGAAACATTAGACTTGCTGCCATAGTCAGCCACATCTAACCAGCAAGAACCCACTTTTATAACATTTGGAAAAGCTTTCTTCATTGACACTGATGCAGTAATCGGAAGCCAGAATTATCCAATTATGAATGACCAATTGTATTTAACATTACATAGTAACATTTCATTGGATGAGTTTCGTAGCAACACCATATGTTGTTTCACGGCCAAATTATATCAAGCAATACAATCTGATCACGAGACTCATTGGGAGGTTGTTGTTTTTACTGTAGTTTTTAACCAATTGATCAGCCCAAGTTAGGCTATACACAGCGGCCAGTATAAATGGTGGAGAAAGAACCCAGGAAAATCCCGGAAAAAACTACCGATCCACTTGGGATGTCGTTAATGAATGTGGAAATCAAGCCACATTCACCGTCGAAATCCGTAACAAGCAAGTTTGAAAACGAGTGTATAATAATGATTCTGGTTATTACGAAACAAAGGAAGAGATAGGGAGCAATAAAAGCCAAACAGAACAACAATATAAAAAGCCAATCATCAAATGAATATCGATTCGTTGGGTATTCCGTCAATACTTTAATTTGTTGTTCAATATCTAGTCAAAACGATTGCCACTATTTTCAACGATTAGCTTGTCAACGTCCTCTACAAAACTCAGCGAAGTGTACTGATATAGTACCATAAAGTAGCTCATTGTCTCAATATCAATGTTTAGGATGGCGAAACGCTTTCCACACACGTTTTCATTCGATGCCTTTACCATTTTAACTAGAGAAATACAAATACAATTCAGAAGACATCATTATCAACGAGATGTATTTTGTTAACCTATCAAACTGAACCAAGGATATAATCTAATGTTTGTGTTCTAAGATGTGAATGAGTAGAACGTGATGGGAATACAGCCACTCTATTATCCATGTCGTTCCTTTGAAAGTGAATATTGTCAGTGACAGCCGCTCTATTATCCATATCGTTCCTTTGAAAGTGAATGTTGTCAGTGACAGCCGCTCTGTTATCCATATCGTTCCTTTGAAAGTGAATGTTGTCAGTGCCAGCCGCTCTATTATCCATATCTTTTCTTTCAAAGTGAATGTTGTCAGTGACAGCCGTTCTATTATCCATATCGTTTCTTTCAAAGTGAATGTTGTCAGTGACAGCCGCTCTATTATCCATATATTTTCTTTCAAAGTGAATGTTGTCAGTGACTACCGCTCTATTATCCATATCGTTTCTTTCAAAGTGAATGTTGTCAGTGACAGCCGCTCTATTATCCATATCGTTTCTTTCAAAGTGAATGTTGTCAGTGACAGCCGCTCTATTATCCATATCTTTTCTTTCAAAGTCAATGTTGTCAATGACAGCCGCTCTATTATCCATATCGTTCCTTTCAAAGTGAATGTTGTCAGTGACAGCCGCTCTATTATCCATATCTTTTCTCTCAAAGTGAATGTTGTCAGTGCCGCTTATGAGGAAGATGCAAGTACATATCACGTTAAGCGTGAATTTGTATTACCTCACTGCCATCCTTTCAGTAAATCACATTTTGACAGAGTCAAATTTAGCATAGAAGGAGTAGGAGGAAATACTCTATCCTCAAAAGTAAAGTAAAGTAAACTTCATGGTAAAACTATGTTTTAGAAAAACATAATTGATACCAATATATCCTATCACTAAACAAATGACCCGACAACGATAAAATGATTCACGCCATATGTTAAAATCAGTTTTACTTACCGTAATATTCATTTGGGCACTCGAGGACTGGATGCTTAAAAGATAATCCTTTGAAGGAAGGGAAATAATTTCTTTCAAATATCCTCATCGACAATATCTTAAAGTAGCCGTCGTGATATCCTACAAAAATGAGCTCCTTCAAACAGAAGAAAACCCTCTTTTTGGTCGCCCAAATACTCCTATAAAATAGCTGCATGCTTCCTGCGAGGGTATTACGACGTCTTCTACTCCACTTCAAGGAAGAGGCAGTTACAGACGTTTAAAACCCTGCAAATCTCATAACATGTTCACAAAGGGAATAAGAAAAGAAATAGGAAGTGCCAGAGAACTGGACGTGTTTGACTACTAACTGAAAACAATAATTCACGGAGAAACTTGAGAATGTTCCCAGACAGAACTCGATAAATTTGCAGCGCCACTATCAATCGTATGGGCTATTAGGTTTCTGTGCATATAAGTATAATCGGTAAACCACGTCATCCTTTTTGGTTGGTTAAAACAATTGGGTGGGTTAATTACTCAAACATCATATTGGAGAGTTAAAAAGCAATTGGTGGGATATATTATATACAAAGTTGGCTTTGGATAAGATGCAAACGGTTGGATTGGATAGTATAGATATTAGGAATTAGATAGCAAATGATATGTTGGATAGTACGTTTGTGAGATTTCATCGCACCTTTTATATCATACCCATTTCTTCTGGCAGGAGGTGTCAGTATTTTGACACTACACTGGACGTTGATGAGAGGGTGCTTGGGCTGTCGAGTAGGAGATAGTTATCCTCGTGTGCAATTATCGTATGCTCCCCATAAAAGGTTCGACCCTTTCAATTCGCTATCGACGATTTTTACCTTCATATTCCCGTTAACCCATATACCTCTCGATAGTAAACAAAAAGTGGTGGGTGATGGATTCTATATTTGGTGTTTTATACTGTAATCAAAAAGTGGGTGTGGATTGTATATGGAGAGTGATGGATTGTAAATAAAAGTTGCCGGAATACAAAAGCGGGTGTTGAATAGTACTCATAATGTATGTTGGATAGTATCTAAAATGTCATCATTACATTTCCCTTACGTCCCATTATTTGTTCAACATGGAAACGGAGTAAAAAAAAAGTTACCATTAAATTGTCCCTTGTCCCTATAAATTAGTTCGTTCCCATATATACATTTGTCGATATAAAATAATGTTCTCCATAATCATACTTGTTGCTTTCGCTGCATCTTAAACTTGACAAATTTAATGTAGGATTTCGCTTAAGTACCTATAGTGGCACATATTCAGACCCAACCCTAACAATTTACAATGTGACCTACATTGGGGTCATGGGATCGGGTGGTGAGTGGTCTATAGCACTGGTCTTTACTGATCACTGTCGTGTCATCGTTGTCCGTATGGGTTGGTGATATGGCACGTATTGGAGAAGCTTTCCAGATGCTTTAACTGCGTCAGTACTTCTTATCGAGTTTTCATGCGTTCGTCATCAATCAGTTATTCTGACTGCCATGTATAGACTATCGTTAGCTGAAAATAGGGTTAAAGCCACAACGCCCAACCAAATGAGCTCAGACATTTGCAACAATGTTACATTTTGTACCTATACACTCCTTTTCGCAATAAATATGTTTGGCCAATTAACACCATTGGCCTATATGATTATCATTTGTCTTCAAAGTTCCTCCTTGTTATTAATCCCATGTACCACATAGTAATACTGGCATATTTCGAAAAGACGAGTGGATCAAAACGTTTTCTGAAATTGATAGTTGTCACCCCAATTAATCATTCTACTTTTCTTCGTCATCATGTGCCGAAGCCTAGAGGATGAGTCAGAGAACATAGTATGTCCCATTTGGAAAATCTCCAGGGAAGCTGAGACAAAGATAAAACTTATTTTTTCGGTGAATACAATAAGATGTAATAATAGCTAATCATCTTAACTAGAATGGCGACACCATTTCCCTGTAATTACTGGGCTATTAGGTTCCAGTAAGATATACCAGTAAACATTCACCTTCCAGTAAGATATACCAGTAAACATTCACCTTCCAGTAAGATATACCAGTAAACATTCACCTTCCAGTAAGATATACCAGTAAACATTCACCGTAACTAACATCCATCACAGATATTAGTGACCCAACATCGGTCTATTTAGGGGTAATTGAACCCATTAAGACATTGTAATTGTCGGGTTTGGTGTGGTTTTTAGGTTGCTACTCCTTAACGTTAAAAAGACTAAACGACAAACCATGCTTACATCTGGCATATTATCGAAATAAAAGTGGTGTATAAAAAGACTTAATGCGGAACGTAAAACGTGACAAAGAACACCTTGTTTGTCGAGGACTGAGACAGAATTTTTCACCAAAATATATAAACAGAAAGAGAGAGAATATATCCCCCATATATATATTGAAAGCAGAAACACGAAACATTTTTACAACATTTAACTATTGAAAATGTTTCGTGTTTCTGCTCTCAACTCGGGGACACACACACATATATATATATATATATATATATATATATATATATATATATATATATATATATATATATACAGTGGAGCCTCGTTAATCCGGACACATTCGTTCCCAGTGAATATGTCCGGATTAACCAGCTTTCCGGATAATTGAATCATGCACATTTTTATTTTACGATGTCATCACACTGTATGCATGTACATGTATATGCTAATTGTAACTGTACTGTATATTCAATAATGGTTGAAATAAATTAATGAATACTTCTACTGACGTGTGTTTATTTCATATTATTATAACATGTGATTGTACATACATGCTCAGTAAATATAAGTTTAGAGAATGAACACTTTGTTCATGTCGACACTCTCTGCTTCTCCCTCATACAATTTGCCTTTGATGCCCCGCCGATTCTTGGAATTTGTAGCCAACCACGAGAATAGGCAAAGTCAGTGATGCCGAGTTGGTCTCCCAGTATATTTGCCTTGGCAATGAGCATTTCATCGGTGACGGCGGCGTGGTGGGTCCACATGTCTGAGAACCACAAGAAGACGGGCATCATCGACTTCTTGATATTTGGCGTGGCGAGCGCGAGTTAGGTCTGCTGAGTCTGCAGGTATGGAAAATCATTTGCCCGTGGGTTTTTTTATGATGTCCGCAACTGTCGACATGCCAATGACTAAGGATGAATAAGCCATAATATGCTGGTGTATATCTTGAATGGTAGCTTTTGGGTGATCTTTGTGCTGGCAAATCTTTTTTATGCTGGCCGGTATCTCTACTCGTCTACACTTGCTTGATGGTGTCGCCATACTATATGTAAAATGTACAACGAATACAAACTGATATCTCACGTTACGGTAAACTAATGAAATGCAGTCATTTCTATTAGTCGTATTTTACAGCTGTTATTGTTGCTAATGAGCTGATAATTGACGTCCACATTTTATTCTGATATGAAGCCCTATACTGTCCACAGCTTAAATCAATTAACTGTATTTGTACAGCCATCAATAAACTATGATTGTTACACACAATTGGTAAACAACAAAGAGGCTTAATAACACACTTAATTTATTTACCATATGTTATCTCAAAAAGCGTGGACAATTTGATCCCAGTGTGATTATTTAATTATTAACACCCCTGTCGGCGACTAGCTAAAACAGACATTGTTTATACAATCGCTGGTTACAACATGGTCACGCTACCTAGTTTTTCCACACACATGATCACGTGATTAATCGATAACTTTAACATACCACTAGAATTTTAACAATCAGAGATTGATACATTGGCACACTTCCAAATTTGCGTAGGTGAATCTGTATTATCCGACTGACCGTATTTTCATATACGATTTTTCTATTTTTCTTATTTTTGGACAGATTATTTCCGGATTATCGGTACATGTTTTAAAGTAATTTTACACTCTGGTCACCGATTTTGATTTCCGGATCCGCAACGCGTATTTCTTGATTAACGGAGCAAATTAACGTTTAGGAATTCCGTTCCCCTTTGAATTATGTCCGGATAGCGAGGTTTCCGGATAAACGGAGTCTGGATTAACGAGGCTCCACTGTATATATATATATATATATATATATATATATATATATATATATATATATATATATATATTCGGATTCGCCCATTTTGTGAGAAAGCTTGCCAGTAGATTCTCGTGGGTCGGTTGTTATGTCGTGTGCTGTATAATGGCGGTAAACCCCACAACAACAACAGCAACAATATAAAGAGAGAGAGAGAGGGAGGAGAGACACACAGACGCACAAACGATGTTCGTGTGTTGTTTAGTATGCTGCCTTTGTGATCAACTGTATCAAAGGAATGTCTTACTCGAATATAAAAGTAACACGTGAGACATTTAGTACACACTGTCTGCGTTGCGGATGAAATGTAAAATAAGAAAACACTTCCCTTAATGCACTGCATAATCTTTCTGGGAGATGGAAATTAGATCAAGCACAAACATTCACATACAATTTACATACCCCACAGAAGACAGATCCGTGGCCATGGGCGAACTCACACTGCTCATTGAGAGAAAACGCCTGTCCTGGCATTTGGGTCATAAACTTTTTCCATTCCATTATGTCGTAAAAATCACCCACATTGTCCAAGCAGGTTCTGAAAACACACAAATGGACGGTTGACAATGCTAGAAAGATATATATATATATATATATATATATATATATATATATATATATATATATATATATATATATATATATATGTATGTATATCAAGGGTCTCTAACTACTCTTCATCCTATCTACCTTGCTACATATATACATATGTACACTATATGCACATTGTGAACCAAAAAGGCAGACTTATACCATTAAAAGTTCACATTGAACAGCAGTAGATCGACAGAGTTCTTGTAACCTCAACTAAAATTGAATTACGGCACTACCGGTGAGTAGACTATATCGTTGGATCTGAAACTATATATATAGTATTCGGTAAGGATGTAAAGGTCCGATCTACACATTTTCTTGAAAATATCATTCGCTGCTGAATGGACTACTTAAAGTCCTAATATTTTATTTTCCCTGGATCTGCGTGAGTTCCATGTTTTAGTCCTTCGATATCAAAATCCATGTCAGCAATCTCTGATGTTTGTCCTTCTTATTTCGTTTATGGAACTTTCGTCTGTGATCACTAAATACATCAATAGAAAAAGGTTAAAAACATTCAAAGGTAATTATAGAGCAAATCATTCTTTCTACTTTTTGGAATAACTTTTCCTGCAGCTCGCTTTTTCTTTAAACAAATGGCAAACTGAATTATCCACGCCCTTTAAGCCTTCTTGAATGATTACTAAACCAACCCTTATGTATGTTGCATCAACAGATATTGCACATAATTGACTGAAAGCCGGAGGTAATATAAATGGGCCGAATCGTGGACTATACTATATTAAAAGCCTTCTAAAATTGGCAGAGTAATGAAACATGGTATCTTAAACCAGATAAAGTATTCGATAATATGCAGTCATACACAAAAATCTCGCCAGTTACCTTAATACTAACAGGTACAAGAATTAGACGTAGTTGTTGCCAGTTTAACTGGACTGTGTCCCACAGTATGTCCTAAAATGTAATACAAGCACGTCAAAAGTCAGTTTACCTAAATATCAAATCAGCATCATCGAATCAATCAACGAAAATCAGACTGAATAACAAGTGATATTTCCAGATTCGTTGTTGATGATTAATTTATGGATATACTAATAACATTTGTCCAGGTGAGATGTAATCTTGTTGCTTAAATGCTGGAATGCTGAGAAGGAATGTCATCCGATATGGCGTCACGTTTGATACATTCCTTTTGCAAGAATTCATTCAAAAATCCAATCAAACCTGATGACGTATGATGCATTTCCAATTTATCAATACAGTCATAAATATTTGTTATTGGAAATTAATCCAATTTGGTGAAATTGCCAACTGTTATAGTCAGTACACATACGGTGAGTTTTATTTGGTTTAGACACAAATTATATGCCGAGTTCCAGTTAAGTTTGCTTGGTTCAGTCTCCGGCAAAACTGACTTCCTTTATCCAAGCGTCTCTGCTTGAGATGATTCATCTTGTACGTACGCTATTTCAAAGGAATAGGACCTACAATTTTAGCGGCACAGTAGATTTTGTTTGTTCTTGTTGGAACATCTGGAAACATGTGTTCATATTCACAGAGCAGTTGTTGTAATTCAATATTTTCATCTGGCCATGGATGTTAAGGTTTACAGTCCAGATTGCTTAATAATTTTGAACTTAGATGATTTGCTACTCCAAAGTCACTTCAGCAGCGTGTTTCTGTTTCCTTCTCCCAGGAGTAGTAATGATATAGTTTGAGTCACTTACCTTCCTTTTACCTGTACATGGTCCATAATACGTAGCCTGAGAGGGACTTTGCCTTAAGAGCAAGAGAACCAGAACTATGTCACCAGGATGAAAACTTCTTTCTTGTATATGTATGTCATATCTCAACATAATTGTAGACTAAATGAGTGCCGATTAGTTCGTGCTGCTTCACGTGCTTTGTATTTGAAATCAGAAATATTGTCAAAAGATGAATTTCTTAATCTTCGGTTGAAGAAAGTTTAATAATTTCAGTGGTTCAAGGACAGTAAGTCCAAACATCTGCTTACAATGATCAATAGATAACAATTCTTAAACTGATTTCCTAGCAGGAAAACAACAGCCAATCAACACCTTCACCCCAATCCTTTTCTGCATGAAACCAATATGACCGAATATTATTCTTGAAAGTTTGATAAATCTTTCAAAATCCCTTTTGCTTGATGGGTGATAGGCAAATTATTTTTTAACCTGTTGTATGTTTAATTGATACATATCTTGCTAAAACTTATAGACATAAAAACGTTATGATCTGAGATTACAATGGACCGATTTAGGAACTATTAGAAATCTAAAAAAGCTTTTACTATATTTCAATATTCCTCGGAAGAATTGCCTCTGACAATATAGGTTGCCTGACAAGGTATGAGGTAGAAACCAAAACACAGTATCATTATTCTTGTACATGGTTTGTAAATTTCAATAATTTGTTGCAGTTCAACATGTGGTATTTTCTCATTAGGAGTTTGCTACTATTTGAATGGTGATAGAAGATGTACAGAACTTAAAGCATAACTTTTAATTTTCGGCCAAAAAAACAAACAAGATCTTGTAATAGAGGTACGTGTGGGGCCTGAATGTCAATAATAAACCTCTGAAAACGTTGATCTTATAATTTTATTTCTGTTCGACCCTGTGATTGTCTTTTACTACCCTGATGAAAATAAAAAAGTAGAGAAGTAAAAAGACAATAACTGTGAAAGTCGTATATTCAGCTAGTACGTTTGCGCATGATGATGAAATTTCATTGGCCTTATGATTTTAGAAACAAATAAAAACGTCAATGTTGTTGAAGATAATTACATTGATGTCAATGATATAATAGCCAGAGCTGAATCGATTGCAGCTTCTGTTTCTTGTAAAGTAAAACGTTACACCACAATGTCTCATTTAGACAACGATATATTCTAAAAAACGCACTGAGACTATTAATGAGGTAACGCTTTTAGTTCCAACAAAGCAAAAGTAGTAGGTTGTAAGTTCCAGTTTGGACAAGTTAATCTGCAACCTACAAGCAAATTGTAATGAGCAGTTTGAAATCAACAATCGATATAGTACTCCTAACCCTGAAAAATTAAAATAGATCACCAGACAATGGGTGTACCGATACGATTACATGAGTGGATGGGAAACAATGATGAGATAATTTCCAGACATAAGCGCCTTTTACTCGTGTCTGACACACTCATCGAATATTTGACCTTCAGGGTTTTCGTTCTTTTGAATATACTGGCAGCTAATGCTTATCACTTACAAATAACTCTTTTCACGGCCTTGTCGTCCATGTACTTGATCATGCTGAAGAAACAAAAGAACAACGTGATGAATTAAGTTAAGAGCTTTAACATTAACCATTTGCTGGAAATTTTTCTATATGCAGGTACGTAAATTTGCCACAGTATCTGCTTATTTGACTCTGCTATATCAACCCTATGGGGTCGTCCATTAATTATGTCAACAAAATGGGGAGGGGGTTTGAAGAAGTTTGACAATTGTTGACATGGGGGAGAGGGGAGTTCAAGATAAATTGACGTCAACAATGTTATTTTTTGAAGAAGCATGTTCAACAGCACCGACAACGCGATCTTGGGCCTAGGCAATTACCACATGCTCCTCAACCGCAAAGAATTCGGCCAATACGAGTGGCTGCCAAAAGACAGAGAGAGCTGATGGCAATTATTGCTCATGGAGAGATGTTAAGCGCAGAATGGTTAGATGAAGATGATGTTGACTTGTCGGTGTATCGGTTCCACAAGAAATTAATGAATCAGCCACTATGCCCATTATAACAATTGAGGAACATTTGGCTTTCCCATGGGAAGATGATAGAAGCTAGAAAATAAACTCTCGATTTATTCATGAATTCAAAGTGTTATAGTCAATTTGAAATCTGCTAAACAAGTAAAAAAAATGTGTTAAAATTTATTTGTAGACCTTTTAATTTCCATAATTCTATTTTTAGCATAAAAGCCAGCCGTATAACATATTGCTAGTTTATAGGTGGGGGTAAAATTTTATTAGGGAGGTCACTGAAAGATTGACAGTTGTTGACAAGGGGGGGACGGGGGTAAAAAATTGCCTAAAAATTGTTGACATAATTAATGGACGTTTCCTATGGTAACGTTTGCCCCGCTCGCTATCGTTTCAGTGGCATTATATTGATGTGCTTTAGCTCCAATAAGTGGACGTTGTCGGCGGTGGTAGACAGTTATATTAAAATCGTTCTGTTCATTCTTCCATTGACCATCCGTTTGGCAATTATTTCTCCTATTGAAATAATACTAGCGTTCAACGCATGGATGAAATATACTGGTATATCAGTACGATTACGCACAACGATATAATTTGATACCTTGTACGTGATATCTTGTCTGTAAGAAGTAGCATCTATACAGTTTATAGGCTTTTCTCCGAGCTTCTATTGCTTGTGACAATAATGTGGTATGTGCAGCTGTGTTCCAGGGCCGTAGGTCACCGAAGGAGCAAGAGCTGCTTTTCATCAGAATATTTACTCGGCAGTGTACCTGGTAGTATTGTTATTGTAACAGTGACATCACCGGCAAAAAGGATGTTATTTTCACAAACTCACAAAATTCCGCTTGGACTACTAAGCGTACGAAATCGAGTTGGAATACCAGTAAGTAATTGTGCAATTCAATAATTGACATTCAACATTCGCACAAAAAAGAGAAATCGAGGATTTCTCTGTCATTTACTTCTCTGCGCAGGTAAATCCGAGACCACACACGCATTGTCATATGAGTTCGCTTTTTAGTTATTAACCAGGCTGGATCTGGAAAAGTTAGCTGAATATGATAATTTGATTACGTCGTCAGCGGGAAAGCAACCAGGTAATAATGTACTCTTGATTTTAGGGAAACTGCGCAGTCATCATCAAGAAGCAACTCGTTTACTGTTCATTTCTATAACAAAATCATTCAAGCTCTTTTGTGGGCCATGAATCAGGTGCAAATGATCCTAATGTACACGATGATGTAATTATTATAGAAACACATGAAAACATCAATGTTGTTGAAGAAAATTAAATTGATGTCAATGAAGTTATAGCCAGAGTTGAATCGATTGCAGCTTCTGTTCCTTGTAAAGTAAAACACCAAAATGTCTCATTTAGACAACGATATGTTCTAGAAAACGACGCACTGAGACCATTAAGCGGCGCGAATATTTTCCCGAGACCGACATAAATGCACATATGTGATGATCCCAAATATCACCGCCGTGGGGAACCTCCTAATGTGTCAGTGATCAGTGAGGCATGAAGACAATTAAAAATTGCTTTTGCAACTATGACGTGTAATTCACCATCAAATCCAAAGCGGTTGTATTTTCCGTCGATTATGTTTAACCATTATTAAGTCAGCTGGAAATAGAGATAAACCTGAACAATTATTTAACAAGAACTCACTTGACCGTGTAACAACTTTTGGGCAAAGACGAGAACAATCGTTTCAGAAACATTCGACTGAGTAATCATTGTGGTCTTTATAAAACGTAAAGCTGGGCCCGAAAAACAAATTATCGCCGAAAATGCAATTGCTTCTCCAAAATAGCTTTTCTTTGAATATGTGGCATTTGTATCGGTGAAAAAGAACACATAAGTTTGAAGTTCATGTGCTAGTTGCACCTGATGATGGACGATCTTTCAACAAATTACATTGCTTTTTATTACTCATAGATGAGATAAGGAAGGCTCTTAAACTTACCGAAGAGTAAAATAATCGAGGCTTAACATCTGCGAGATAAAATTAAGTAATCGCAATATTCATGACATACATGAGCAAGTACATTTGTATACCGTATTTGCAACCTCGCCTCTGCAACAACCGTTAGTATGGGTGTGGTGGGAATCGCAACTACCACAACTATTACTGGCACACTATGTGGTGTTGTTGCTGGAGACAAATCAATAGTAAGTTGTTACTGCTGGCGCGGATAAATGAATTTATTTACGCATGCCTTCGCAAATACGTGTGACTTTAGAACTTCTCTCAGAGGCACCAAACAGTATAGCATTACAGTCAACTGCTCCCGACCTCTGTTGAGGATAAATCGATTAACATGGGTAAGGTCGATACGTCGTTGGTGAAATGGTTATCACCAATGTGTCTGGGCAAAGATACGGATCGGGTTTTACTAAAAATAAATGATTTTACAGGTAGTAAAAGTTCAGTAAATTCTGTATAAAACATAAAACAACGTACATTCGAATGACACAAATATTTCTACCACCGCTAGGTATTGCAGAAATGCAACACCTGCATGTATCTTTTCTTGTCAAAGCAGTTCCATAAAATAATGGAATAATCTCAAGTAAATTATATCAGATATAGAATGCTATCAAATTGGGCCTATCTGTAAAAAGTCTGGTAAACACAGAAAGATCTACAGCCATAATATATATTATAAGTAAATGAAAACATCAGATATCGATAAGAGTCAGTCTAATCCATAATTAAAAACCTCAAAATAACAACGGATGGATTCCATGTTTGGGAAGACAAAATATCAAAGCTGCATTCAAACATATCAGGAACGGATAAAGGTGTTATAGTACATCACAAAAACTCCTAACACTGGGAATGCTTTCAGCTTATGCCGGATACTTTACTACAATCTGCATAGAGAATTATATCAAAAAATGATGAACAACTGAGTAAAATGTTTGAAAGAAGAATTCTTAGGTAACGTTGTTTAAGACGTCAAAGAGGAAATAACAGTACAAGATAACTCTGAAACCAAATGATTGTATTGCCTTTGTACTGATTTCGTGTAACCGATCGGTTTAATAAGTGTGATATAAGTTTTTTCTGATAGTGATTTTGGTTGAAGTCTTCCAAACCAAATGCCTTTCCTCTTTCAGGGGTTGCTGCTCAAGATGTACTTGGGCTCGCATACATAAAGTGTGAATATAACAAATTCATTAGGAGTTGAAGTGTTTGACCTATATAAGTAATACAAATAAAATATTGCGTTTTCGACACTACTATGACATATATCACGACATCTACTGATCATACATACTTGGTTTTTAGTACATCCTTGAACACTTCCACTGAGCAATTAGAAAAAATCCATGGGTTTCTGGAGTATGGTTTAGTCTTGTCGAACAAAGGGTCCTTGGGAGACATAAGAAAATAATCATCTGCCCTGCAAGCTATCGCGTTGCCTTCACCGTCATGGTCTGCTCCTAGACTGGAAGGAAGAGCCAGGAAAGGGATATGACTATTCAACATATAAGGTGTAGCTTTGACAATATAAACCTGGATTGGTCTCTACCCCTAGAGTATCAAGTTTTAGTCTACTATCAATTAATCAAATATCCAAAAACTGAACGGAGTAAGATGGTTTTGCACTACACCACGCATTTTGCATATGATAATCTTTCATCAAAATCATTCCAGTTGTAGTTAAATTACAGTATTCAACAAGGTCGACTCCATGGATTATAACAATTATTCTCGACCGTGAAAAATACGGTGCTTGAACTATAATAAATATGGAAACATCTTCAAAGGAAACCACTGGCCACGATAAGCAGGTCGTGAATAGTTTACACATGTGAAAATCAGAAAGCTAACGCAGGACACCATAGATGCTAATCGATTGGACGCAAATGCGTTGGATACGTTATGTTTAAACTTACTTGTGTCCGAGTTCGTGTGCTGCTGTTAACACTGTGAACATAACATCACGTGTCTGGATTATGGATCCTTTGTAATATGTATCACATACCGACCCAAAGTAGGAATAACCTGAAAGGAAATAAAAAGGAAAATGAGATCACCTATCATAACATTTTTTTAAATTTTGAAGTCTGAAGCTGTTCAATGTGTATATGAAAATATCCTGATAAAAAGTAAAGCGAAATAAACACGAAAATCTATGCTAGCGTTTATTCTAATGCGAATATTCCAAATTTCCTTTGTCATGTTTCTGGTAAATGTGTTTAATATATGGTGCAATTTATGTTCTAGAAAGAAACAAAAGCGTGAAATACATGTTTACCGATAAAAGTATTTGTGGAAACACTGGAACAAATTTGCGTTATACCCACACGCGAAAACAAAGCAGGTCTCTTCAGGACCAATACCACTAAGTCACATGAACAACAGCCCACAACCTCTCTATTTAATCATCCAATGAAAATGTACCCAAAAAGTGTAAACTGGTTTATCATTAACATTTATATGAAGGTCTTAAAACTTGCAGTTACCTATTTATAGCTCAGTATATTTAAAGACTCAATTAATGATGCAATATCACGTTTATAGATGATACATACAAGCTACAATCATTGACATATAACACACCTGCAAAATATATATATATATATATATATATATATATATATATATATATATATATATATATATATATATATATATATATATATATATATGTGTACATACATAGGCAGGATAAAATCTTCGCAAAGGATATAACTGATGATTTACTATATATAGGTCGTCATGCGTATATGTCTGCAATACACCAGTGCATAAATCACCGATTAAGTAACATCATTTTTTGGTGATGTGTGCTTAGTCGCTAGGGAATATGGGCTCGTGTATATATATATATATATATATATATATATATATATATATATATATATATATATATATATATATATATATATATAGAGAGAGAGAGAGAGAGAGAGAGAGAGAGAGAGAGAGAGAGAGAGAGAGAGAGTTTAGAATAAATTCTAGGTGATTTTTAGTTCATGTTTACGGAGTGAAGCTTACAAAATCATGTTATAAGTGGAATTTCATATCTGAAACAGCAAGATCAAATCATTATGATGAGTAATACAAATAGTGTATATAATTATACTAAATTTGAAACAACTTACATATCAAAGTTTTTTTTTTCTCTTTATGGAAATGAACATCACTTATAATGGTAGGGTGGTGAATGACATCAAAGATACATTATAATAGTCTATTTAGTTTTGTACACGTACATATGAAAAAATATGTGATGACGCCCAACGATTGGCAAAATAAAGACTTTTATAAATTATGTTTCCTCATTTTCAATGTCAGAAATGCGAGACTTCAAAAACTCAAGCAAGTTTTGGATACCAAAATAGTTTGTCCTGGTTAATGATGAACTCGAAATGTGTACTGCATCTGTTTTCTCGTTACAGTAGAAAGGAGATCTTCGACTTTGCTACCAAGTTAATGTTAAGAAACAAATGCACAGTCCGACGAACATCTCTAAAGCCGACCTTCCCGACCTAACTGTAACTGTCCTCCGTGGCAAAGTGGAAACGATTAGATTTTATCTTGGCAACACAATTAAAATGGTCTAATTTTCACTAAACAGTTGCAATACAGACGGTCAAAAACATCCTTTGACAAGATTTCAGCCAATTTATTTTCTACGTGCAGTCCTGGTACAGAGCGCACCAATGCCACACGAACTTGAGTAGATTCTGACATCACTGCTTTTCGAATAACCGATGTCCTATTGCACGGGTGTGCACCCTACACCGATACCAATGTCACACATGTGCAGTCTACTACGGTACGTTTGCCAGATTTGTGTGTCGACTTCGAGAATTTAGCAATTTTTACATCACTAAGAGTATTGTATTCGTGATTCAAAGCATAAAGTTAAATCTTCACCAAGATTATTATAGGTACAATTAAAATGTTTCACACAAAATCAAATTATATCGGAATTAAATCCGAACTTTTTTATTAATACGAGGACGGGTGGCTCTTTTGACGATTCGTGGATAGATAGATAGATAGGTTGGTAGGTATATATATATATATATATATATATATATATATATATATATATATATATATATATATATATATATATATATATATATATATAGATATATATATATAGATATAGATATAGACAGGTATATATCCAATGGTTCTCTTCGTAATAATTTAAGGATTTAAAAATAAAGTATTTATAAGGCCATTTGAATTTCGGAATGGTTAACTGTAACATTGCAATATAACATATTTTGGAAAATAAGTGTGGCTTTTTAGCTGTGTCACAGAATATATGTTTTCTTTCGTTTCATAGCATGTTAATAGCGTCATGATTATGTAATATGTTGAGAGACAGTATATATCGCATAAATCGTATTTTACAATCTGACGTAATAGATCAAGACAATAATTATATATGTTCAATGAAACCCCAATGATGACGTCGGACATAGTTCCATTGTACTATAAAGGCCATATTGTCTTTTACAAAAACGGATAATCGGTTTTGAAAGCTGCGAATCAGATACAATCAGTTGGAGATCATCTGGAGATTCAATGCATGATAAAAAATGACGTTTTCAACCTTGAATGTGTGGACTGGTAATATATGTTGTACTGTCTCAACAGGTTTAGAATAAGTACGTTGACAGCGACCTTAAACTAAAATTGATTTGAAAAGATTCTGACGTTAAAACAATACATATGTCACTGGCAACTATTATCCAATTTGATATTTGTATGAAATATTTAGAATGGTACATTATTTATTTTGAGAAGGAGAGTCAGACAGACAGACAGTGGGAGAGAGCACATACCGTTCAATATTTCATCAGGGTCATCACCATATATGTCATATCTGTAACAACAAAATTAGTCTTGACAAGAACGTGTCAGGGACATCTGATGATATATTGAACATTTATACAATAACAAATAAACAAACATTGTTAGGAAGTTTGGAACAAAACTAATGGACGTCTTTAAAAGCTATTAAATGGGTGGGAGTAGATTATGTATCTCATTTACGGCATAATGTTCCATACGAAAAAAATCAAAACAATCACGTATGACAAGAAACTTTAACGCCTCGTACTTCTGACCCAGCATTCATTACATTACATTAAAATATTGAATCAATAATTATGACATTCACAACACTATTTGATAGAGAAATGAAAGTAAGGTTTACAATTAAAGGCATTCATTTGAGATGTTAAAATCCTAAACCAATTCAGTATGCATTTAATAAATAATGCTGCAGAAGACAATACACCTCTCACCCTCTGCTCATTAAAATTGCACACACTTTTGGACAGAATGATGCTGATATACCTCAGAGGAGAACTGCCTGATTGGTAGGGAGCTAGCCAGATATAACATGAAAAAGATACCTTCAAACACGTCCGTAGAACTGTTAACACAATCTCCGGGAGATGCAGGATTCTTGGCTGAGTAACAAAGCTGATGAGATTCAAAGCCACGCTGTCCAGCATGATATGAAGAGATTTTATGATGCGCTGAATGCATTATTTGGCCCATCGTCATCAGGATCATCTCCACTCCTCAGTGCGGATGGGAACACACTGATTACAGACAAAGAGAAGACCCTCGAAAGGTGGGATGAATACTTTAACTATGTCCTGAATCGCCCAACATCCATCAATGATGAAGTCACTGCGTGTCTCATCAGCTTTGTTAGAGACCCAGAAAGCAATACGTCTGGGCTCTAGTGGCAGGTTCCTGGTTCAGACTCAATCGCAACAGAGAGATACAAGGAAGACGGGGCTGGTCTGACTGAAAAGCTCGATCGGTTGCTTCATCTCATGTAACAAAAAGAGCCTATCCTAAAAGAATTTAAGGATGCGAATAGTATACACCTGTATAAGCGCAAAGGAAATCTTCAAGCTTGTGAAAACTACCGAAGTATCTCTTTGCTCTCCATCTTAGGCAAGTTTTTCGCCCGGATTCTTCTCAACCGTCTCACATTACACCTTGACCATAGAGTTCTACCATAAAGCCAGTGTGGATTCCGAAAGGAGCGAGGAACCATCAACATGGTTTTTGATGCTAGGCTGTTGCAAAAGAAAGCCAAGAGCAGAATACTTACTTTTTCTCTACCTGTGTCGACCTAGGGCCTTCGACACTGTTAGCAGATAGGGCCTGTGAAAGATCATGGTCATGAACAGATTCCCAAGGAAATGTATCCCTATGGTGCAGCAATTCCATGACGGTATGGAAGCTAGAGTCCGGAACGATGGTGAGACATTTGATCCCTTTCCTGTCTCAAACGAAGTGAATCAGGACTGTGTACTAGCGCCAACACTTTTCAGTCTCATGTTCTCAGCCTTACTCAACGATGGCCTTAGAGATGGTGACGTGGGAATCAGCATCATATACCAAATTGATGGCAAACTTTTCAACATCAGGGGGCACTAACCAAAACCTAAGGTCACAACAGACATTATCAGAGAATTTCTATTTGCTACGACTGTGCCCTCAACGCGTCGAAAAGTTCACCGTTGCTTGCACAAATTTCGGCGTTACGATTAACTCGAAATAAGACTGCAATAATGTATCATCCAGCCCCAGAAAAACCATATGCTCAGCAGCAAATCACAGTCAACGGCAACAAACTGAGCAAAGTCAATAGGTTCACCTATTTTGGGCAGTTCTCTGTCCCAGAACCTCGTAATCTATATCGAAGTTAATGCCAGGATTGCAAAGGCCAGCCCAGCTTTCGGCAGACTACATGCCAAGGTCTGGACCAGAAGAGATATTAGGGTACATACTAAGTTTAAGGTGTAGAGAGCGATTGTACTACATATGCTACATGCACAACCTGGACAGTGTACCTGCGCCATGCAAAAACGTTGAACCACTTCCACACTACCTGCCTCAGAAGGCTCCCAAACATCAAATAGCAAGACAGGATCCCAGGCTTTGATGTTCTTGCCCACGGAACCCTTCCAAGTATCTACATCATTTTCATACAATCATAGTTGCAATGGGCAGGCCACGTACCTTACATGCCAGACCACCGGGTTCCCAAAAAGTCTTATTTGGCGAGCTTGAACTAGGTAAACGTAACATATAAGGCCAGAGAAAACTAGACAAAGACACTCTAAATACTTAATTGAAGAACTGTAGCATGAGCTATGAAAACTGGGAGCAGACTACCCATAACAGGGTTTAGTGTGCCGCTCTTCCATTACTACAGTGTTGCAGCTTGCGAGGTCAACAGGAGAGCCTCGGCAGAACAACGCAGGCAGACCAGGAAATCCCGAGTCAGTAACCCACGATCAGCGTTGTTAACAAACCATGTCCACAATGCCACAGGGCCCACGTGGCCAACTACGCACCCACAGACCATTTGTTCCCTCTAATCCTCATCGACGTTATATATATATATATATATATATATATATATATATATATATATATATATATATATATATAAAGAGATAGAGAGAGAGACTGAAAGAGGGTTCAGTAGATAGCAGCATCTCTTTCTCTGGAGACAATATCCCCGGAAATACTTTATAGAGACATGGTTAAATATTTCTCAGAATGACATTTTGCCTTTTGTATCCTTAGTTGTTTTACTTCCGAGAAAAATGTATCGTTTGTAAGGCTATGGTGATACTGATTTGATAATATAAGTTGCTAATTATAAATATATAGTGGGCTATCAATTACTAAAAATCCTGAGTGCTTTCGGAAGGCATGGTATATATATATATATATATATATATATATATATATATATATATATATATATATATATATATATGAAGTTTAGAAAGTTTATTTTAGGCTTTGAAAAATTTAAAAATCGTTTGAAACTCTATAATACCTAGAACTCGATTTTTTTTTCACAGCCATTAGGACGTAACCAACTGAGTGTATTACTATGCGTTATTGATATTGTTTAGAAAAAGTAATATGCCTGAAAGTAAACAATATCTGCCTGAATGTGCTACCTTGAAGAAAGTTTAAACAGTTTCTTAGTTTCTTCTGTAAATATATCGTAGAATTTTGTTTTAGATGTAATATTGAATTCTGAGTGAAATACTTTAATACTACACGTGCTTTGTATCTACGTATCTACAATGTATATATCATGTGTAATTCGACCTTAGCTGACAAAAGTGGCTGTAGTATGAATTAGGCTAACTTTTGATACGGTCTATTATGGTTTAATTAAAATATATGGAACATAATTGGTGTTCGTTCATTTGAAACTTAGTTTGGGCGGTTAATTGGGCGTATCATGCCAATAATCTTTGTACCCTCGACGTGTAGGGTTATACACAACTTATATACACTTACTTCGTAAAGAGCATTACGTGGTCGCTTAATGCGCCGTTTTCATCAGTCCAGAGTGCAAGATCTTTTATATAGAGTTCAGCATCAATTCTGTCGTTTCCGGGAACATTCTCCACCACGGAATGTTTGTGCTCGAAGTCTTCTAATTTCTTTAAACAAAACGGAAAATAAAATAAATTGAAATCAGTTATAGGAAATGTGAAAAGCTATTTACCATCTTTAAGGAAACGGAAAACAATTGATAAAAACGTAATTAGTTCGATTAGATTTATTATTTAGTGTTACAAGAACATGCGTAAAGCCACACGGGTAAAACAGATAAGAGTACCATATTAGCTCAAATGTCTTTTCTTAGGAAATTAGTAGTTATATGTTGTTGGGGATCCAAAAGGTTACCTAATAATAGGAGGTTATAGGAACAACATTCCCTAGTTCCGTTGTTTCTCAAAATTAATCACTTCTGCTTAGGAATTATGGGATTGACCACTACGTACAAGATTTAGTTACCTCTAGACTTAAACAACTTAACAATCTGCAAAGCTACGCACCTTAGAAAATGAAGATAAGACAATGAGAATTTGTCGTTTAGCATTTCACAAAATCACGTATTAGACATATTAAATTAAAATCAAGAGATATATTAGAGTCATTAAAGTAAGCCAAGTGATATTTGTGAATTCATCTAAGCATGTTTAGACAATATTCATTTATCTACTCATGTTTATGCATTATATACATCCACCCATTCCCCATTCTTATTACCCATGCAACAGAAAATCTAGCTGTTTTGCTAACCTTACTTTCCTTATCTCAGTCTAGTTATCTCAGACCAGTCTTCTCATTTAAGGTGTCCACGCGCTCAGAATTACGTTTAAAAAAAGAAACCCTAGTAACTTAAGGTCAATCCATCTTTGAGAACAAACCATACAAAAACATTTCGAGAGAGACAAAGACACAAGCATACGATGTCGAGTTTTTTGGTATTATGCTATTTCGTTCCACACAGTATGGTCAATTTTATGCTTTATGCAGCCCTAGCTCAGTACATTTTCAGGTCAGCGTCATTAAATGTAGCTAAAACTAACAAACTAGTTTTAAATATTTGCATGAAACAAATTAAATAATGTTAGCTACATTTAATGACGCTAACCTGAAAATTGACTGTGATACGATATGATAAACTTCTCAATGCTGTGTGAAATGAACTATGACAGAACACACTGATCCATGCACATATAATATAAGCCTACACACGCGTATAAACTGTGTACTTCGAATGTAGCGGTCACACCACAGCCCTCATTAACATGTTTGTATTAATGAGACACAGGTAAACAGTTGTATGTGAACTATATTACGCTAGTGAAGAGTTTGGTTTTTTTACTTTAAAGAAAAATTGTTTGCGAGAAAAACAATCTACGCTGGGTTTGGACTGCGACAATTAAATCCCAGTCGCGGGTTATATCATATGTCTCCCCACTCGGCAAGACAAAATGTGTAAACCGTTGACTGGGATTTTCTTGTGTCGGTACAAACCCCAACATAGATTGTATATATCTACTCATGTTCATGTCATGTATGCATGTATTGTTACGCATATATAAATCATGTTTGTCTGTCAAATCTTATCGCTTGTACTGACTTTGTGTAAACAGCATATTATAGAGCTTATTGTTGTATATGAGTGTAGATTATATTTAGAGATAAGAATCATTTTTAACAATACATTACTAAAAAGCTATAGAAATGTCGCTTACATGGATTTGAGATCTTGGTAATTAACATGTTTTTAATTTTGTATAATTAAGTTGCGAGATAGATCAGGTTACTAAGTGAATCATATCCAATTTTTAAGGAGAAATGAATTAACAATTTTCGTTCATATTCCTATTCATGTTAATGTTCTTATTTTATTTTGAGACTACATATGCATTTCATGTTGCGTTTAGGTTTAATTTGGGATGAATCTTTGATTTAAAATATTTCTTGGAATTACAAAATTTTCATATGCCTATTTAGTCAAAATACAAATTTTGAATTATTCTGAAATCATTCAAATGGTGTCTGTCCAATGCCATTGTAATACATCTAGACTTCTGCACATTAAAGGCAACATCAGCATTTCCTAAGACTATAACTCATTTGGGGCACTATATCCTTCTGGATTTGTAATAAAACCTTTATGATTTCCTTAAATTTAGTTTACATTACTGTAAAATTGTGTTAACTTTTAATTTTATAAATTATAGAATTGAATTATTTATGTTTTACATATATTGCTGCTTTCTGCAGCTAATCTAACCATTTTCATATATATATATATATATATATATATATATATATATATATATATATATATATATATATATATATATATATATATATATATACATACACATACCTTCAACTAATCATGTTTAGGCAATATATGCATAAAAATTGATAGATCTTTCAAAATCTCATGGCATTTTGAGATATGTTTCAAATTGCTCTCCGGTATTTTGAGATATCCTTCAATACCAAGTCCTGTGTCTTGATATATTGTACAGTCACTCTAACGATTGTATCTTTCTTTACATTTCGTTTAAATACAAAATACTTTTATTTTAATAATACATTGCCCAAATAGAGTCTACTGTTTTAAATGAATAACAGAACCAAGTATGTTTTGTTCGGTTGAGAGCAATTTTATAAACTGCTACAGATTTTGAAATCTTGCCATAGTCTTTCTATTTTGGAGAGGCTATTTCGATTCATTTCGCAAAAGGAGCATTCTATGTCATTCAAACAAGTAATTCTTGGCTATATAATATATATTATTGTTCGTTACTTGAAACATTATACAGTTGTATCTGAGGTTGATTTCTTGTTCAAATGGAAACCATTTTTCCAAGGAATGGGGACTGTTATGTTTAAGAACATCCGCTACTAATCAATTAACATTGTATACTTTTTCTCTGTTGACTCTTGTTCGTTTTATTATGTATATATGATGCATTGAGGTGAATTGCCAACAAATAATAGATTAATTGTGACTATGGAAAGGACTAATATTCACCCATAATTGATAGGAGGTCTCTTTTATTATTGACTTAACAGTTTTCATTAATTTTGGAATATCTTCGGAATATGATCAGTCATGTGCATTCATTTTTGTACTTGTTGATGTTAGAAACTTTACACTATTATTGCCAACTATTTCCAAACTGGACAATGTTCGTCGTATCTAGATTAAATTGTTATAAAAAAAAACATATCCAATCATGCAAAGTTTATGCATGCAGTGTTCTCTTTAAAGTATCGTCTGTGTCATCGGGTTCTATCCTCATATTATGCTGTACAATAACCTGCCATTTTCTTCTATACACACAAGTACAATAACCACGGCTTTATCTCCTAAACGTGTCTGAATCAGAAACAGTTTTTGATTCTAGTCGATGGAAAGTTGGCGGAGTGTCTTAAATTGTATACACATGAACTGTATTCAGTTTAAACTGACGAATAAATTATTTAATTTATAACGTTGTCACCTGGCACTTATTAGCTGAACTTCACCAAATAATAATTTTGTTGATAATATGAAAATACTTCTTTATTTCATATATTTGTCACTGTGGCAATTGCTTTGAGAATTAAAGTTGCAATAAACCATGAACATATATTCATGACTGTTACAATGCTCATGTTTTTCCTTTACAGGAAAACGGGATTATTGTATCCGATAGAATAGAGGGATTATTGTGTCAGATAGAATAGAGGGATTATTGTGTGCGATACAACAATGATTTATGTATACGACAAAAGGGGAACCATAATGCAAAAAAGTTATTACCTGAAAAATGTAAAATTCACGAAGGGTGACACTGATTTCTATACTAGGATCATCTATTCCTTTGTAGCGCAAATTTACCTACAACAAAAAGTATTTTCAATCTTGACGCAAATACTTACTAAAAATGTTACACTTTCTTTATATGCTTTCGCAGAGGAGAAACAATTATAAAAGAATGTATAAATAAAATACGTGTGGATTCATTAAATGATATATGGATAAAATACAATCATACGAGTGTCTATTGATAACAGACGCAATGTTAAATTGATATATAAATAACATCCGTAATCCTAATAATTACATATGGTTAACTTACTGAATCATGACCTTATATATTGATACCATACACAATCATAAAAATCGGTATTGGATAACACATACAATCATAATATGATATATGGCGAGCATTCACACACATACAATAATATATGGATAACCTATAAAATGCATTTTAAATACCTTACATTCAGAACAGATAAAGAAGAAAACATCATAAACAATGATTGTCATCGAAGAGAATTCAATTTTAGACAACATATCAGTCGTTTCTAAACCTGTCACTAATATCATGGTCTTTTGGCCAATTCATGCAGGTATACTCAGTACATAAGACTGGGTTACAGAGGTAAATGTTTAGGGTAATATCATTTTACATCTACAACAAATACTGTTCGTCTGTCAAGTCAGTTGCTTCTAAGTAAGTAACCCAGTAAAGGGGGGACGAACACAAGTTTAGGTCATGTTGACTAACGCATCGACCCATTCCAAGTTATTTTGTTTTTGCATTAAACAAAAACTGAACATGTAAATTAAAAGATGCTAATATTATTCCACGTTACGTAATCATTACTTACACCATTAATGATGTGCGAGTAAACTTGTCTGAGTTTTATTACGACTTTACCAGGCTGTACTGGGGCTTGATTCGATTGCATCAGCGAAGAATAGCTGAAAGCACATATAATACATATATAGATAAATACATAAATACATAGATAGATAGATAGATAGATAGATAGACAGATAGATAGACAGATAGATAGATAGATAGATAGATAGATAGATAGACAGATAGATAGACAGATAGATAGATAGATAGATAGACAGATAGATAGATAGATAGATAGACAGATAGATAGATAGATAGATAGATAGATAGATAGATAGATAGACAGATAGATAGACAGATAGATAGATAGATAGATAGACAGATAGATAGATAGATAGATAGATAGATAGATAGATAGATAGATAGACAGATAGATAGATAGATATGTCTGTCCTTGCTTAGGTGCGTGCGTTAAAAAAGATCTCCTGCACACCTCCAATATGTTCGCATCAACAGAAACTCAAGAATGTTACTATCCGGTATCTAAATCGGACAACATCTTTGCATAGACGTTTCTCTTAAATCAAGGTATAACTGTTCACACACCTGCATATAATTATATAAAACATGTTATCAAGCTTTGTTTTCAAGCATTTCAGAGATAGATGCATGCTTGGTTATAGAGGCATGTGCTACTGAAACTATATATCTCTCTGACGCCTGTGTAATGTTCAGTAAACAACCGAGATAAATCATAATGTTAAAGAAAAACAAACAAGAACTTCAGAAATATACAAATGCACAATACCACAATCGATGTTACACAGTCGGTAGAGTTTCAAAACTTAGCCACATGATTAATATAGTGTTTTGCTCTTTGTCTTATATCCGCTATCGACCAGTTGATGCTGTGCTCAATACCAATCGATCTCAAAAAGTCGTTAGTATTGTTTCATTTAAAACCATGATATGTTTTCAAGGTATTATCAGTCTTACATGCAACAAATCTGCCCTCCGCCTTAGCTTAGCTTTTTCTTGGTGTGCACAGCATGTACTTTTTACAGTTCATACAATACACGCGTTGTCATATTTTGCGTATTATCATCTTAACTATTTTCTTGTAAGTAGCATACACGTTT
Organism: Sinohyriopsis cumingii; assembly: GCA_028554795.2. Taxonomy (NCBI): domain Eukaryota; kingdom Metazoa; phylum Mollusca; class Bivalvia; order Unionida; family Unionidae; genus Sinohyriopsis; species Sinohyriopsis cumingii. The sequence continues at coordinate 8,927,589 of CM068825.1, forward strand.
TCAACGTTTCTACTATGACATAATTTGAAAATGATACACTTATACCAGGGAGCTCGACTAATAACATATTCGGGACAATATCTGTACAACGGCGTTTAATTCGTAAAATTGGAGGTACTGTCTTCTTAATTTCAGCTTGTATCGAGATAATGTTATCTTATTTACAGCTTCTATCAGCAAGCATACAGATTTAATCAACATGTTTTGCAGCACTGCTAGGGATGGATAGATAACTGTAAGTAAGTTAAATATGAAAGAAGGTCGATATCGGTGGATAGATATAAGTATGTAAACAGATTATCAATTTTTCTTCGAGTTAGGTGTGTTCTTATTTGCAAATAACACTTACAAGTCCCATATTCCTGAATCGAGCAGTACAGCAATCTCGACATAGTAGACTTGCTTTCGATTATCTGCGAATAGCATTTGAAATTAAGATACATTTATTTTGCATTGCATCAGTCTCTAAAGGGTATAAGTTTGAAAACGAATAAAGTATTTATAATTTAGAATGTATTAATGCATTTGTGTTCATTGTAAGTTCTATGTAAAATGTTAATTCTTCAAAACTATGGTGTATTATCAATACGCGTGTAGTGTATTTGAACATTAAAGCAGTATAACATAAATGACTTCAATTTACAATTGAATTTGGCATTCTAATTACTTACATTGCCCCTATTTGCGTAATAATAACAAGGGAAACCACTAAAACGGTTCTCACCTCTGTTATGTAAACTTCCTCCATTTCTGGAAGATAACGTTGAGTTTCGGAAAGGAAACTGCCTTTGTCCATTTGGATTACGTCGAAGTAGACGTGTCACCTCTTGTTCTACGTTTTTCACATCTGGATGATAATATGATCTTTATTATATGTAAAGATAGCAAAGTGAGTTAAGTTTTATATTGGTTTATTTTGTGACTACTTCATACATACAAATAACACAAATCAGAGTAAGGATGCAAACAAAACTTCCTCGTGAGAAAAACAGAGGTATAATCACACTGAAGTTTGGTTAGGCTCACTTGATTTCGTTTCTAATTTAAATCAATAGGAAAATTATAATGGATACATTTTTGCAAAAAAAACAGAAACAAATAACAATCTTGCATTACTGCAGCTATGTTCAGAAAATGGTGTTACTATCGTTACAGTGCAAACTTAACATGCAAAAAGGTATGCATGTGTTATGCTTCAGATATGAGAAAGTCTTACAAACCTTCATGTGTCACCGAAATGTTTCTTTGAACATTTCTTTGATCCCGTAGAACATATAGTGTGCCAAGGTCTGGGACATCAAAAAGGTTTCTTGATGTGATGTCAGTCTTCGCTGGTCGAAGATCGTAATTTGTTTCTTCGATTTGTACATTTCCATTCTTGATCAAGGATAAAATAAGAAAGTTCCAATTAGTAACGGACACAGATTATGTTATGTTTAAACGATTGAATAGGAGTTGAGAAAAGGAATGTGTATGATACCTAATAGATATGCTAAACCTAGTCAGATGAATTGTAATGAAATTAAAGCAAGATCGTAAACAAGAAATGATGAATAATGTATCTGCTTCTTAAAGACCAACATTTAATAAAAGTAGTACATGCATAGGCTTATGTTTCTAAGAGGCCTTAAATTGGCAATCGTAGCTGACATAAAGAAGTGGAAGAAAATTTAATACCTTGGAGTGGTAATTTAAACCTAATGTAACGCTAAAATTAAATTCACAACGGTCACCATATTTATGGCTAATGAGCATGCCATAGGTAGGTACTAAACATCATTTGATTATTAATAGCACAGAACAAACTGACAGAAGCTAAAACAGGCACTAATCCTACCGTTCATATATAATTAGGAACTTTACAAGGATTAGTGAGATATTTTAGTTCCAAATTATATTGAAATGTATATTTGTTTTGGTGAGAAATCGAACTAAAACAATTACTAGAAACAAAGCATTACATCAGGGACCAAAGCCTTATATGAAAACATACATTCAACTTAATATATGCTTTTGACAAAATAACTTTTCAAGTTAATGAATTACTCTGTCGTGAGAACACGGATTGAAACTATGTAATGAGAACTAACGTAAGTATATATTCTGACGAAATAAACTTGTCAAAAGACAATTCATTCGCAAGAACAATTATTGATTAGAGAACAAGCCAATGACATAACCAATGAAAGTAACGCCATGCCAACAGCAAAAGGTGTGCTCTAAATCTATTATAAAATTACATATTCAGAAGCACACCGAAATGTTGTGGATAAGTTGAATTGAATTAAGCGCCGTGCTGTAAACAGCATTAAGCAACTTGCTGGTTTCGCATGTCATTTAGTATTATAGATACCGCATGGAACATCAGCACATGGATTTGTCATATTGCACTCTTTAGAGCATGTGCTATTAATCTTCTCCGTCACCTATTGTTGTTCGGAATACATAATATATGTTCCTATACCACAAATTACGTCAGCTATCAAGTAATACATTATATCAAGATGGGAATCACGGCGGAAATTGGTAATTCGAAGCGATGATGCTAAAGTATTTAATTCCGTCGGCTGCTTAGAACTCTCGCCGTTAAGCTGTTTAAATAAAGAGAACGTTGCTCGATATACAGCATATTATTAGTATTACTGCATCTGATAATAACTTTGATATTTTAACAGATATGGCATTGCTAAATGTTCACGTTTCATCATTTATTTTTGGTACATTTTATCATATTCCTTTTTAGTCAAGTATCTTTCAGCTTTGTATTATTTGTTCATTAACAATATTAATTATTACTAATTGTTAATTCATGTTTTTTGTTTTTCTCATTTACGCCGCTATCATCGAACGAGTTGTTATTGATCGATTCAAATAGTCTAAAATGGTGGAAGGTGGATAGATGACTAAAAACAACGAATGTAACGTTATAAGAATCATTTGTACGAGCCAACAACCGCACAGACCAGACCGAAAATGTCATAAACAATACCTACAGTTAGAACGTTATGTTTCTTAGTTTGTTATAATTGCAGGAATTGTCGGAATGTACGTTATTGAATAAACACTTCATAGTTCATTCATGATTTAATCTCTAAACCTGTCCGCTATAGGTACCGATTCACTGACATACGTGTTAGTTTTACATCCAGAAAACATTTTCGTATATTTAGCCTTTCAGAATTTCTAACGCCAACCACGAAATCCAAAGCTAAAGGTATCACATTGAAATTCTCTCCATCTGAAAGGAGGCAGCACAGTATGAGTCTGTTTTGTTGTTTTTGTGATGATCAAGGATTTCTCTTAGTTGACGTACAGAAACTTATTTTGCTCAGACTAACTTCATAGCAAGGCGTGGACTAAAAATTAAACTTCAGGCCCGGCTTAGTCATGTAAACAAATTAAACAATTTTATCGAATATAATGTGCGTATTTCTCAAGTTTCAACGATCCCATATCACGCATACTATTTGAGACTATGATGGAGGAGACTTTTCCTTCAAGTACGTAATTCTACAAAACAACAAACAAGGCCTATTGTATCTGACATGGAGTGGCATTTTAGCTACATCAAGGCTATGATGAGAGATGGTCCATGTTTTGATGTTGTAGAGAAACTAACGGACAATAGCATTATGGATTTGCAGATGCTTCTAGTAAAGTCGTCTGCATATTTTGTACTTGTTAGTTTCAGAATATACTTACGATAACTCTGTTACACAGTCCATCTGATCTTGTCACACATTTGACTGTCATGAATGCTCCATTCTGCCTATCTTGATAGTAAGCCACATCCTGTTGAAATAAAGATGTGCAAATTTAGATCAGACGATAGACAAGAAGTAAATATTTGAAACTGTAAATATTTTGTTAATTAGTAAGGTAAAAATGTATGTAAGTTCGGTTGCAATCCATATTTTACTTAGGTGTGGTTAATGAAGTAGATGGACAAATGGAGTTTACAGCGTTGTGTTAATTATGTGTATACTGTGTATGTGTTGGATTATTGACAAACTGTATTCTTAGGACAGTAGGTGGACAGTAATTTCTTTCAGTTATGAGATAATATGTTGAATGAAAGTTCGATTTAAGAACTAGGTAAAATACTGTGCAGAGATGCATTGAGCAGACACTTGTATTTAATGTATTTACTGAAAGACACCTTACAGTTTGTAACTTTTTAAACTATTTATTGGGATTGACTTTAAAGTGTCGGTTTAAGCTGACTGGAAGCTCAACATGTTTAATGTCACATAATTAGGCAAAGAAAGAACTTGGTTTTGCCTTAGAACTATTCGACAGTTTCTCGTTGTACATTCTAGGGCGAATACGTGTTTTTCCAGGTAAGCGACTGTATTAACATGTACCGCGCCAGAAATTACTTGTGACGAAGTAACATTACTAACATGATATGCACGGGTATTTTACCCTGACGTTTGCTCACTCTCCTATGGATTTAAGCAAAATCAATTTCTAAAATCGACACTGGTCTTTTTGGATCACGTCAAGGAGTGTACGCTCTCCATTGTTCTCCAGCCATAGGGGTAAGTGTTAAATTTACATTTTCATTTGATATGCGAAGCTTATTCGGCTTGTAATGTCTTATCGCATAATAATGCATTTATTACAACGCAGATTTGAACTTTGAATTACAAGTCACTATTAGAGGTTAAAGTATTATCATATATCTAGAGATTATACAAAAACAATTATTATGACCAATTTGGTTTTATTGTAGCTGATTGTGTCTGTCGCTGTGATTGTGTCTGTCGCTGTGAAGTGTGATTGTCAATGTAACTGTGAATATGACTAGAGCTGTCTGAAGCTGTCTAAAGTTGTTTAGAGCTGTCTGGAGTTTCCAGAGTATTTAAGGCTGCGTGTTGTCGATACGTATGTATGTATGTACGTATGTCTGTGCCACGGACGTAGACGAAGCAAACTAAAAAGAGTGCTGTATGCTGTCTATACGTATGTATACGTATGACTGTACATGTGGTGGATCCACAAAGGGTGCGAGCGGCCGATAAGAGTGCGGGCCAACCCAAGGAATCGTGCGACTGTACAAGGGTTCTAGAAGCATACGTTTGGATCAATTGTTGTTCCAATTGCATTTTATATTCATAAGATGTTTGAATCTTCGTTGTGTTCATAAGATTATTTTGAATATTAGTTGTGTTCATAAGATTATTTTGAATCTTAGTTGTGTTCATAAGATTATTTTGAATCTTAATAGAGTTCATATTCGAGATTATGTGAATATTACTTATAGTGTAAAATGCTGTTTGAAGCGTATTTGCAGTCCATAAGGTCTTTTGGATCTGTACTTCATATTGATTTAATATTTTTGTTTATTTTCAATGTGTGAATGTTGTATAGATTGATTTGAGTCAATCGTATGTTGAGAGCGTGAGAGAATAATTATAGTTTTACATCATATATTTTTCTTTATTAATTCATTCATAAATTTCTATCTTTCTCACATTGTGTTTGTCTTATTCATTATGTCCAAAGACCTACTCGGTTTCTATTCTGCGACATTTAATGCACACTTTCTTGCCGTATTATTAACATTACTGTGGTCGGGTTCTGACAGTCTGATGGAACTCAACGCCTAACGCTGAGTCAACATGGTGAAAGATGTAGAGTGCAACATATCATCTATATCCCTACCATACATTTGTATCGTAAACATACGTATGTGTGTGCCTGCGTGGGTGAATGTGTGTGTTTTGCTATAGAAACTGTCGTCATGCCTCGCTGATGAAACAATGAATACTGCGTCTGCATCGTCACCAGTCAGCAGCGATAAGTGCTCTATGGCGGCTGCAATGAAACCAGCGTGAGCATCGATCGTCGCCAGATATCTTTATCCATATTAGAACATGACTTGTCAGAGCACGGTTCGAATGTGTTGCAGCTTGAAAAGCAACTTGAATCCAGAGACTTTGCAATATTGAGTCTCAAAGAAAGTAATCCGAGTCTAACCAGTAGGTATCAGAGAGGTCAGGGCTGTTTCCCTAAACGATGGCAAGACTTTATGCGCATGACAAGCATTCAAATGCTTCTTAATGTGGGTATCTATGAATAGATAAAGCGGATACAACAACTGCAAGATGATTTAAATCAGATACTAGAAGTCACTATTTGTATGGTCAAACGAAATAGTCATATATTATGAATGGGGGATTTCAATACAGTTCCTTTTACAGCACGAACTCAGACTCACGTAACTAGACCAAGGTAATGGAGAACTGAGAGACACATGCGGGAGGAGCCTTATGATTTGTGGCACCTGGTGCAGGCGACAAGACATTCATCACAAGACATGAATTTAAATTGAAGATCGGACATGCACGATATTGATCTCATCTTCGTAAACAGCAAGTCTAGGGTGGTCTCAAACTACCCGGTATTTTGCTTGTTTGAATATAACCTCTCGTTTCTCTCATATCAACCAGACTGAACAGTTGCCGAAAAGATTCATAACATCTGTGCGATACGACACTGCAAAACTTAATACTACATTATCTGCATCCGCTTTGTTGAGGTATCTGAGAAAGAAAGACAATCATTGGGACCTTTTCATGATACAATGAAAAACATCGCCAAAGTACAACTAGTTCGAGCGAAAAATAGTAAAAAAAGGCACTGAATCTAAAACAAGACACTGGATGTCAATCAGTCCAGAAGAGTTGCCATTCTCCAACAGCCTATTGACATCTCATGAAGATCCGAAATAAACAGTTTGCATTGGATAATAGCAGCTCTGCCGATTGTAGGATTGCAGAGGCAGAGAACGGTTTAACCAGAAGTAGCAATGGCGACGCCTTTACTAAATTATGGCACTCATTAAAACAATTTTCTTGATCGTCATCTAACTCTATTGATGATTCGCCAGTTAATATCTTATTGCACTCGAAGCAGAAGATAGATCGATGGAGAGATTCTCTTGGCATCTTGCCACTCCATCCAACAGCTAGATGACGCCTGGTCTAACCGTATCATACAACCAAAATATCATACATTTTGGTCCAATACCAGAACATTAAGTTGTTGTTGTTGTAGCTGTTGTGGAGTTTAACGCCATTTTCAGCACAAAATAGGCTATAAATGGCGGGCAGTATAACTGGTGGAGGAAGAACCCAAAGAAAATAAAGTATTAGCAGCACTAAAGAAATTGAAAAACGTGAAAGCAGTTGATATTTGCAACGTTACAAGCGAAGGCAGGAGTCAAGAGACGTCTTGATCTGCTACCGACGCATTTCGATCTTTATGATAAACGATCGAGATCTCTGAAAATTGGAAAAGGGAATTGTGATGTCCTTCTGCAAAGGCAAGGAAAGCAAACATGACTGCAGTCATTTCAGGAAAAACTTTCGACAATACTCTCCTAAACAGGGCGAGGGATTGACGGACTGATCAATGGAACCGCGCAGGATACAAAAGTAGTGAAGGGGGGCACTTTACGTACAATGGGAATTAGTATTACAGACCCCCCTGGGTTAGATTACGCACAATGGAAATTTAACATGGCGAAAAATCGTGGGTCAGATTACGTACAAGGGGAATTAACATGGCGATAAATCGTGGGTCACTTTACCAACAAGGGGAATTTAACATGGAACTATAGTGTGGGTCTGTCTAACGACAAGGGGAATTTAACATGGGAATAAATCGTGGGTCACTTTACGTACAAGGGGAATTGAATATGGGATTTTTTTTTTTTTAATTTTTTTAAACAAAGGGGTAGGCAATGGAAAGGCTATCTCTTTTCGAGAAATATGGCTGACCCTGAAAAGGGCCTTTGGGTTTTTCCTTCTTCTTTTAACTTCTTAACTTTTTCCACCATCCTCTTATTTTGTCCATCATTCCTTTCTTCTTCTTCTTTTCTGTTTCCGGCATCCAGTCCGGGTGGCCCATGGCCCGGAACTTCTTTTGGATTTTCATCCAGTTTGTGTTCAGTTTTTCTAGTTCATCCTTTTTTTTTTATTTTCTTCTTCTTCTTTTCTTTCCTTTGACCACTTTTCTTTGATCTTCTTGACCTCTTCGGTCAGCACATTCCTCATTAGTTCTTCAGCTTTCTTAAGTTTTTCTAACCCCCACTTCGCGAAACACCAATCTGTCCATTCTACAATGTCTTCTAGAAAGCACCTTGCACTCGTCACATGATCTATTGCTTCTTTTCACTTACCCACTTTGACATACGGTGGGTTAATTAAACCTCTGATTCTCTTCTCCTCATCCTCTATCATTTCTTTTACAATATTTACGGATAAGTGGAGGCTGGTTACTTGTCTTGAGATGAAGACTTTTGTCACTGCATACCTCCATTCCTGTTCAACCCTTTCTGCTACACTCAATCCACCTACCATCCAATACCAACTTCCCATAAGATCGTTGTATAAAGCTGAAGCTGCTGGGATCTTCTTGTTTGCTTATTCTGTAGAATGGGTTCCAATGACCCACACTGTTAGTTTTATACGTGAAGGAAAACATCCCCTACTTTCTCATTTCATATAATAAAACCCAAACTATACTCTTCACATACGCTAAGAAACCTATAATCTACTATTCACACCAACATACCAGAGCTCTTACAAACACTAACACACCAACACACATTCACTCACATTTTTTAAAAAGAGTTGCTGTTTATATTCACACTACTCTACCTGCACACATTGGCAAATTAATAGTTATTTCTTTTCTAGAGTATTGGGTAGCCCTTAAAAGGGCTGTTTGTTTTTTTTTGAACTCCAGATGCACCTATCTAATGGTTGCACCTTCCTGGCCTGGCGCCACACACGCATCTTCTTCCCCAGTCTCCTTTCACCTTTCTTCTGGGGAGCGCAGAGGGAGGATGATTCGCTTCAGCACCCCAATCTTCTGTCTCGGGAATATTGTACGACATCCTCTCTTCTATTTTCTTTTCCTCTTCTTCCCTCTCTCTTCTCTCCTCCTCTTCCTTATTTATTCTTGCTTCTTCTACGATAGCCTCCGCTGATAGTTCATTTACTATGCGCCTGGCATATTCCAGGTGCATCTGGAGTTCTAACAGTTTCACTATTCTGGTGTTCATTTTTCTGGTGTTGATCAATCAACAAGGGTAGCTAGACTGCCGAGCGAGTTTCAATTTATACTGAAAGCGCGGACGTGATGGAAAACATCCCCCTAAAAACATAAAATTGATCTTACCTAGATCATGACCAAAAAAACAACGCGCGGACCTAAATGAAACACTCACTCACTTTTTATGCTACCCATCACTATTTTAAATTTTTTTATAAATCACTTCAATAGACTATCCACATACGCAAAGCAATCCAATCTAACTCCAAATATACACCTCGAACACCAAAAAAACATGATTTTAATCTACTATCCACACCAACGTACGTGAGCACTTACAAACACACACAAACACATACACTCTCACTATCAATAAAGAGTTAGTGTTTATATTCACACTACTCTACCTACACATTGGCAAATGGATCGTTATTTCTTTTCTAGAGTATTGTGTAGCTCTGAAAAGGGCTGTTTTTTGTTTGCTATGGCATTCTTTTTTAGTTTCTAAGAATGCGATGTCCTCTGAGGATAGACTTTCTGGCGATAGGTCTGCTTCTTCGGAAAGAAAAGAAGATCTCTTTGGTGTCGATACGGCAATCGACAAAGCCTCTGTCAGCTTCAGGTTGCTGCTGCTGTTGTTGTTGTTGCTGCTGTTGCTGCTGTCTTTGAAGTCTGTACTTCTCTGTCCATTCTTCTTTTTCCCTGTTCATTTCTTCTCTGAAGAGCTCTTCTATCAGGTCTTCAGTGATTTTTAACATTCTCACATTCTTTATTTCTTCTGGCTTCGGAATCAGACTGTGTCTGACCCTATGCGAATTCACGTAGGCTTCGTTGAGCTTAGCTAGTTTGGAGCACATCTTCTTAGGAGGATGAGTCGACAATGGATGGTTAGACTGGAAACAACCCCGGTTCTTAAAGTCAAAGCGCGGACGTGAAGGAAAACATCCCCACACGGTTTTCGAGTCGCAACGTTCAGTGAGTGTCATGAGAGGGATAGTAAGAAATGAAAGAGCATCAATTAAACATTCTTATAGCTAAACAAAAGACAAAAGCATTGTTTTCAAAACACAACATTTTTTATTCAAAAATCACTTAACACTAAACAACAACTCTAACATTTTTAACAATAATCCAACACTATAACATCAAACAATTTTATCTAATCGCAAACATTTTTTTTTCTAAATTTACAATCTGCTTTAAACAGGGCTGACAACGTTGTGAATGAACTTGTGATTTCCACTGTTGGAAATCATTAGGCCATTGATGGACACTACGTTTCCTAGCTTGAGACAAAAGATAAGCATAATGGTCACAAAACCATCGATCTACTTTCACATCGTTTCTAGAAGAAGAACGAGGATCAAAATGAGTCACTAAATGTTCTAAGGAATAGCCCAGGCTGCGATGACGCAGAAAATACACACAGTACTGTCCACACACCAAGGAATCTGTGCCTTGTAATTTCACATTATTGAATCGGGTGGTTTGAGCATTTCTTCTCATAAAGTCGATGATATCGTCTTCCAAAGGGGGCAATCCGTACGAATCGAAATATTCCACACATCCTTCTTGAGGAAAGTAGACGGCTACCCAGTGGGTTCCTGGGAGATGACTGTCGTCCGTGTTGATCACGTAAGCTTGATGGTCTTTAGGTTTGCGATGAGGGAGTTCATCTTTAGCACAGACGACAGGATTCCAAGAAGCCGTATACGAACTGTGGTTCAAAAGGTAATAAAGTTCCCAGGTATCCATTGATTTGTGTGGGTTTTTCTTCTTCTTCTTCTTCTTCACAGGTAATAATAAGTCGTCAATTCGATCCTGACTTTTTGCTTGAAAATGTCTGACGAATAAACGATTATTCGTTCTGTTTCCTCACTCTGATTCAGGAGAGCTTCGATACGATGGATCTCTTGTGTGGTTAATGGTGGACAAGAATGTTCACGCCAGTCTTTATACCACTGGTGCAACACGTCTTTGTTCGAGATGAGACTCCAAGCTTCGTCCAGATACTCGTCCAATTTTTCTTCTTGACTCAACATCAGGCATTTATCGTGTTGAATTTGACTGGGATGATCGTTTTGACATCCATAGCAATTTTTCTTGATTAATTCCGTCATTTTTTCCACCAAGTGTTTGGCAAAACAGGAGACTAAATGGGCTTCTTGTTCTGGCCATCTTGACTTCATCATGATCACTTCTTCTTCTTTTTCTACAGTCTCCTTACATTCCATGTCCAAAGTTTCTCCACTAGGTAAAGAGGGATAACAGTCTTCCGTGGCTTCTAATAGTCTAGAATGACTTCTCTCAAACTGTTGATTTCTATCGTATTGTCAAATTCTGCATACAGAATGACGTTCAACGTTGGATCAGCAGGGTCTCGGTTTGCAAACTGAATTTCCACACGAATCTGGCCTGATTTTATAGGGTGGAAATGTCCCTCGTCGCTGCCTTGGTCTGGAGTGAAATCGAAAACCCACAAAGCATAGCCTCCTGCATAATCGTCGTACGTAATCCCGTGACTGGTGTTGGTCCCTAACTGTCCCGTGACTTCGTACAGGGACAAGTACGATCTCAAGTAATTGTTCTGGGCAAGGTTAGGCTCAAAGGGTTGGGTACACAAGGTCTTGCCGTCGCGACTGACTTCGATCTTGGACACGCTAGAGTGAAGTCCATTGAAAGCTGAATTCCTGACGATACCAACGAACAAACGCTTGGGTAACTGTCCTTGGAACAGATGATCTTCGATCATGGATCGCTGTCCAACAGGAATGGTGAACGTTTTCACTTCCACGCGTCGTATGGGATACTTGGCGGTCGTTCTGCTCAACGTCTGACTGACGTTGTTTCCCACTTTAGGTAACACTTCCACACGACGCACGTAAAGTCGGGCTTCTTTGATAACAGTTTTGTATTCGTTGGCATGGGCCATCAAATGGAAAGCGGCAGTGCTACGATTCAGTCTCAGGCGGATATCAACGCCGTTCAGCAAACACTTTTCTTGTAACCACATGTCCAAATGCAAACGATCCATCAGTTCTAAACTTCGCCCTTGCAGAATTTTAGTTCTACGTGTGTTAAACCCCACATTGTGATCATTGTCATCTTCTCTCAGGGCTGTGTCGTTAAACGTGTTTGCACCGACCGTGTCAGGTTTCCATACTACGCAAGCATCCAGATGAGTATTCTTGGCTTCTTTTCCGTACGTCAAGAGATTTTCCAGGTAGGCACGATACGGGTAAGTATCCATGCTGCTGCTGACCAGTTTGTTATTCAAGTACAAGTCCACTTCACTGAACAAGGAATGCATGAAATTGTTAACAGGAGCTACCCTATCATTGGCTCCGGGATTGCTGTTGTCCATTTTGCTCACTTTGACTTTCAAGTACAGGTAACTGCTATTCAGATCGATGTAATCTTCGGGTTGTCCTTTGATTTCAAACTCGATGGGAGCGGAATCCGTCAAAGAGGAGACGGGGTGAAATTCCACCCACTGGGATTCTTGCATGGTCATCATGGTGGGGGGCATGGCAAACAGATCCAGTTCCGACTTGGAACAAGCGCAAGACTCTCGGTGCATCATTTTGTTCTGTTCTTTCTCAATAATCGAAAACGTCTAAGTCTCGAACGGTTCTTCTTTTCTTGGCCTTTCTCGCTTGAAGTCTGGTGAAAGGGTGTTTTCTTCGTCTTCGTCTCTTTCTGCCTTGTCCTTGCTGAATGCCTGACTCGGTAGCGTGCAGGGCATTTATAGGTGTGTCTCGTCGGCCTAAAATGTCTTTGCCCGTTTGTAGCAAGACATTTTTGCCTGCCCTCATGAAGGCTTCTTTAGGGTTTTGTTTGTCGATGATGACATTTTGGAGAAATTCTTTGCCTTGTGTCAGTGCCGCATCTTTCAAGGCGTGCAATCCGCGTGTCACCATCGGTTTCAATACCGGAGCCACCGAACGAAAGGCCGATTTTAACATGTTTCCTAAACCATGTCCTCGCTGTCGAGCAACCCCTCGGTACACTGGATACATGACTTACGAGTCGTGAGAGAACCGTTTTCGAAAATGGAGTTTCACCGTGACTTTTCCTTTGGTGAATGGAATATTTTGTCCCAAATCTCCTTTTATAGTAATGTTGACCGTGTCCAAATACGACTTGCTGACTGGCAAATAGTGAGGATGGACAAATTCGCGGTGGACGTGGTAAGTGTTTCCACCTTCCTCGTCAGCGTTAGCGGCAGAATCCACTTTGAAAGGAATGACACGCAGTAACGGTACGGAGGTGTGTCCCACCACGTTGTATTCCACCACATCGGAATACACGAACATCAAATTCAGTCCTTGGTTCAGTTCTACTGGGGTACGAAATAACTTGCTAAAAGACTCGTTGTCGTAAACGATGGGTAATTCGTTGTTCTTGAGTATGGTCATTCTCATGTTCATGTCTCCGCCCAACATGTCAAACAATTCAGGACAAAATAAAATGGACATGATTTTACTCCGCTCAAATTTCATCGAGAAGCGACGAACTACTTTGTGGTACTCCATGGTGACACTTTTGTCGACATTCTCCAAAGCTTTCCCAAACACGCCATTAAACTTGGCAGCTATGGTGTTGACCAAATGTTGACCACTAAAATAATAACCTGGGGGAATGAACAAGTGGTAGGTCCACTTTTGAGTTTTCTCATTATAGGTTTTATTGTCATATATGACTTTCTTATTCAACTCCTGTTGCAATTGCTCGTCATGAACTTCCACATGAAAAAAAATTTTGATTGGGAAGGACATTGAGCACTTGGGTCGGGTGAATCATTTCCACTAAAGCCACTTCCCAATGGGCTTCGTGATCTAAGGGGATGGCCTGAGGTAATTTGGCCGTGTAACAGCACAACGTGTTGTGGGTAAACACCTCCATGGAACTGTCACTGGGTAAGGTTAAGTAAAATTGGTTTTAGTGACTCATAATTCCAGAGTTCTGTGGCTCTCCGAGGGGTTACTGGACGTCAGAGGCGTGTCTCCGTCTAAAATGGGGTTCTGATTGTGGTTGGAGTGGTGACTGACACTGGCACTGGACACAAGGTTCCCGTGGTTCCCGTTGGAAGAGAATTTCAGGGAGGGATTAGGAAGCAGGTAACCGATGCAACTGCTCAATAAAATGGTCCACAATTGTTTGTCTCCTTGTTGCAAACTCAAATTGGCGATGGCTGCCCCGATGACACAATACACCACGAAGATTTGGCAGAAAAAGACGATTTGCGTTTTAGGCACACGTTCTCCACACAACACCCACAAGGGTTGTTTTTGTAAATCTTGCACAGAAGAACTAGGTGAAGAAGGAGTGGTCGACGTAGCTGCGTCTGCTGTGTGAAAGGGCATGATGGTCACTTCTTTTTATAGTCGATGACTTGCGAAGCGTCGATCCAAGAATCAAAACTGGGTGGATATCCTTTCCAACGTACTTTGACTTCTTTGACACGTCGTTTGCCCACTTTACGGGTTCTGCGTTCGAGAATGCTTTCGATGTCGTACACGTCGTCTTCTTTTTTGGTGACACGTTGTAACTCGGGCAAATAAAACGTTCCTTTGAGCACTTCTCCGTTCATGTCTTCCAATTTATAGACAGCAGGATGACGGCCATGCACTCGTCCAGTGACGCGAAACAATTCGGTCGTCCAGTTAGGTAAGTAACCTTTGTCGAAAGTGCGTTTGGTTTTGCCAATGCGTACCCGATCTCCTACGGTCAACTCTCCACTTTTCTTGGGGACAGCCCTCGTCGGGGACGTACCAAACAGACGCTCGAACACCAGCACTTCGTTCTCGGGAGTCACGTCTTGCGGGGCACGTCCGATGCTTCGATGGTAAGATTGGTTGTACGCTTGCACCAGGTGCGGTAAGATGTCGATGTACTTCAGAGTGTGGTGATGCGTAAAATATTTCCACATGCGTTCTTTCAAAGTGCGTTGAAAACGTTCCACGATGCTGGCTTTGGTTTTAGGATTCTCGGTGGTAAAAAAATGAATGTCACGTTTCTTTAATTCTTTTTGGAAAGCTTGGTTCAGAAATTCGGTGCCTTTGTCCGTTTGCCATCGAAGAGGGTGACGACCGCTTTGTTTCAACACTCGTTGCAGGGCTCGCACTAACTCGCTGCTGGATTTGGAAGTCAAGGGCACGACCCAGGCAAATTTGGAAAAGACGTCGATGACACAAAACAAATATTTGTAGCCGCGATTGTAGCTGGCCAAATGAGAGACATCGGCTAAATCATCTTGCCATTGATGATCGATGCCTTCCACTCGGGTGCGACTTCTGGCAAACTTGCGTCGAATGGGTTTGTGTAAAGTGTAGGTAGCTTGTTCTTGTAACCATCGTTGCACTTGAGGTAAACGGAGACTTTTCAGTCGCGTTTTGGCAGCACGATACAATTTTTGAACTCCTGCGTAACCTGCAGGATGCGAGGGATCGTAGTAAATGCTGGCTAAGACTTTTTCCATTTTTTTGTGTTGGTTGGTGTGTTAATAAGGCACCCACTCTTGGGGGATGCTACTCTTTTTCTCTTGGGGCATTTTTTTGGATTGCAATGCTTTGCGTGTGCGACCGGCAATAGGTGTTGAAGAGGAGGAGGAGGATGTCTGAGCGGGGGATATCGGTTCTTGTTTCACTTCTGTCTTCACTTCTGTCCTCACTTTCTTTTTCTCTTGTGATGAAGAAGGGGTGGCCATCATCTTTTTAATCCATCCAATTCTGGAGGTAGGTGGTGTTGTTAACTTGCGTACTTTTTCGGGTGGAGTTTGAAACCCTTCTTCTTCTTCCTTTTCTGTCTTGGTCACGGGTAGTGATGGTACTGGTACTGGTACTGGTGATGGTGTTGGACTTTTCATCAAGGTCTTAAAATCTTTCAAAGTGGGTAGAGCTGTTTCGTCTAAAGCTTTCTGGTGAAAGAGTTGCAGTCGTTGCAAGAGTTGACCGTACTTTTGCGATTTTTCTGTTTCGGACAAATCTTGGCGATCCATCAAGGATTGCAATTCGTGTTGTAACTGGGACATCTCGCTCAAATTGGGATTGGGAGGTAAATGCGGGGTACGTTGTTCTTGCCACCGATGGTATTCCATCCATCGTTTGTAAGGCACTAAAGCTAGTTTTCGTCCTTCCATGGGGTTGTCAGGGGTCGATTCTGAAATCTTGGGACTTCCGAGGGCCTTTTAATCTTACCCCCACCAGTCCTCATAACATGGTTCCCAAGACTCCTTTCAGTATGGGGCCTAAGAAGAGAGGCAAAGTGCCTCCACGTTGGACCAACATCTTCTTTTTTTGACGAATGGGAATTTTCTTTCGAACCATTTGGCGAAGAACGTGACGATGCTTGCTTAAGCATTGTTTCTGGTGTTTGGACAAAAGATCGTGCCTTTCAAAACGTTCAAACAACATTCGCACACGGTATCGATGACCTCTTTGGAGGCCGTTTGAATGAGTTTTTTTCGTAGGGGTGGAGAAGCTTTGGACAGGACAGATAACATGTCCCCATGTTTAGCTAAACGTGGTGGCAGTCCTTTCCTTTTCTTTCCTTGGAGTTTTCTGGAGGATGACATCTTTGAGTCTTCAGGAGCACCAAAAAAAAAACACTGATACCCTACTTGGTCACAGGACTTTTTTATACTGGAACGCGTCGCCACTGATTGTCTTTACGTCGTATCAGTTTGAGGACAGGCATGACACGTCGTGCAGGGGTACGCAACGGACTAAATCGAGCAAGTTCTTGCTTGGACAAATCCAGTAAACTTTGTAACATGCCCGATCTTTCATGGACTTTGATTTTGGGAGAAGGTACTTTGTGAGCAGCAGCCACTGCCACTAAATTCGAGGGTCCTGCCACTGGGGAAGTTCTTTTGGGGGTCATCAACGGAGAAGTTCTTGGTGTGATCAACGTCTCCAAGTACTCTTCAGTTCCTGGTGTCATCAACGGAGAAGTGGACAAACGTGAGGATGCCGGAGACGCAGTCACCGCTGTGGCAGGTCGTGGTTTGCGAGTGTAAGGTTGCGTCCTGGCCGAAGTACCTTTCTTGCGACTAGTTTTCTTCTGTGGACTTTTCTTTTTCTGGGGACTTTTTTTCTGTTTCTTTTTCTGGGGGCTTCTTTTCTTTTTCCGGGGTGGTGCCATACAAGGCACGAATCAATTTGACGGGAAGATGCGACTGAAGAGACGTCATGTTCAAAATGTGTGTGAGACAGACGAAAAAGGGTCTGAGGTTTTTATAGATTTTTTTATGGCGAGTGAAATGAAGTCGAGGACGGAGACGTGTACAGGACAGGATCTCCGTCTTGGCACAAGTGATGAAACAAGTGGGTACGAAATCGCAAATCCTCGGGGGTCGTAGGTTTCAAATCGACGAGTAAATAGGCGTGTGGAGTTTGAGTGGCATCGTCGTACGCCTGAGTCAGCCAAGGCGTTCCTAACTGTTTGGCTAAGACTTGCACTTGCGATTTATCTCGAGGGCTTTTAAACAAGACCACATAATGCGCATTGAGACTGATGGTGCGATGGGTTTTACTATGCTGAAACAAATTTTGGGTGATGTAAACGACACTGGCATTACGGTGATGCCCTTTGCGCGTGAACCACAATTTAATTTCTTCTTCGTCTTCTCCTAACATGTCGTCGAAA
Source organism: Sinohyriopsis cumingii (assembly GCA_028554795.2). Classification (NCBI taxonomy): domain Eukaryota; kingdom Metazoa; phylum Mollusca; class Bivalvia; order Unionida; family Unionidae; genus Sinohyriopsis; species Sinohyriopsis cumingii. The sequence continues at coordinate 8,945,304 of CM068825.1, forward strand.
ATGACCAAATGGGCTTGACGGGAGTCAGAGACGATGCCGTCGTCTTCTTTAGGAATGCCTTCCACAAACACGATGGAATCGCCTTGACTTTCTCGCAGGAGGTTGTACGCCGATTGCCACTCTTTGTAACACCACACGATCCGTTGAGGTGGCCGATCGATCAAATGATGTTTATGTTCGATCAATCGTTTGACGAATTCGGTTTTGCCTGAACCGCTAGGTCCAGCAATGAGCATGTTAAAGGGATGGCGAAGATACAAAGCCTCCCAACTGGCACGATCTAAGTGTTCGTCGATGACTTTGACAGTAGAGGAAGAGGGAGCAGAGACAGCAGAGGTAGCCATTGTGTGAGAAATGTCACTTGTGACACGAAAACAAACAAGACAAGAGTTTATATACTTTTTTAGAACACGTTTATTGAATGTTTTTTTTCAAACATGAATACGAAAGACAAAAATACATAAAGGCCAAAGGCTTAAGTACAAGGATAAAAGGCGCATGATAACTATGAACGTGGAATAAAAACAAGTGTCTGTACAACAGCATATTTTGGGTAATGTTCTAACCAGTTCTATAGTATGGGGTAAGGTCACACAAGTGTCCTCCCGAAAGGGTCTTTCAGGCCTGTCCACGACAGTCCTGTCCTGGGTGACGAGTTCTTCTGGCACCGTCACTAACACGGGTTGAAAAGTAACTTTTTTGCTTGAACAACTCTCGTGCATACTGGGCCACTTCTTGGGTCCAAGCCTCAAAACCCCATTCTTTCCAGGCACGGACATCTGTCCAATGGGGATGTAAGTCACAAGCTACACACACATCGTCATACACGTCTTGGGTAGCTAAAAGTTGACGAATCTTTTTTTCCTGTTGAGGTCGAGAAGTATCCAGATGAAAACGCAAGGCTTTGAGCAAAAGGAGTTTTTCGTGACCATTTAAGGCCATTGAGGTGGTAAGTACTGATCGTAAAGAGTCCACAAAGAATCGGCTGGTAAACGAAATCCCAAAAAACATGTCACTAAGACACACACCACTTGTCGTCCCAAATTGAATGGATACAGTTGTTGTAATAATTGATGGTAATGATCCACGGTTTGAATATGGTCATTGAGTTCCTTCCACGGAATCTGTTGAATGATATGTGACATAATCCGTGGCATGGCAACTTGATTTTATAGTGTCTTTGTTTCGGAAGCAATAAAGGTAATTTCTAACCAAACACGTTCGTTCTCCAGTAGGGAATTTAAATGTTACATACTGTAACTGAAACGTCAGAGTTTGTCTAGATGTTTCGTCTTTTTCTAAGCAGATTCCATGTAACAAATGTTGGTAATCCTTTAACTCGTCTTCCTCAATACGTTGCACAAGTGAATCTCGAAGTAACCAAAATTACGAACGTCTAGTCCATCATCATCATCATCATTCATACACTGAAAGTGTTCAACAAGGTCTGACCACTGAAAACATTTCTGACGAATCAGTCCTCTTATACCATTCAGGTACCAGTGGTTAAAGATCTGGTGACGTAACGGATGCAATTGTTCTTTACGTTTCACTTGTATTTTCACCAGCTCTCGGTAAATCCTTTCTCTCAACTCCTCAGGCAAGCCCAAAATGTTCTCTTGTAAAGTATCCATAAGTATATACACTGTTTTTGGAATCGTTGGGTGGTGGCCAAGAGCCTCGTTTAACTTTGTGCCTAATGTAATATCCACTCATAATCAGTCTTCTTGTACTTTGGAACATAGCATAATTTAAAAACGGATGAATCACTTTGAGTTTGCGTTTCACTTGTATTTTGATCAGTTCTCGGTAAATGCGTTCTCTCAACTCCACAGGCAAAGCACGAATGTTCTCTAGCAAAGTATCCATGAATAGGTCATACTAAATCCTCTTTGGTCTGACACAAGAAATGTACTCTTTGCACAAACATGGTTTTACTTCAGTGTCGAATTTAAATCGTTCAGTCACTAATCTACACATTACAATTCGTTCAGAAGTTTCCTCTTTCACCAAGTTGACATTGTGTTCAAGATGTTGGTAATTCGTTAACTCTTCCTCTGGAATTCGATGCAGTACGTTTACAATGATGTAGGTAGAATCGTCCATACCAAACCAATCCTTTTTAAAACTAGAGGATCGTTGATCAATGTCTGTCCGATGGAACACTTTCAATTGAATCAATCCCTGTATAGCCTTCAGGTACCAGTGGTTCAAACACCGGTGACGTAACGGATGCAATTGTTCTTTACGTTTCACTTGTATTTTGACCAGCTCTCGGTAAATGCGTTCTCTCAACTCCACAGGCAAAGCACGAATGTTCTCTTGTAAAGTATCCATGAACAGATTATTATGGTAAGAAGTTACTTCAATGTCTCGGTCCCACTAAGGGTAAGTAATGACAATTCGGTGACCATCTAGCATGTTCTACGTAGGCCGAATCTTGCGGTTCCCAGTGGTGAAGTGACACACCGCAACTGAAGCACTTAACTTTATCTCCTTCGCCCAAGTAGAAAAATCCGGCTCTGGCTAATTCTTCGGGGGTCGGTCCTCCCAGATACTTAGGCCATTTTCCTTTGAACGATTGAAGACGATTTTCAAAGTCGCAGTATTCCGACAAACGCACAGGAAACGAATATTCGTCTTTCACAGGTTCGTTTCGATGAGGGTTGGGTGACATGAACAGGAGTTTGCTCAGGGCTGGATGAAATCCGTAGGGGGGTAGACTTGAAGGTGAACATTCCCCTTTAAAACGAAACCCAGTAAAATGTCCAAGAGGACGAGCGGCATCACTTTCGCATCCCACAGGTTTGACACGCACAGCATCACTTTCCATGATAGGGGTAGGGACACTAAAGTTCCCATGATGCTTTACGCCATCGCTCAGGTCACAAGGTACAGCATCGTATCCATCGCAAGGCTCACAATCGCATTCCACTTCCGAAGTCTCACACTTGAATTGTGCCTTTCTAAACAATTTGTTTCGTGTTTCTCTGAAAGTATTCATCTTGTTTGCTCGGTATTGGTAGTCCCAATGAACTATCGATCTTGCCTAGGGTTCCTTTTTATATACAGACCAACACCGACGTGTCCATACGGTAAGGTGAAATGATTGGGAAGTCGCACTCGCTTCTGGTACACGATTTGATAGACTTTTTCCAAGGGTCGACTGACGATGTGGTGAGTGGGTAAACGTACAATCTTGTTCGGTTGATAGGTGGTCACTTTAAAGTTTCCATCCTCTCCCGACTGCAAGGCTTCTTTCAATACGCCAAAGTTGACCACTCGACTGGTACGATAATTCAGAGTCAGTCCTTTCACTTTGCACGTCGTGTGCACTTCTCCTTGTTTGTCACGGTATTCGTAGCCGTAATTTTTGGGACCGCCACTGACGAAACTTAGAATCTTCTCGTCGGGATGCTCGTCTGTCCAGGCTCCTAAACGGTCTCCTTCGATGTCAGGTTGATGTTGAATCGGGTGATGGATGTAAATGCAACTGTCCGTGTCAAAGTACAGGACACGTTCCCCTAACAGTTCTAAAGCTTCGTACAATTTTAAGCGAGCATGAGCTGTCACGTAAGCCGCAATGATGACATTTCCAAAAGGGTCGTCTTGTACAAAGTCCAGATCTTCTTCGTAATTGACCAAGATTAAATCCTCTCGAACGACGTCCACGTGTTTCATGTATTTGGTTTTGTCGTGAATCATCTGGAAGTAGCGGGAAGGTTCTGTCAAATATTCCGTCTTGGGTAAACACGGTCGTTGTGCCATTTTACCCCACAAGCAATTTAACATCACTTTGGCAAACGATCGCCTGCCTTTGTTTTTCTCGATGTGGTCTAAAGAGATGCCTTCTTGTTCATAGTATTTCTCTTTGAATTGTATTTGGTCTTCGGGAGTGTGACACCAGGAAGGATAGCCGCTGGCTTCTTGCTTCAGTTTCAAAAAGGCATCCACGTAGTCAGCGAAAATGCCTTTCTGACTGGGATCACCCTTGTGGTATTGTTGTGTCTTAGGAAAGTGGCAAATTTAGTATACTTCTAACAGTTGGTATCCCATGTCCAGAGCTTTGAACAATTCTACGCTGACCCAGGTTCCCGTCAAGGCCCGTTCTTCCTGGCTGTGTTGACAAGGCTGATCTTGGTTGCACGTTTCGGCACAAGTACGGCACGATGGAAACATCAGTTTGCCTTGACAATGGTGAGGTAAGACGGGATGGTATAGGTTCGTGGGAGGCAAAACTTTGCACTTGATCAAGCCTTCGTATTGTCGAATGTTTTTCAGGTCTATGTGTTCCATCAGCAATTGCGGGTGCCCTACAGGAAAGTGACAATATTTGCACACGTAGGGATACAGCGAACACACGTCCAAGTATTTCATTTCTTCTCCTTTCTCTTCGTCGGCTTGGTACAGCAAACAGGTGGCATTGGTCCTTCCTCCGTACTAACTATCCCTCGGGTTCACCGTGTCCATGAACTGGTAACTTTCCACGAGGCGTTTAAACTCGGGATCGGTTTTCAAACGGTGATCGTACTCGTGTTCCCACATTTCCACCACTTGGTATCCTTGCTGTTCTAACTTTAGGCGTCGCTGACAAGTGTCCTGGTACAAGTCTTCCATGGTTCGTTGCAAAAACTGATTTTTAGTGCCACGGTCAGGGTAACAGACGGGACATCCGTGAAATAAGCAACCGTTAAACTCGTACACGATCTTGGGGTTTTCTAAATCCCAGCCATCGACCGAATACGTTCAGATGGTCTTTTCGCCTCCTCCGTTGCGGGCATGTTGAATCCACTTGTCTTCCTTGTCGCACAAGTAATGTAACCAGCGTAGGGCTTTGACCGAGTATTGACGCTTGACAAAGTGGGTCGTTTGAGGGCTGATGACAGCCACGGTGTTTTCAGGCATGAATCGTTGTCGATACACTAAGGAACACGCTTTGGCAATGGTGCAAGCTTCTTTCAAAGGATCGACCCCTCCGTGTTCCATGAACAGTTCTCGAAATTTTCCACAGCAACGCCGTAAAAAGTCCACGTCGGAACGACAATACTTTAGCATTTCTTCCTGAAAGTCGAAAAGGTCCGAGGCGTGAGCCTGGTACCAAGCGTAGAAAGCTTCTCGTTGTTCGGTACGCATGTTGTCGGGGTCGTAATAGTGAGCCTCAGGCAAATGGGGTAGAACGGCATGTTGATTGGCTTCCGTATTGAAAAAGTGTGGAAAGTACCCTTTAGCCATTTCTGTCATTCCAAACGTTTTAGGCATTCGACTCAAAGGCATGGCCAAGTAACTCATCGAATCTTTAAACTGTACTTGTCCCACTTGCATGAAAATGATTTTGGCTCCGTTCAAAGTCACTTTAGGACGGTCGGTGCCTTGTTCCGTATAGTATCTGAGAAGAAACTGTCCATCGTATCCGGAGCAATTGTGAGCCATCACTGTGGCATGACGATGACAATCTCCGTAAAGTTCGATGTCCTCTTGGCTCCACGTCTTGTCGATGGGGTCTAAGACCCATTGGGCAAAATCGGCTAACGTGTTCGGTCCTCGAAAGATTTTTTCACGCCCTCCAGGAATCTTGCCGCAGTGAGGGCAATGACTGAAGATAGGTTCTTGAATGCACTTCTCGCACGCTCGATGAGCCACGCAGAAATTAGGAATGTGAATGCCGGTCTCTTGCATGCATTCGAAATCGAAAAAGATGAAATTGCCTTTCTTCTTGTGACTGTCCTCTTTCTCTGGTGGGGGTTGGTATTTTTGCACGTAACATTGGTGTTCCAAGTCCACGATGTGGTGACAAATGTGACATTTTTTCTTTCCTGAACATACGTGTGCCTTGGTATTATTGGTACGTATGACTTGTCCACACGTAGGGCACAATCTCAGGAGTTGACAAGTACATTTCTTCTGTGAACCTTGCGTTTTCAGATGTTGTTGGTAACAAGTAGGGCTAACAAACGTGCGCAGACAAGTCGAACAAGGCACTGGTTCTTCGCTCAGACAGGGTAAAGAGGCCAAACATCCTGAGCATTTCAATCCACAATGCTTGTGTTGCTCTCGATTATTATAACCATGGTCACATTTCTCACAGTAATAACTGTATCCCAGGAATCCGGTGATACTGGTAATGGTATCGAAATGGTCATCGTGATAATAAACATGAATGTATTTTCCGTCCTTAAAATGTTGGCCTCGAAACAACAGAGGCCCGCGCATTTCTTGAGGGTGCACTTTTAAGGTGTAGCGTGGAGCTAGGGCATCTTGCAATTTTTGCATCTCAGGAATGCCACAGGGTGTGTCTTTGGACAGGCCAGCTTGTTGCAACAGGAGTTCTGCTTCGTTTCGTTGTTTGGCTCGATGGGAACGTTGAATAGTGTTCCAGGTTCTTTTCCATTCTATCGTGTCGTTCTTGTCGGCATAGGTTCGTCCCACCACGATGGCACGGTCTAAACACATCTGGTCATGAGAGTTGTTAATTCGGACGAGACTTTTTTTGGTGTTGCGAAGGTCGTCCACCAATAACATCTTTCTGCGTCCAGTTCCTTGAGGAGGAGAGACGTGGGTCATGTCCAGTGTGGCTTTACCATCGGTGATGTCAAACTGATCATTAGATTGTTGTACGTGTTGAATCTTGTCCATGACTTTGGAAGCGTCCAATTCTGCAGGGGTGCTAAACTAGATTCAAACAGGGGATTTCAAACCGTCGTGTTGTATGGAAAGTCTCAAGCGATCGTCTTCTTTGCGTTGACATTGTTGCTTGAGTGCAGTGAGCAAAGAATCCCACACCCCAGTGATAAACACTTCTGCTTTCTCTAACGGCACTTCAGCCTTGAAATCTTTAAACTTCACCATGTATTTGTAAGCCGTGGTTCTAAATTTTCTAGAGGAGCGCTTTTCCGTCTCTCGAATGGAATAGTATTTTTCAGGGTTGACTAAGGGTGGCGAACTTGGTTTAGAGGTTTCAAATTCTGGTTCACTCATGTCCTCTTCAAAATCACTGGCATGAATTTGTGCCAAGATTTCAGCCCTGGTACGAGGCGATAGATCACGTTTCTGCCTCTTACTTTCTTCTTCTTCTTCTTCTTTCTTCTCGAATGAATAGGATCGTTTCATCTTGAGTGAAAAACGTCAAATGACTCAAGTTGAAACACCATAGACTAATTTATAGTCATGGCAGACCAGCGTATATAAAAGGGTGCGTGTCTTGTCCTTTCACTATTCATTTCACTCTCAAGCCGAGCACAACGATGGAAGAGACTAAACAAATCGAACGTTTCGTCAGAGCTTTGCGAGGGGTCATTAGAAAATTCTCTTCAGACCAGCCGACGGACTACTCTCCTTCCTTTCGAGATAAAAGTCAAGATACTTGCTATATCTGTCAGAAGAAAGGGCATTGGTCTTCAGAGTGTCCAGACCGTCAAAAAAGAACAAAAACAGGGGCTAAAAAAGACAAAAGTCAAGATACCTGTTATTATTGTAAAGAAAAAGGACATTGGTCTCCAGATTGCCCAAAAAAGAAACAAGAGGAGTCAAAAGAAAAGAGGGATTCTTCAGAAGAAGAAAGGGATTCTTCGGAAGAAGAGAGGGATTCTTCTGAGGAAGAAAGAAGACAGGTGAAGAAAAAGAAACAGGAGAAGAAAAGAAGAAGGGAAGAAAGCGAGGAGGAAGAAGAAGAAGAGGAAAAGAGTGTGACGGTGAAGAAATTTAAAAAAACAGAGAGATTAAACAAGGAGACAGAAGAAGTAATGAACTTTTGAAAGTTTTGTATTGTGAATTGTGAATTGGATTGTAACAATGGATAAAAGAATAAATTAATGATATAAGGTAAGTGTCTTTGAGTTCTGATTTTAAAATAAGAAGCTACACTCACGCACTCATACAAAGACACGTACTATAGGGGTAAAATGGGTGGGTTATTTTTTTTTATTTTTTTTTTAGTTATTGGCAAATTGAAATTGTATTTCTTTTCGAGAAATGTGGGTGGCCCTGATGGTGTAGGGGTGAGTTTAAGCAATCAATTTTAACTGTCTTAAGCCTTTGCCACGGCCAAGGCCTACTTCTGGACTGCGTAATGTTGATGATGATGATAATGATTGGGTTGAAATCACTAAGGGTGGTACGGTAGGCTTAGTCACGGGGTTGACGTGTTTAGCTCGGGAAGGTCGTATTCTCTTCGGTCGTAATAAAGAAGTCTGATACATTTGTTTCAGACTTCTTAACTCCGCTAAAATGTCCAACAGTACCGTGACCGTTTGATTTTTACCCACTTGTTTCTTTGCTGCTACTTCTTCTTGCTGTTGCTTTTTTCTTACCTCTTCTTCTTGCTGCTGTTGCTGTAGGAGAAAAGCTTGTTCCGCTTCCTTTTGTCGTTGTATAAATTTCTCCAATTCTTCTTTCTGTCTCTGTCTAAAATTCTCCACTTGCGGTAATGAAGAAGGTAACGAAGGTTCCGGAACAAATTCTTGCGAGGAGAGAAAATCCACAAAATCCCAATTCACCTCTTCTGAAAGTAAGTCCGGGTTCCCTTGGGCAGTCTTCCCTGTTGGTGCACCCCAATGGATCGTTTTCTGAGTTTCCGTCATGTTGAATCACTGTCGCATAGATTGACTGTCCACAAGCGCTAGCAAATCTATATAGACCACGTGACGTCACAGACTGCTCTCTTCGGATTGGATGCGGGCTGACTGAATTTTGTAACGCGTGTTTGGATTGGTGAATGAACTCAATCCGTTTCAATCCTACCTCTACCTATAAATAAGCGCAGTTCACTGCATTGATTCACCTGTTCTCGTCGCTTCAAGATGTGGACCACAGTTGAGTCATCCACCCTTGTGTCTTCCATGATGTTTAGGACGGACATGCTCATGTATGTCCGATCCAAGTGGACCGTTGTCCACAGGACAAACACCAGCCTGTGGATACGTGGGATCTACGTTGAAAGACAAGGATGCCTGAAAAGAGTGCTGACTTACGGACCAACAGTAAGACGCAGCCTAAGGACAAGAAGAAGACCAATGCGGTGCCCTTTATGTTAATGAATACATTAACATAAACCCAAAGGCCCTTTTCAGGGCCAGCCATATTTCTCGAAAAGAGATAGCCTTTCCATTGCCTACTCCTTTGCTTAAAAAATTTTTTTAAAAAATCCCATATTCAATTCCCCTTGTACGTAAAGTGACCCACGATTTATTCCCATGTTAAATTCCCCTTGTCGTTAGACAGACCCACACTATAGTTCCATGTTAAATTCCCCTTGTCGGTAAAGTGACCCACGATTTATCGCCATGTTAATTCCCCTTGTACGTAATCTGACCCACGATTTTTCGCCATGTTAAATTTCCATTGTACGTAATCTAACCCAGGGGGGGTCTGTAATGCTAATTCCCATTGTACGTAAAGTGCCCCCCTTCACTACTTACAAATGATCTGCATTACACTGGGAAATCAACAACTGACTGCATCCATTCGATTAGCACAAAAACGCAGATCCGCGAGCATTTCATTCAATGGTTCTAGATAGCTTACGTTGCCTAAAAATTTGATTTTGACTCGACTGACAGAGTCACTCTTTGTCTTTTACTCAAAAGCAAAGGAATCCCGCCCAATATGTTGACATCATTTGCTGTTTCTAAGTCGCTGGTGAATTGTTGTAATAGTTATATATCAACAGTCATTTTCATATTGATCTACTTTAAGTCAGAACATTGTTATGTCACCAATGTAATGGACAAATGACACGGTAAGGGCAGCTGATATCAACCATAGGTGTCTTAGGTATGCCGATGTTGATTATGTTGATCACGTTGCTTCTGTCTGCGATGCTACAGACAGTTCTGATTAACCTGCGCATGCACTGGAAAACATAAACTTTAAGTCTCCGGATCAAGTGAAGCAAGACCGAACTTAAATTTACCAGCCCACAAGCCATCATGACAACAGGAGCACAACAGGGCTCAATGTCGATATATCTGACTCGCTTACGCAGTCTCAAATTAGTCCACAACACTGACGATAGCGAAACAAAAATCAAGAACAGCATGGAATTTGCCCCAAGCTGCATCAAAACCATTAATATATAAGCCTGGCGCTCCAAGATCCACATTGAAATAAAAACCCAATATCACAAAGCAAATACCTTACAAGTCATAATTTTCTGTGCTGACATACGGATGTAGTAAGTTGCATTATCCTGAAATATAAATTCCTTTCCCCAGTTGTGCCTTCGTGGGGTCCTCGGTATCAAACATGACCATCATATTGGCAATGCAGTGGTCAGATACAAAATTAAGCAAACACCGTTCACACACATCATTAGGTTGAAACGCCTCAGACATCACATTGAATGGTGAAAGGCGCAAGATCGCATCCCTTGGAGCCGTCTTGTATCTAAAGGAACAATGTGTGCTGAAATCTAATGATGACGATAATGACTGATATCAGTTACACTCTAGAATACATTGTGTACATATTGTTTAAGAAAAACTCTTGAAAAATATGAGAATAACATCGTATAATTAGCGATGTCTGCGTCTCATCAAAACCATAATCTTATCTTAAAGCAACTGAGAAATCAGGAACAGATCTGTACTGAATGCGCTGCACTTGTAAAATAGTTACATATATGTGCAAATAGTCCGAATATATCCATTATTTATATGTTATCAGACCAAGATACGTACAAACATTTATACATACATTACGTATGTGCGCACGCGCGTTTATGCATGCGTACATACACATATACAGATAAATGGACAGATCGACAGACATACGTGGATACATACATCCATCTTTCTGGGACTTCTGAAACACTTGTAAAATGTTTTAACATAAATTTCTGATTTTGAAGATTTATTTTGCTATAGATTCAAGATGCGTGAGATAGAAAATATAAGTATTTTGGTGATTTGTGTCATAAAAGTAGCAATATCATAATGATGACATATAATGTGTTTGTGTGGATGACGAGGTAGAATGATCACATATAATGTGTTTGTGTGGATGACGGGATAGAATGATCACATAGAATGTGATTGTGTGGATGACGGGATAGAATGATCACATATAATGTGTTTGTGTGGATGACGGGATAGAATGATCACATATAATGTGTGTGTGTGGATGACGGGATAGAATGTTCACATAGAAAGTGATTGTGTGGATGACGGGATATAATGATCACATAGAATGTGATTGTGCGGATGACGAGATAGAATGATCACATAGAATGTGATTGTGTGGATGACGGGATAGAATGATCACATAGAATGTGATTGTGTGGATGACGGGATATAATGATCACATAGAATGTGATTGTGTGGATGACGGGATAGAATGAAAGTATTTGGCGCAAAAATCACGCGGAAACGACTAAAATAGGATGTTCTTTAGTGGTTTAGAAAAATAAGGAATTGCATCTCACTTTTGGTTAGTATAACGCGGAGATAATTCACCAAGCATGATAGAAAGATTGCTAATACATTACGATGTGACATAACTCAACTCAAAGAAAGTTTGCTAACACATCAAGATGTGACAGAATAAATATTATATGAAGATTGATAACTTTCAGGCATGACACAAAACAACTGACAGCCAATGTTCAGTAAGCACGGTCTGACATGATACACTTCACAGCGACATTGCGAACACAGTACAGTTTGACAGATAAACATGACATAAAGGCCGTTAACGTTAAGGCGTAACAGAATAAACCTGACATCCAGTTTGCAGTAACAGCAGGGTCTGACATGATACACTTCACAGCGACATCGCGAACACAGTAAGGTTTGACAGAATAACCTGACAGAAATACCGTTAACTTTAAGGCGTGACAGAGTAAACCTGACAGCCAATTCAGCATGGTGTCACGGAATGAACTGGACAGCAAGATTGGTACATGACCATGATTTGCCAGAATAGACCTGATAGCATGATTGCTATCTCAGTACGGTATGACAGAATAAATTCGTATTTAACTAAATAATGTACATCAAAAAGTCCTAGTACACTTCACATGGTCAATCGAAATCTAGATTAATTAATCGAAGCGTGAAGAAAACTTTGAAGGTGGTTCAACACAGAAAGCAACTGCTTTGAAATCGACCATAGGAATGAACAATATGACATACATAGATTATCAATTTGCAGTTGCTTTCACACAAGTCACTCAAACGTAGAAACACATTAAACTAAACAAAATGCAATGAAATGAAATAGCGATTCACATATTTTTTATATACCTTTTCATAAACATGTTAGAACATAATCTCAGAGGTTTGATTAATTAACATGGATGACCAGTGGCTGGCAGATGTTGCCTGCATACAAGCATTGCAAGGTATTGATACAAATAGTTATTTCCAAGAACATGTGAAAATGTGAGAAAACAAAAGTTAAGAATTTTTTTTCCAAGAAAACAAACACACGGTGTATATTAGTGGAATGAGAAAAGGCAAAAATAAATAATTATGGATTTGATGGAAAACAAATCACTAAAGACACTTTAGCAGAATTAGGAATACCTGCGGATTAAAATCATTATCAGACCTCTAAATACTAGAACCGAAGCTATCTTAAAATTTTGAATGTAACGTATTTTCTACAGAAACGGAAAAAGGCAGTGCATTATACATTATTTTGCATGAGTTGATGAGTGCATTAAAGGACGAATATCAAATATATAAAAACATAGTCTTCTATATATACTTGGATAACATGGTCATCCATGTTAATTAATCAAACCTCTGAGATTATGTTCTAGCATGTTTAAGGAACAGTATATACAAAAATATGTAATCTCACAACAACAATTATTATATCCAAGAAAAGTCTGTTTGCTCGGAAATGATTGGACGTTGATAATGATATCATGTTTTACACGATAAATGTGTCATCCAATATGTTTTTATCATATCTTTCTTTTTAAATGAAAAAACACCACTCAATGTGACACCAATGAATTTACATTGGTTCATAGGTAACAGACTTTAAAAGAATTTGACTATGATATGGATAGTGATGTTTTCGTTTTTATTATAGAGTTGCATGGTCTTGAAAACTAGTAACATTGCTACATACTACACTACTTTGAAGAACTCTCAGTCACTTCTTTTGGATTATTAATAGGGTCTATCACTGTTACGAGATCATGTAGAGAGGTAATGCAAAACTGATAAACAACCAATGTCAGTACAACAATAAAATTAAAGGGACACAATTCAGACGAGTTTGGTAGAAATTGCGCAGAGTAGCACAACTATTATAATCATTCTTCGGGAATCCTCTGTTCCGGAGATTGTATTTATATTGTCAGGCATGCAAATAGCATCAGATACTCAAAAGACACGTATCAAATGGACACTTGAGAAAGGAAAACAAATTAACACGTTGGCAAATGTGAACAATTAAATGAACAAAAGATTTGTCGCTGATGTTTTGGTTCCGTTAACAACATTTGTTGCAATATGTCATAACTTCCTGAATTGACTTAGATTATAAATATTAAATAAACAAGGGCTATCTTTCTCGAAATGTTTTCCTCTTTTGTGATATTTCAGTGCACATTTGTGATTCCCCTGAACTGTTCTAAGTCGTCAAATAAAAAGATTGCTTCATTCTTCATGTAACAGTCGTGTAAAACATGTAATTATTGTTAATTCAAGTTAAACATCACATCATTTTCATCTCTACAAAATATTGTATTATGTCAACACCGTTTCAGTTGCACCAACGTAAATAAAAGATCATTAGTTATTTACAAATCGAAAAAGAAGATCTACATAAAGTTCTTTTCCATCTTCTATGAAACATTTCTTGTTTATATCAAAGTAGCTATTTCGAGGTACTAACTTCAAAATAAATAGATATCAACACTATCCTGAGAGGCGGTGAGTTATCGGTTTCTGCATATTCAATTTGTTCTTAACATTTACTTTAGAATTGCCTTTCCTAGATGCTATAGCTTTAGATAAATTGTGTATTTTTATTTCAGTGGAACATATGTTTGTTGGATAAGTGTGAATAATAAACCTTACATATGGTGGTCTGAGAAGTTCAAAATCAATATAAACAACTCACGGTCTCTAGCTGATGATTATTAATTTTTAGATTCTAAAACTAAGCCCTCTATTTGCGTTAATGTGTTTAATTTTACCTCTTTTTCCAAATTTAGTGCTTTCTCCAGATGTGATCGACCGTGATTCGATTTTCGCACAAAATAGACGTCAGCGTTTGGATCAATCCCATGATTCCTCTTCAAGTTTAAAGTGAGAGCTCGTGACCCGCGTCTGAGTTGGAAAGTCAAATTATCAGGAAGTTTAGGGTCACTAAATTCCCGTTTGACTGTCTGCAAACTTGCAGTCACATCTGTCAGCCACACCATTTCCGACTCGTTGGGTGCTGCAGAAACGGACAGAAAACAAAAGCTGATAATGCAAAGTACTGAGACAAAGGTAGGAACATAGGAATGAATGATATAAACATAGAGTACTCGGCAGTCTTCGAATTTTGTTGGGTAGATGTAGGAACATTAATTAACTTAAAAAGATTAGCACTTTGTAGAATGAAGTATACCTATCAAATTCAATAAAGTGATTAACGTAACTTTAACTTGGTGTTAACGTCTGTGTGAGATAGCGGGAGAGACAAATACAGACAGAGACCGAGATATTGAGAGAGACACATATATTGTTTGAAAGAATTGTTTTGATACGATCCCGGAATTAAATAACTGTATTGATATTACGACCCGTTGCATATAATCAAAAATTATTCCACGGTTTGACGAGCCAACACAAATCATTTATGGCACTTCAGATTGTCTTCTTACAGAATAACATTTCAATAAATGTGAAATTGAAACCCAACAAGTATGACTTTGTTATTAATATTGTAATGAAAGCAAACTATGTTCAGAAGATTTTATTTGATGCTTAGGATTTCATAAACGTCATATTTTCTTTGTGTAATAGAGTACTGTGCTGGATTTTGTCGATGCGAACAAAAGCATCATGACCACCCGTTCTCAAATGAAATATTAGCTGATTCAGATATCGTAGGCTTTGCCATTTTCACACACATGTTTATAGAAATGAAAAGGTATGGCTTAGTCGTTTCTTTTGAGAAGTTCAATCCTGTATATTCAGTGACTAGTGCCTCGGTAATATTTCTCTTTCTTACTCTAAGATACATACACTGCCAATGATGCACATACGCATGCAGACGGATGCACCTTGCATATGATTAGAAATACTACCTCTATTTTTGGATGGCCAATATATGCTAGCATATTTATAGCTGGACAATGTTCGGGAAATTGTGTTCTTGTTATTAAATGTTGTTCTTATTGTCATAGTTATCTCGATGCCGTCTTTTTTAAGGACATTGGAGGTGTCCTTTAAGATTGTACTTTATAATTAAGTCCCTCCCATCAACAAGAATAGCGAAAACTACAGTTTTCTTATACCGACAAAATGTTATCTTTGTGTTGTGTTTACAAAATGACCTGATGTGTGTGTTATGAGGATTTGTGATTTCGCCCCCCCCCCCAGGCATTGTCAGAGTGTATTTGTGTTTGCTAAATACGTATGCTCTCCGCTGAATAATTAAATAGCGAACAAATCTACCAAATGTGTTTCACTTGGCTATGTCAACCAGTGAAGTCTAATTAATTTGATCCAGCCAATACATACGTCCGTACTTCTGTAAGCCTGTCAATCTGGAGACAAGCTTTAGCAACAGTCGGCAAAAAACATTCCACAAGTGAAGTTTTTGTCAGCTTTTGCATTTAAATAAGTAGATCACCTGGTCAGAGTTTCAGGTCATTGCTGCAACGTTTAATTTTGTCTTTCATTTTGGTGTATTTGGAAAGTGTCTGGAATTGGACCTTTAAAAAAGAAAACTTTGTTCGCTAGGCTAAGCATAATTGTTTTTTGACTTCATTAAATTTTCTGAACAATCTGTGGACCTTTATTGTACAATTTTAAAATATTTTTGGAACTCTACTATTTGAATGAAGACTTTGTTAGAACGCAACAGCAAATATTCCTTGAGGTAGGCAAAAGAAAATACATGTGGTTTTTTATCACAATTGAACATATACAATACAAAATAAATAAATAAACAAAAAGTGTAAGTAACACATATACAACTCATCTATCTTTAGAAAGATATAATTTCAATATTCCATTTCAAATAGCACTTTAGCACCTGAAGCTAATAATATGACTAGAGCGTATTGTTTCGATGTAATTTCTCCACTGTTTGATAATGGTTATAACAAAACGTATGTGTACTTCCGTGAGCAGCGATATCTCTATAGTTGGAAAGTGTTATTTTACTGTTTGGTTAAAATTATTTCAGTCAAAGTTAATATCACGCAATGTGCACTCTATGTTCGGATCTAACGTGATATAAACAAAGACAGCATACAAATTTACTATAATAACAATTTCCTCAGATATAAATAGTCCCGGCAATGTTTATTAATCACAATATTAATTTCCTTCAGGAATCGTTGTAAAAATAAGCCATTCGTATTATAAATAGAAGCGAAATAGTTATATTGTCTTAAGTAAACAAGTAGAACAAATGTTTTGCATTCCGAATACAGACTAGGGAAAAGAACTTGGTCAACTGGTTTAAATTATTCCACGTCATAATTTGTCTCTTCACTAACATCTGTATAAAACTGAATAGATTAACGTCTCTCAATATCAGAACTTCGTGATCCTGATATTTGGTACATAAAAGGGTACATTTCCTGCCAAGATTGTTGACGGAAATTTCATTAAATTGTGTGATTTCACTTGTTTATATTTTTCATATTAAATAATAATCAAGTAAAATGTATCATATACACTAATGTTTAATTATCATTTTGTAGAGGGAACGTTCATTGATATGTTGAATGTTCGACATTCCCAAATATTCACTTTCGGCATCAGCAGTTCCACTCCAGTACCACTGACAGATCATTGGAGCTAACACATAGCTTTTTACCGTTACAGAGGCAAATAACGTGTCCTAAATTACAACGTCCAGGTAATTATCGTACCCTCAATCACTGACAAAGGTCATAACATAAAAATTATATATAACATAAAAATTAAATATACCTAACACCAGGCTCAGTAAAATATCGCACTTTGCTTCCACGACAGAGAATGTCATTTGTGAGAGCTCATACTCAACTAGCTTGTCATATATGTGACTGTCAAAAATGAAGAAAGATTTAATTTACATTTTTTTTACAAAGAATGTATTTTACGAAGTGACAACTCAAAAAATTAATAGCTCTTAACATTAAAAATGTTTGTGTAGTATCTATCGAAACAATGCGAGCCAAAGAACTTTCGGAACAAAGTCATTCGGACTCAACCCTCGATGAGGACTTTTAATAGTGAAAGTAAATTTAATGTGAATACTAAAGCGGCCAATCTGTGCCTCTTTCTTGCATGCTCAATTTGTATCCAACTTGATTTGCAAATTCATGTATTTTTCTGCCTAAATTACTTTATGATCATCATTACTGGTTTGATTACTTCAATTTCATATTATGTTAGGTCATTGTTTAACCAGTTAAAATGACAATGGGTACGTAAGCGCTGTTAAGAGTCTGAAATATCGGAATGTGACACAAGATTTTGTCATGAAAACACTCAGACATATTGCTATTTTGATATGGCCTGCATGTTTGTAGTAGAAGACCTTTCTGTGCAGATCCATCTAAAACTTTTTCTAACATACTTTGTTATCGATTCAATATATATGAGAACGATATACATACCATATGATTTTCATTAGAGGTTGAATACATGATGTATCTTAGACTTATTTGCTATGTTTGGAAATTCAGGCGAAAATTTGCACAGGATAATTTTGTCTTCTCATTCGAGTTTACATATAACTTCAGTGCTAATTGCAAGTTTCACAAGTTTTGAATACAGGGCTTTCCACCGTTTGGAGCTAAACATAGATATATGTTGAGCACAAAAGGAGAGGCGTACCTGACCGAACATACAGCGAGAGACAGACGACAAGTAGTAAGACAACTTTCTCCATTGCTCACTCAAATACTGGCAGACGTCTATGGAAATACTGATCGGATTTACCATTGGAATGCAGCTAATATATGAGCTGAAGTGAGGTTAGTTTGTACAGGTGAGAACTAGTTTTTCCTACCAAGTTTCAGTTTTCTAATTAAAATAATTGGTCCGAACTATTACATCATATTGAGCAACGTTATTATTCAATAACTGATGTGAACGAACAAATATTTGTATTGCCTTCTGGTTACGAGTCTGTACACGTTTTAGCAATGTCTTAAATGGTTTCAGAGCAAACTTGTGATATAAGCTTACATGTCCGACATGGTCGAGGACTGACTTACAAAGAAAAGTATAAAACAATTATGTGGAATGGTATGGTTAACTAAAGAAATCTATATATTGATTAATCTTCCTACCCAATTGTCCGTTGAACATTATATCTATATTTCAACTTCCCTACTCCCTTACCCTTTGATTCCGCTGTTTCACAGTGTCGAAATGAAAAGGGCGAGACATCAATCTTACCATTGGACTATCCCATAGCATTGTCTCTAAAAGAGTCTGTCCGTGTCTCTGTGCCATAAACTACAACGATCTCCCGCACATCTATATAGCCCACCTATATATCTCAATTGATCTTCCTATGTGTCTATATATTTGTGCATTTATTTGGATATATTTACCTAATAGAATATAAGGACCAAGTTTAATGAAAACAATACTAATCAACTGTTAATTTACATGTGCGCGGAAGACGTTTTATCTCTCATATCTGTCTGCGTTGGTTCGAGTCTCGGATTCGGCTAATGTGGGCATGTGACAAAGCTTGCCAGTAGCTACTCGTGAGTCGGTGGTTCTTTCCGGGGGTTTTCCGGGTTCTTCCTCCACCATTAATACTGGCCGCCATGTATAGCCTATCGTGTGCTGAAAAATGGCGTTAAACCCTACAACAACAACAACAACAACAACATCTCTCATATGCAAACAGCTGCCGAGAGGAATGGGAAAACAATATATTGATAAGGCCCAAACTTCATTAATATTCTCTGTCAGATATTTTATTAAATTTTAAATGCGGAGAATTTACACACAAAAAATATCAATGTTAAGAGTTTCACGAATCTTGTTCATTGCTTTGCTATTGTGTATGTGAAGGAAGTTAAATAGTTAGAAAACAAAAGGGAAATTAAATCTGAGGCGTTATGAATGATATGCATTCAAATGGAAAACATGAAAAAATTCCTTTCATTGTCTTTTTCAAGACAAATCCAGTTTCTACATCAAAGCATGCAAAAACAAACTTTTGGATTTATTTGTCAAAATATTTCCCGAATCATTAAGAAAATGCGCATTGTTTGCTTCTTAGAAATTAGGAAGAAAACTCACGCTTTAGTGTGTTTCAGAGTATTGACATCCAGATAGTGTTAAATGTATAGTTTAGAGCTGTAAAGTGTGTGATTATCAGCTTGATTCAAACTATACTAAATCTTGAATACAGGTAGAATATTTTTAATTAGGTAAAATGTTTCATTTGAAACAGCTGTACTGATATATACAGTGAATGGTTTGAGCCATGAATCAGACTAGTATCGAAAAATCTAGGTGCAGACAAACCTTTAAAAGAGGTAATGACTATTAATTCTATTGTATTGTACATTTCTAGTTTGTGATGGGCGCAAAACGTTTACGTTAACTTTCCTTGCTCATTGAATTTCGGTGGTAAGTAATTGGGCGTGTTAATTATGTATCGATATGATTGTCTACAGTAAATCTAGAAATGAAGAAAATTGAATTAACACGTTAAATATCTTCTATGGCGACATCACTTTTACATAAGGGCTTTGTCTAAGTGTAAAACAGTTTTGTGAGACACCGACCATAATTGTTTGGTACTATGAAAAAACAAACTTAATGAAGAGTGTCGGCTATCATTTTGCTAGTAAAATAAGGTCGTAAAATACCGCATCTCATTCGTCTTCTTTTGTCTAATCACATAACGCTTAGAAACAGAAGAAACAAACAAACATTCATTGAGCTTAGTAATTTCGTAACTCTATTGTGAAGGTAAATTTATAGTTTTTAATGGTCGAAAAATGCTTAATGAAGAAATATTTCATTGACTAATGTATTGGTATAGGGGTCAAAATGCGGGTTTGACATGATTAACTTTAAAGACAAATACACAAACACACTCATAGACACATTCATCCACATTTGCACTCATACAAACACATACGAGTAAAACTGTGTAGATTTATTCAGTATATTGATAATTCAGGAATGCGGAGGACATCACACTTAAATTAATGTTTTGATTTTCCTGAGAGATATGTTTATTTTTATCAAAGTATGTGAATAAGTGTAGAGCACATTTAATTTAGATGGGAAGCATCCTTCAAAGATATAATCCCCTCACCCAATATGTGCTACCCCTTATCAAAGATATAATCAACTCAACCAATATGTACTACCCCTTATCAAAGATATAATCAACTCAACCAATATGTCCTACCCCTTATCAAAGAGATAATCCCCTCACCCAATATGTACTACCCCTTATCAAAGAGATAATCCCCTCACCTAATATGTACTACCCATTATCAAAGAGATAATCCCCTCAACCAATATGTACTACCCCTAATCAAAGATATAATCCCCTCACCCAATATGTACTACCCTTAATCAAAGAGATAATCCCCTCACCCAATATGTACTACACCTAATCAAAGAGATAATCCCCTCAGCTAATATGTACGACCCCTTATCAAAGATATAACCCCCTCCCCCAGTACGTACTACCGCTTCTATGACAATATTGATGTCCACTATTGCCGTCTATAAAACAGGAAGACAAACATTAACTGGATAGACCTCTGGCAAGTAGGAAATTCTCAAGCTCTTAACACGGGCAAAACCTTTATGCTTTTGTGCACAAAAAAATAAATGAATTTTAATGCCTTTTCAAAATTAAATATATAAATAATATGTCAAAATATGTCAATTTCTTAAATTGCCAAACATTTAGAAACCCTGCGGAGCGAAGAAACGTTCAGAAAATAACGGTCTATTATAAATTTCCCGCTTGGTTCCAATGATCACAAAAACAAGTTCAAGAAATGATTAATTCATTAAATAACTATGAACTATGTTAATATTAATCACTCTGTATTGCAGTGGTAGGTAATTGGGTGTGTTAATTAAATATATATATATATATATATATATATATATATATATATATATATATATATATATATATATATATATATATATATATATAAAGAGAGAGAAGGATTTAGTCTGAGTAATGATCACTAAAAGACACGTCTGACAGTTAGTCTAAAGCTAAACAGAAATGAAAAGTGAGTTACACAGTTAAAACACCTTAGTGGATATTGTACTATTTACGTACTGGCATTGCCTAAGGTACAACAAGTGGATGAGACATTAAACGAATTCGAAGAAAACTTTCAAAATAAATATACGTGTCGGTAATAAAAGCTGTAAGATAAATATTGAACCCAGTTAACTAAAATTCCAGTATTAATGTCAAATTGCAGATGTCTGTATTTATGTAACCACTTAAACTATTAAGTTAGAGTTGTATCGGTGTCTTTACGACAATGCATTGCACTCTGAAAGCGGTATACATTCTCTTATGTTGAGACCTGAGGTGAGTAAACAAAACTTTCAAGCTTTAAAGCTTTTTGAATCTATACACTACACAAACCTTTATTTATTTGTGCAGAAAACTGATATTCATGAATTTAAATGCATTTGCAGAATATAAAAAAATATGATGAATATAAATAATCTGCCATACATTTCTTCTTTGGTTCAACCGTTCAACTTTTAGAAAACTAGCAGAACAAATAAACCTATACAAATGCTAATTTAATTGCAAATTGCCAGGATGAAATGATCAAAAAATCAGCTTTGAGAACAAATATATTCAGTGAATAATTTGTTAATAGTATTCACTTAATGTATTGCAGTAGTAAAAATGTTGTATGTTAATATATATATATATATATATATATATATATATATATATATATATATATATATATATATATATATATATATATATATATATATATATATATATATATATATATATATATATATTGGATTGTATTCTCATTAAAAGATCCCACTGACTGTACGTCTAAAACGAAACAAAAATAAAAATAAGTAACACTGTGAACACTTCTTAAAAGATATTGTGCTTTTTACGTGCTGGTGTTACCTAATGATAGAAGTACTGTAGAGGGCGCCCCTAGCGACGATGGAAAATGCAGCCAAAAAGGCCGTGAGCACGTCTGGCGATAAGGATTTTACGGACCCCCTGGGCACGTCTAGCGACAAGTGGAATTTCACATGAGGAATACTGAGCCTGTATAGCGACAAAGGAAAGTATAGGGACAATATGAATGGAACAGGTGAGGAACGTCACGGTACTGATGATTGGTAACAATGATTCAAGGGGCTAATCTGAATACGCGCTACTCAAGGGAGAGACAAATACAGGACATATATAGACGTGCACAGACGTACACAGACATATACACATATACATACATACATACATACATACATACATACATACATACATGCACACACAAAAAAAACACAAACACACAAACACACACATACATACATACATACATACATACATTCATACATACATTCTGTCCACGTGGGTTCGAGTCTCGGATTCGGGCAATGTGGGTATGTGAGAAAGCTTGCCAGTAGCTTCTCGTGGGTCGGTGGTTCTTCCCGGGGTTTTCCCGGGTTCTTCCTCCACCATTAATACTGGCCGCCATACATAGCCTATCGTGTGCTGAAAAATGGCGTTAATCCCCACAACAACAACAACAACATACATACATAAATACATGCATACATACATACATACATACATACATACATACATACATACATACATACATACATACATACATACATATATACATACATACATACATACATACATACATACATACATACGTCAAAAATATAAAATTGACTAAAAAAATTGTTTTGCAACTTCATCTTGTACAGGCGGTTTAAAGCCATTTTGGTGTATTCAATACTGAATGGTGAGAATGATGTACACTTGACTTTATATATGTCAAGCACAGATGTAAAATTAAACATTCCTTACACTTACTTGGCATAGTATCTACTATCCATATAACCTGCCCTAACCCATACAAACCAAAAATATACTATCCACACACGGGAAGAGGAGAAAACATTCACAAATATACTATCAACATACAGGAAGAAAAACTATTATATACTATACACAAACCCAAAATATACTATCCACGCATAGGGAGAGTGAGGAAAAAATCTACTATCCACATGGTAAGAAGAAACCACAACACCCACTCTACTATCACACAAACTTACATTCATCGGTACAAACATAATATCTAAAATCCAAACTAACGTACACGCACGAATACAAACACACAAACACAGATATATATATATATATATATATATATATATATATATATATATATATATATATATACACACACACACATATAATCACACCAGGAAAGGAATGAGTATTTATAGTTACACTACTCCACATTCATACAAATTGGCAACTTAAATACTCCAGATGTAACTAGTTAATGGTGACACCTCCCCGGCTGAGCAACAAGATACATCTTCTGGTAAAATCGTTGTACCAATTGATATGAGTTGTTGGAAGTGCATAAGGGGGATGAGTGGACTCATCATCCCAGTTTTCACTTTGAGTGATAGTGAAGACTTGCCTCCTCTACCTATTCTGCACCCTTGGATGATGAGATTTTTGAGCTGGTAGTGGCTGTTGTGGCTATGGCTGTAGCTGACGTAGTACTGGTTGTGGAGGCCTCACTTCAGGCTTGACTTTACACAGAGGCCCTAGCATGAGGTCAGGCAGGATTCTTTCTTCCTTCTCTTTCTTTTTTTCCCCTTCTACTCATCCTCCTCTTCAATTCTTACACTGTCCTGGATTGCCTCCATGGCGAGCTCGTCCAAGAGGCGCCTGGCATATTCCAATTGAATCTGGAGTTCAAGAAGCTTTCAGTTGACGAATCAACAACGGGTAGCCAGACTGACGGACGCTTTTGCTTTATATATGTGAACGACGGCGGGAAGGAAAACATCGCCTGTTATCAAAACGTGCAAGACCCATATTATCACAAAAACGTGGACCTACAGAACCACTCACTCACATTTTGTTTACAAACACTAACTACCAACACAAACACATACAATGTTTTGACAAGCCAAGGACGTTCTTATAGACACAGTTCTAGTTTTTAACTTACTATCATGCACTTGGCATTGGAACTATTATCTCTTTTCTATAGTATTGGGGTAGCCCTGAAAAAGGATGTTGTTGTTGTGGACCCGGAGTTATGGCAATCATTTATCGCCTAAGATTGCGTCCCCGTCAGGCGATAGGTTTTCCAACAGGATAAGGTCTGCTTGTTTGAAAAGAGGAGAACTCTTTCGTGCCCACACGACATTCCACAAAACCCATGTCTGGGTCCTGCTGTTGCTGCTGTTGCTGCTGATCTCTCATATCTCTCTGCTTCTGGAGTTTATACTTCTCTGTCCACTCTTCTTGTTCTTTCTTGACTTAATGAATACCTCTTCTATTAGGTATTCGGTCACTTTCATCATTCTGAGATTCTCTTTCTCTTTAGGCTTGGGTATTAGGATTTGCCTGACATGTTGCGAATGTACATAGGCTTCGTTTGGTTTAGCTAAATTAATTAGAAGGCATCTTCATTGGAGAATGAATCAACAATGGATGGTCACACTTCAGACTGTTCACTCTATATTGTGCAAGCGTGGAAGCGATAGAAAACAACCCTACAATGTTTAGTGCCGGAACGCTATGATAGTTTGATTTTAGGCTGAAGGATAGAGAGAAGTCAAAAAGCATGCATCATGATAAAATATTGAAAACAAACGACAGACGATTTTTTCAAAACACAGCAATTTTATTCAAATAACTAACAATAAACAATTAACAATTTTTCAAACAAACAAAAAAAAAACAAAACATTTCTCATATAACAGTTTTTTGACGATGCTCACAACGTTGTGAAGTTAAGCTAGACTTCCTCTGTTGGAAGTCATTCGGCCATTGATGCACACTATGTTTCCTAGCTAAAGACAAAAAATAACCACAATGGTCGCAAAACCATTGATCTACTTTGTCATCGTTTCTAGAAGAGTGACGATCAAAATAAGCAGCTAAATGTTCTGCACAATTTCCAAGACTGCGTTGATGTAGAAAATATACCAATATTTTACACGCACCATGGAATATGTGCTTGTAATTTCTAATTCTTTAATCGTGTCGTCTGAGCATTTCTTCTCATAAAGTCGATGATGTCTTCCAAAGGTTGCAATCCTTATGAATCAAATAACTCCACAGAGCCATCTTTAGGAAAGCAGACGGCTACCCAATGGGTTCCTGGGAGATGACTGTGGTCCGTGTTGATGAAATAAGGTTGATGGTCTTGAACTTTGCGATGAGGCAGTTCATCTATAGCACACACAACAGGATTCCAAGAAGCAGTGCACGAACCGTGGTTCAAAAGGTAATAAAGTTCACAGATATCCATTTTTTGTTGTGTTTTTTTCACAGGTAATAAGTCATCAATATAATCCGAACTTTGTTCTTGAAAACTTCTGACAAGTAACCGATATCTAGAATCATCATTGGAGGCGATGTATGATCACGCAAGTTTTATGCCACTGATGCCACAAGGATTCTTTTGAGATGAGACTCCACGCTTCGCCCAGATACTCGTCCAATTTTTCTTCTTGACTCAGCATCAGACATTATCGTGTTGCTTTGACTGGGATTATCGTTTTGAAATCCGTATCTATCATTATTGATCAATTCCGTAATTGTTTCTACAAAACAGGAGACTAAATGTTGTTCATCATCTGGCCATCTCGACTTCATCACTATGTCGACTTCGTCTTTGTCATTGGGTTTTGTTTTCGTGGAATCCTCCCATTCCATTTCCATAGATTCTCTTACATTCAAAAAGGGATTACATCTTCTATAGCTCCTAATAGTCTAGAGTGACTTATCTCAAACTATTGTATTATCAAATTCATAGGATGACGTTCACTGTGTGGTTGGGTGGGATTACAACCTGAAGTATCACCCGAATCTGGCCCGATTTTATAGGGTGGAAATGTCCCTCGTCGCTGTCTTGGTCTTGAGTAAACTCAAAAGCCCACAAAGCGTAGTCTACTGAATAATCCTCGTACGAAATACTGTGATTTGTGTTGGTCCCTAACTGTCCGGTAGCGACGAATAGGGACAATAACGGTCTCAAGTAATTTTTCTTCTCAAAGTTAGGCTCGAAATGTCTGGTACACAAGGTCTTGTGATCACGACCGACTTAGATTTTACTCACTTTGTAGTGCTTAATCTCGTAAATTGCATTGTCGGTTCCGTTGTAGGCTGAATTCTTGATGATAACAATTATTAAACGTTTGGGTAATTATCCTTTGAACAGATGATTTTCGATCATAAATCGCTGATTAGTGGGAATAGTGAAAGTTTTCACTTCCACGCGTCGTGTCGGATACTTGGCTGTCGTTCTGCTCAAAATGTGACTGATATCGTTTCCCACTTCAGGCTTCTTGGATGATGGTTTTGTATTATAAGCCATCAAATGGAAAGCGCTACTGCTGAGTTTCAGTCTCAGGCGGAGATCCACACCGTTCAGCAAATACTTGTCTTGCATTCACAATTCCAAATGAAAACGATCCATCAGTTCTAAAATATGTCCTTGCTTGATTTTCTGTAGACATACATACATAAGGATGAGTGTTCTTGGCCTCTGCTCTATACGTCAAGAGATTTTCCAGGTAGGCGTGGTAAGGGTAAGTATCCATGCTGCTGCTGACTAGTTTATCTTTTTAAGTACAAAGCCACTCCGCTAAACAGGGAGTGCATGCAATTCTTGACTCGAGCTACTCTGTCTTTCTCTGCTGGATAGGCGTTGTCTGCCACTTTTTCACTTGGACTTTCAAGAACAAGTAACTGCTATTCAGATCGTTATAATCTTTTTGCTGACCTTTGATGTCAAAGTCGATCTGAGCTGAATCCATCAATGTGAAGACGGGATGAAATTCGACCCATTGGGAATCTTGCATCATCATCACGGTGGGTGACATGGCAAACAGTTCCAATTCCGATTCGGAACAGGCGCAAGACTCTCGGTGCATCATTCTTAATTTCTTTCTTTCTCTCTGTCTTGTTGTTTTAATAATAAAAACGTACAAGTCTCTGAAAGTTATTCTTTTCTTCGTCTTTCTAGTTATATGAGTATGAAGGCTTCTGTAGGGATGTTTTCGTCGTTTCTTTTCGACTTGTCCCTGCTGTGGCGTCAGGGAAGCATGAATGCTTGATTCATTAGTGTCCCGGGCATTTATAGGCGTTTCTTTTCTGACCAAAATGTCTTTGCCCGTTTGAAACAAGACATTTTGGGCTGATCTCAAGAAAGCTTCTTTTGGGTTTTGTTTGTAATTGATGGCATTTTGGAGAAATTATTTGCCTTGCGGTAGCGTGGCATTATTCAAGGCGTGCTATCCGCGTGTCACCATCGGTTTAAACGCGGGAGCAACCGAACGAAAGGTTGATTTCATAATATCTCCTAAACCATGTCCTTGCTGTCGAGCAATCTTTGATGAATGAAATATTATGTCCCAGATCTCTTTTTATAGCAATGTCGAAACTGTCAAAATGCGATTAACTGACTGGAAAGTAGTGAGGATGCACCAATTCGCAGTGAACGTGATAGGTGTTTCCATCTTCCTCGTCAGCGTTTGTGGAATAATCCACTGTGAAAGGAATGTCATGCAGTAACGGTACGGAGGTGTATCCACCACGTTGTACCCCACCACATCGGAGTACACAAAGATCAAATTCAGTCATTGGTTAAGTTGTACCGGGGAAATACATTAGTTTGCAAGATCCACCATTCAGGTAATGGTTGGTATGGTCCATCTTTGAACACCCACAGTTTTATACAAATCAGGACAAGCCTAATTCATATCACCGGAAATTGTATCAGGAGGCGAAGGTGTTTATTTTTTTGGTCCAAGGTTTTGCTATACATGGCACTGAATTTGGTAACAATCTCGTTCACCAGATGTTTACCGCTAAACTAATAGCCTGCAAGAATGGTTAACATATAGGTGAACCATTTAATGTTGGTGTTCGGTGGATCAATCATAGCGACAGCTGAAGTTACAACAGATTTGTGTTTAAGTAATCTAGAACTTGTTCGTCATAATCTTCGAGAGTAAAAGTGTTTTGCTTTACAATGATGTTTTTGATTTGTGTACGGTGAATTATTTCCACCAAAGCTACTTTCCAATGGACATCGTGATCCAGTTGGATGGCCTGATATAGTTTGGTCGTGTAACAACATAAAGCATTCTTAGGAAACACTTCTATGGAACTGCCATTGGGTAGCGTCATGTAAAAATGGTTGTCGTTGTTCATAATTCTACTACTGTCCTAGGGGTCACTCGAAGTAAGAGGAGTGTCCAAACGAGGATTATGTTGGTGATTGGTGTTTTTGGGGTGGGGACTGACATTGGGCACAAGACTCTCCTTGTTCCCGTTCTAGGAGCATTTCACTGACGGATTGGGAAAAAGGCATCTGCTCAGTAAAATGATCCACAATTGTTTGTCTCCTTGTTGCAAACTCAAACTGCCAATGGCCGCACTAACGATGATACACTACACCACAAAGATTTTGCAGAAAAAGACGATTTGCGTTTTAGACACACGTACTCCACATTACATCCACAAGGGTTATTTTTATAGATCTTGCAGAAGAAGAACTCGGTGAAGGAGTGGTCACGTTGGAAGCGGTAGATGAGGCTCTGTGGAAGTGCATGATGATCACTTTTTCGTATAGTCGATGACTTGCGAAACATAGATCCAAAAATCGAACCCGGGAGGATATCCTTTCCAATGCACTTTGACTTCTTTGACACGTCGTTTTCCCACATTACGGGTTTTGCGTTTGAGAATGCTTTCCATGTAGTACACTTCGTCTTCTATTTTGGTCACGCGTTGTCACTTGGGCAAGTAAAACGTTCATTTTAACAATTTCCCATTCATGTTTTCAATTTATAAACAGTAGGATGACGTATTCGTCAAGTGACGCGAAACAAATCGGTGGTCCAGCTGGATAAGTAACTTTTCTCGAAGGTGCGTTTGGTTTTGCCAATGAGCACCCAATTTCCTGCTGCATACAATCCGCCTTTCTTGTGGACAGCCATCGCCGGGGCGTACCAAACAGGGGCTCAAAAACGGTCACTTGTAGAAAGTCATTTGTAGAGGGACACGTCCGATGCTTCTACGGTAAGGTTGGTTGTACGCTTGAACCAAGTTCGGTAAGACGTCGATGTACTTTAGAGTGTATTGATGAGTAAAATATTTCCACAATCGTACTTTCAAGGTGCTTTGAAAACGTTCCACGATGCTGGCTTTAGTTTTGAATGTCATGTTTCTTTACTTGTTTTTGGCAAGCTTGGTTCAGAAAGTCGGTGTTTTTATCAGTTTGCCATCGAAGAGGGTGGCGACTGCTTTGTTTGAAGACCAGGTTGAGGGCTCGCACTAACTCACTGCTCCATTTAGAAATCAATGGTACGAGCCAGGCAAATTTGGAAAAGACATCGATGACACAAAGCAAATAGTTGTAGCCACGATTATAGGTCGCCAAATGAGAGACATCGGCTAATTCTGCTTGCCATTGATGATCGATACCCTCCACTCGGGTGCGACTTCTGGAAGATTTTCGTCCAATGGGTTTGAGTAAAGTGCACGTGACTTGTCCGTGCAACAATCGTTGAACTTGAGGTAAACGGTAGCTTTTCAGATGGGTTTTGGCAGCACGATACAATTTATGAACTCTTCCGTAACCTGTAGGGTAGGCTTTGATTGTAGTAAATGATGGCTAACACCTTCTCCGTTTTTTAAGAGGTCACCTACTCTTCGATGCAGCTACTTTGGATGTGGCGGGATGGTTGTTTGGAAAAGGCTTTACGTGTCCGATGTGCCACGGGAGTAGACGTTGATGGTAGGGGTGGCGGTGGGGGTGGGGGTGGTAATGAGATGGCTTTGTTCTTCTTTTCGTTTTTCACTTCTGGTTTTCCTTCTTTCTTTTTCATTGAATTAGAAGGATTGGACATCATCGTTTTAACCCAAGCTTTCAGTTCTTCTCATTGGGGAGTGGGGGAAAGGGGCAACAAGAACGCTGCAATCTTACTAGGAATGGAAGCTGCTGACGGTGTTTGAAAGACTTATTGTACCTCTTTTTTCTTAGACATTCGTGGAGCTGCGTCTGTCTTGACCGCTGATGGTGATGATGGTCATCATGATGGACTTTTCATTAGGGCCTTAAAATCATTCGGAGTTGACAAAACTGTTTCTTTTAAAGCTTTCTGATGAAAGACTTGAAGTTGTTGCAATAGTTGACCGTGCCTGTTGATTTTTCTGCTTCGAAAAAATTGTTGCGATCCATCAACGATTGCAATTCGTGTTGTAACTCTGTCAAATGAGGATTCGGAATCAAATGCGGTGTCCGTTGTTCTTGCCAAAGATGGTATTCTATCCATCGTTTGTAAGGCACTAAAACCTGTTTTCGTCCTTCCATTAGATTTCAATGGTCACGTCTTTTGACTCCAGAGGTCTCTTTATCTTCCTGGAAGCATAGGTAAAACACTTCCCATGAGACCAAAGTGGGTCATACTATTCATAACAGAGGTGAAAATCATTCGTGTTGCACCAGCATCTTTTTCTTTTGACGGATTGGTGTTTTCTTTTGAACAATTTTGCGAAGAACGTGACGATGTTTGGCAAAGCGTGTTTTCTGGTGTTTAGACGAAGGTATCGTACTTCTCCAGACGATCAAACAAAATTCGCGCGAAGTATCGAAGACGTCTTTGGAGGCTGTTTTAATGTCTTTTTTTGGCATAGTGGAGAAGCTTTGGATAGGACGGACAACATGTACCCTTGTTTGACTAAACGTGGAGGCACTCCTTTTGTTTGGAGAGTGAAGAAGGATGTTTCTGGGGGGATGGTGATATCTTTGTTTGACGGTTTAAGGGCATACCAAACATAAACTAACGTCGATGACTTAGCACACGCCCTACATAATTTTGGGCGAACGGTTCATCAAAATGTGACGATTTGTTTTCCAAAATTGTCAAAGAATCATCTTCTTTGATTGCTTCTCTTTTTCATTGGACCTCTTAAAGAACCGCTGCCTCCAGGTTTCAAAATGATTGCCTTCTAGTTTAAAAGTAGATGCGGTGATAAACCAGTTGCGTCAAGGGTACTTTGTTTCTCTCAAAAAAGCATTTGGTTTGATGTGGAATATCAATGATGCCTTGCAGTAATTTATATGCTGTCACTGTAAACCATCGTAAGACGTTTTTGAGACTGGCTCCGTATTCGAGCACGTATTTGAAGGTTTTTGCAACTGATACTGTACAAGGCACGAATCAATTAGACGGGATGATCAGACTGAAGGGACGTCATGTTGACGCTGTATGAGACAAACCCAATTTGTCCGTGGTTTTTGTAGATTTTGTTGTTGTTGTTGTTGTTGTTGTTGTTGTTAAGTCGACGACCGGGACGTGTACACGACAGTCGCCCGTCTTGGCACCAGTGTTGAAACAGATGGATACGAAATCGCAATTAATCGGGGTGGTGGGTTTTAAATCCATGAGTAAGTAGGCATGTGGGGTTTGAGTGGCATCATCCTTCGCATGAGTCAGCCAAGGCGCTCCTAACTGTTTGGCTAAGACTAGCACTTGCGATTTATCTCTAGGGCTCTTAAACATGACAAAATAATGAGCACTGAGGCTGATGGTGCGATGGGCTTTACTTTGTTGGAACTAATTTTGAGTGATGTAAATGACAATGGCATTACGACGATGTCCACTGCGCGTAAACCACAGTTTCATATATTCTACGTCATCTCCTAGCATGTCGTCGAAAATGACCATATGTGTTTGACTAGGGTCAGACATGATCCCGTCGTCTACGCTAGGAATGCCTTGGCAAATACAATGGTATTACCTTGACTTTCTCTCAGGAGGCTGTACGCCGATTGCCACTCTTTGTAACACAATACGATCTGTTGAGGCGGACGATCGATCAAATGATGTTTATGTTCAATCAAACGTTTGACAAATGTGGTTTTTCCTGAACCGATGGGTCCGGCAATTAACATGTTAAAGGGATGGCAAAGACAGACAAGACAAGAGTTTTTATACTTTTTTCAGGACACACTTATTTATTTTAAAATGGAACAAAACGAAAGACAAAAATATATAAAAGCCAGATGGTTTATGTACAGCGATTAAATACCCATCAAAACGATCAAAGTGGAATATAAACAAGTCACTGTACAAAATGCTTTTGGTAACAAAGGTGCTCTAGTGACAGTGTGTAATGTTCTTACAGTTCTACATTGGGTACAGACACACAGTGGCCTTTCGGTAATGTCCATGACAGTCCTTTCCTGAAGGGAGTGATTGTCCGCGGTGGCTGGTTCTTCTGGCACAGCAGTTAACCCAGGTTTAAAAGTTACTTTTTTCACTGGACGTTTGAACTGAGGATGACAACTCTTAAGCATAATTGGCCTTAAAACCCCAATGTTTCGAGTCACATAAATCCCTCCAATGAGGATGTAAGTCACAAGATAAACACACATCTTCAGTACCTAAAAGTTGACGAATGATTGTTTCCCGTAGGAAGGATTCAGTTGAAAACGCAAGGCGTTTAGCAGAACTTGTTTCTCGTGCTCATTTAAAGGGACCACATTCATGTTGTATTTGGTGGCAAGTAATGTTCGTAAAGAGTCAACAAGGAATCGACTGATACACGAAATTCCAGAAACAAGTCACTAAGACACACACCTCACGTCAACCCCAAATAAATGGGTCACAGTTCTCGTAATTAGCGTTGGAAATCCTCCACCGTTTGAATACTATCATTGACTTCCTTCTACAGCATCTGTTTTATCACCATTGATAAATGTCGTGGCATGGTAGATTGTTTTTATGCCTCTTTTTGTCGGAGACAGTAAGTGTACTTAATGCACAAAGATGATTGTACTCCAGTAGCAAATCTAATTGGTTTAGTCACTAACTTGCACATCAGAACATACCGTTCAAAAGTTTCCTCTTGAACTAGGTTTACATTGTGCAAAAGATTTTGGTAACCCTCTCACTCTTCTTCTCAAATTTGGTGCAGTATGTGTACCTTTCAGTAAAAAGACTGAATCACAACAAAAAATTCCTTCTCGCCCACGTCAAGTTTAACAATGTCTGACAACTGGTTTGTTGACTTTTGTCACTTTCCTCTTGTGAATATCTCGACAAAAACGTTCTACAGTCACCAATTGAGATTTTGTTCTAGCAAATCCCTGCCTAAATTCCTTGCAGCTCTTTTCTTGTAATTCGATTGGTAATCCTTGAATATTATTGTTTGAATGGGGTTTAAATACTTGTCTTTTGTTCTTAAAAGTTGACTCCTAACCAAGCTGGTTTCTTAAACGACAATAATAACAACAACAATGATAATAATAATAATAATAATAATAATAATAATAATAATAATAATAATAATAATAATAATAATAATAACAACAATAATAATAAGGACTTTGTATAGCGCCATGAAACTAGAAAAAATAAAAAAACATGCTAAAAATATTTAAGCTAGGAAACATTATTAGGTTTTTAAGTTTCTTCTTGAAGTCACAATAAGCGAGTTTTAAGAGCACTCTTGAATGGGGTCACTGTGTCTTTGTGTCTAAGTTCAGTGGGCAATTCATTCCACGTTGCTGGGTCCTGGTATGCAAAAGAACGTTGTCCATATGACTCTGTCATCCAATATTTAGTCCATTTTCCTTGGAACGTTTGGGATCGACTTTCAAAGTCGCCGTATTCAGGCAAACGTACCGGGATTCGAATATTCATCTTTGACTGCTTCATTTTGACGAAGGTACGGTGAAATCCGTAGGAGTTTGCTCAGTTTTGGATGACATCCGTAGGGTGATAGCTGCATGGTTTTACGTGGAGGATGACATTAGAAATGAAAACCAGCAAAGTGAAAAGGTGTTCTGTAACGAGTTCATCGCTTTCACATCCGTCAGGTTTAATGCGCACAGCATCACTTTCCACGGTATATGTAGTGGATGTAGTGGTAGTAGTAGTAGTAGTAGTAGTCATAGCTAAGTTCCCATGATGTGGTATTGAATCTCTGAGGTCAAAGCGTACGGCATCGGTCTCATCGCAGGGCACAACATCGCACTCCAACTGAGATTCACCGAAATTGAATGATGTCTGTTTAAAAGTATTCATCTTCCTCGCTTGGTGTTGGTAGTTACAATGAACTAGCGGTCTTGGACGTTGTCACCTTTATATGCTGACCAATATCGACGTGTCGGTATGGCAAAGTGAAGTAAATGGGAGGTCTCACTCGCTTCTGGTACACGATTTGATACACTACTTTTTCCAAAGGCCGACTGACGATATGGTGTGTGGGTAAGCGTACATTCTTGTGCAGTTCGTAGGTGGTCACTCCAAAGTTTCCATCCTGTCCAGACTGCTAAGCTTCTTTCAGTACGCCAAAGTTAACCACTCGACTGGTGCGATAATTGAGAGTCGACCTTTTACTTTACACGCGGTGTGCATTTCTCCTTGCTTATTCCGGTATTGGCAGCCGTAATGTTTGGGACAATCACTATCAAAACTTAGAATCTTGTCGTCGTGGTGATCATCCGTCGAGGCTCCTAAACGGTCTCGTTCGATGTTAGGGTAACAGTCACACGATGCAGATGCAGCTGTCCATGTCAAAGTATACGAACCGATCTCCTTAAAGTTCTAAAAATTCGTACAAATTTAAGCGAGCATGAGCTGTCACGCAAGCCTTAATAATGACATTTCCAAATTATTCGGCTTCTACAAACTCCAGTTCTTCTTCGTAATTGTCCAGGATCAGGTCCTCACGAACGACGTCCACGTGTTTCATATATTTGGTGTTGTCTTGAACCATTTGGAAGTAGAGGGAATGTTCTGTCAAATACTCTGTCTTGGGTAAACACGGGCGCTCTGCTTGCCCACAAGAAATACAGCATCACTTTATTAAACGATCGCCATCCTTCGTTTTTCTACACATGGCCAAAAGGGATGCCTTCCAGCTCCAAGTATTTATCTTTGAATTTCTTTTGGTCTGAGGGAATGTTACCCCAGGGTGGATAGCCACAGGCTTCCTGTTTCAGTTTCAAAAGGCATCCACGTAGTCTGCGAAAATGACATTCCGAGATTGGTCGCCTTTGTGTTATTTTTCTGTCTTGGGAAAGTGGTAAATTTCGTACACTTCTAGCAGTTGCTATCCAACGTCCAGAGCTTTAAGCGCGTCCTTCCTGGGGGTACTGTCTAGGTCGGTCTTGATTGCACATTTCGGGTCAAGTACGGCACAAGGGAAACATCAGGTTTGTTTGGCTATGGTGAGGTAACAAAATAGATGGTAAAATGCCGTGGGAGGCAAGACTTTGCATTTAATCAATACTTCGTGTTGTCAAATGTTGTCCTGGTCGATGTGTTCGGCCAGCAATTAAGGGTGGAATGCGGGAAAGAGTTAATATTTGCACACGTCATGGTACAACTAACACACGTCCAAGCATTTGACTTCTTCTCCTTTCTCCTCGTCGGCCCGATAGAGCAAACATGTGGCATTCGTCTTTCAACGGTACTAACTATTCTGTGGGTTTAGATGGTCCACCAACTGGTAACTTTCCACCATAGGTTTAAACAAAGGATCGGTTTTCAAACGGTGATCTTACTAGAATTCCCACATTTCCACCATTGAGGATCCTTCCAGTTCTACATTCAAGCGCCACTGACAAATGGCCTGGTACAAGTCTTCCATGGTACGTTGTAAAAACTGATTTTTAGTATCACGTTAATGGCAGCAGACTGGACATCCGTGAAATAAGCACTCGGTTCTCATGTTGCATCGGTTACAGAAGCAAGCCTCAGGCAAATGGGAGAGAATGGCGTGTTTATTAGCTTCGGTATTGAAAATGTGAGGAAAAATAACCTTTGGCCATTTCTGTCATTCCAAACATTTTACGCATTCGACTCAAAAGCTTGGTCAAGTAACTCATCGAATCTTTAAACTGGAATTGTCCCACTTGTATGGAAATGATTTTGGCTCCGTTCAAAGTCACTTTCGGGTGTTCGGTACTTTGTTCCGTATAATATCTCAGAAGAAATTGCCCATCGTATCCCGAGTAATTGTGAACCATCACCGTTGCATGGCGATGACAATCAACATAACGTTCGGCGTCCTCTTGGCTCCACGTATTGTCCCTAAAAGTTAGTGAGGTTAACTCTTGGTTATTTTACTAAAGGTATAGTTTGTCTCCGTATATTTGTTCTGTTTGTTCATTTCCAAACAATTGGGTTTTTCTGATGCTCTTCCGAAGGCCTTTTCAATTCGCGTAGCGCCATGTTACATAGCCCTTCGGCGTCTGTGCGTCATACTTCTCCCACATGGAGGTTCCCTGTACCCCTTAGTTAGAAAAAAGGTGCAAAGGACAGAATACTGTATCGATGCTTTATTAGTATTATTTAGTGCAAACAGTTACTGAGTATTGCGTTGTTGGTTAGATTTTATTGTTTTTTCTAAATAGTCTGCAATAGTTTGGTTTCGTATATTGGTACTGTGAGGTGAGAGATGAAGACCGGGCGCCAGCCCGTATTCGATGCTACTCGCCCCTGGTTAGGCGGCATACCGAAGCCCCTCCCGCATCTCCCCTCTCCCTGGCGAAGACACACAACCTTGAAAAGTAGACTTATTGTTAAAGAGAGGATTCTTAATACGGAATAGAGAAAAAAACAAAAAAAAAACGAAAGAAAAAAAAATACCATTATTTAATTATTTGTATTACTTGACCACAGTATAGCATATAGTTGCAACGTAGTCAATTATTGTTAAAACCACTTTATTTTCAAAATTTACATCTAGATATATAATATTGTTTCTGTGATACTTGTACTTTATACATATCCAGAATTATCAATATCCTCTTTTTTGTTTTGTCGCATTGGGCGATTGTATGAAGTTGTGTGAAATTGGCAACTTTATATGAAGGGCATTTCGGTATTGTTTCTGATCATACGACGTCTGACAGCTTCTTCGCCTGTAAGCCAAGTGTTGTGCAGATATTTAAAAATTATGCTTTGAATTTTGACAGATCTTATTTTGTCCCAATTTTTCCAAGTTTTTTCCCAGTTTACCCACGAGTTGTCTTCATCTGATCCTTTTCGTTACATCCTCTCTTATCCAATCATATGCTTTTCCTGTATCCAATGTCCATAAGTCTGCTTAATCTCTATATTTTAATATTATTTCCTAAACATGTGAATTTTCGTGTCACTTCGAGTTTTTTCGTAATTTTATTATTTCTGTATATCCCCGGTCGGACCCTTATGGTGAAGCCGAACCAGTAGATATATAGTGCCTCCCACGCTGCCTTAGATTCGGGTTGTACTTTTTTCAATCTATTATTATATTAGTTACTTTAAGTAGTAGTGGGCTTGGCAGCCCCAATCCCAATCTACTTTGTGCTCTATACAGATTTTCTTTAATAATATAATGGGTTTTATAATTCCATATGTAGTTTATTACTTCCTTATTCAGAATTTTATTTTCCATGTCTATTGATCTAATTGTATAATTAATATTTGAATACAAATATGTTTTTGTCACTTTGGCCCGCTCCATGATGCAAAGAAGCGTTAGGGCCCAGATTTTCGCATTTTCTCTTATTTTATTGATTATATTTTTGTAGTTTTCTATAGTGCCTTTTTTCCCAAAATATACCCCTAGAGCTTTCACTGTATCTTTCAGTATGTGGGGAGGTAGCCCGGGGTTGTTCCCTCTCCAGTTGTCTACTTTCAAGTTTTCGGTCTTGTCATGGTTGATTTTTGAACCTGATGTTTTCCCGAAATGTTCTAATTCTTTCTCTATATGTTTATAGGATTTTGCATCACTTATAAAGTTTGTATAATAATCAGCATGCTGGAGCATTTTAAATTCCTCTTTTAGATTTGGTATTTGGATACCTTTTATTTCTTGGTTGTCTTGTATTTTGTGAATTATAATTTCAATTGCTATCACGTATAGTAACATTGATATTGGGCAACCTTGCCTCTGGGATCGTTGTATGTCAAATTCTTTCGTGCATTTTCCATTTACCTGTATACATGAGGTTATTCCTGTTTATAGGATTTCAGTCCACTTTCGGAAATTTGATCAAAAACCAAATTTGTATAATACTTTCTGTATATAGTTGTGTTCTAATCGGTCACAGGATTTTTCTTGGTCGAAGAGTACCATAGTAATCTGAGTCTAAGATGTTGGAATTCCTCCATGAAGGATCTTGTCCACCAGATAATATATTATTATCTCCATATTCTTGATTTCATCCTTATCCCATTTTCCTTTACAAATAATTGTAACAATCCCTTCCTTCATTGATTTAGACATACTTTTTTGGCTTAAAAATATTATGGTATAAAGCATTCAGGATCGGCGTTAGTTCACCGTGGAATTTTTGGTATAATTCCGAGTTGAGCCAGTCTTTCCTGGTGATTTCATTTTCGTAATATTTCTCGTGATTTCTTCGTCCGAGATGACATCATCACACAAGTCTTTGTGTTATGTTGATATCATCTCACACTGAATATTTGTTAGGTAGTTTTCAATAATAGTATGATCGATGCATTGTGAGGTATATACATCTTTATAGCAAGAGAAAATACTATTTAAAATATCCGATTTTTCTGTACAGATTACATTATTTTATTTTGTCAAGGATTTTATCCACGCCATTTTATTAAATCTTCCCATTTATATAGCCTCTGCGCTCTTTTGTATATTTTCGTGAATTTCCCCGCCGTGAAAGTTCTTCCCTGGAATACTCTTTTTCTGTTTCCTTTATTTTATTTAGCAATTGTTTCTTTTCTTCTTCATTCCTTGTTTTATCTAGATTTATTTTTAATTGATTCTTATCTTTTTTAAATTTCTCTGCCCTTGTATTTGAATATTGTATGGCTTTTCTTTTTAATTGTCTTTTTTAAATTGTCCCATTTCTTTATTATATCAAAAGTCTCTATATTTTGAAAGGCATCAATTTCATATCTTATTATATTTGTAAATTCTACATCATTTAAAATTGTATTGTTTATTTTCCACTGTCCTGGTCCCCACTTACATCCGTTTTTTATTTTTAGTTCATGTGTGTATGTATGTATATATATATATATATATATATATATATATATATATATATATATATATATATATATATATATATATATATATATATATATATATATATATATATATATATATATATATATATATATATATACAACTTATAGTTTAAGTATAGATGGAACAGTTTCAAATAAGAATCTTGGGTGGTCTAATTTCAACAATCCACATAACAATCAGAAGGTCCCTTTGCCAACAAACCGCATGATAATCACAAAGAGACTTTGCCAACAAACCGCATGACTATCACAAGGGCCTTGTGTAAAAAAAAAAAACGCATGACTATCACAAGGACCCTGTGCCAATAAAACGCATGATAATCGAAAGGATTATGTGACAAAAAACCTTATAACAATCACAATGACACTTTGTTAACAAACCACTTGATAATCACATTGCCACTGTGTTAACAAACCGCATGATAATCAGATTGTCACTGTGTTAACAAACTCCATGACAATCACAATGCCACTGTGTTAACAAAGCCATGACAATCACAATGCCACTGTGTAAACAAACCGCATGATAATCTCAATGCCACTGTGTTAACAAACCACATTACAATCACAATATCACTGTGTTAATAAACCGCACGACAAACAAAATGACACTGTGTTAACAAATCACATGATAATCACAATACAACTATGTTAACAAACCCCATGACAGTCACAGTGCCACTGTGTTAACAAACAACATGATAATCACAATGCAACTGTGTTAACAAACCACATCATAATCACAATGCCACTGCGTTAACACACCCAATGACAACCACAATGCCACTGTGTCAACAAACCGCATGACAATCAAAATGACACTTTGTACAGACCGCATTCAGTGACAAGGACACTGTGCAGTTAAGATAACAGACCATGTGTAACATGACTATGCCATTTCAAGACGTTAATATACATTTTAAAGTTGTTTTTTCCTGCTTGTATGCAACAAAATGCCGGTAAGCTACTTTAAAGGACTTGGATTTATTTTTAAAAAATCACGTCCCTCGCCTGAACTGATTAAAAACGTTCCTTGCATATATACTAAATTGTTGGCATTGATTTATTTTTGTGGTGCATGTACCTTGTGACGAATTTGATCCATACCATGATATATGCAGTTTGAAAGGTGTGATTAAATTTCGTGTTAATCGTAGTTTGTGAAAAATGTCATTTATTATTTTGTTTTATGTAGCTTGTGATAAATGTCATTCATTTTTTGTGTTTTGTATGTTACAATGTATTTTGTGCACTCTTACCATTTAATTTTTGATAGGAATCATGCTCTTAACCTAAGTGACAGAAAAGAGAGAAAACCTACATGTTTTGTAATATTTAATAATAAATTTATGTCCCTTGAATAAAGCAAACATTTATAAAGAAAGAGCAATGTTGTGAATTAAATCCCAAATAGTCCTAAACGTTTCATCACATGTCCAAATGTATAAAGTTTCCGCTAAACTCAATGACATACCAAAACAGTTCCAGTATTGAATGTCTTGATGCGCCTGTAATCTCGAATGTAGTAATGTGACAACAGCCTGCACTGTGAGGACGTGCCAAGAGTCTTTTGCTATATCACATTATCATAGTCCAAAAATGTTTTTGTCTGAATTCACTATAATTCCATATTAATGTTTAAATACAAGAATATTATAGATGAGCAATTTGTATTTCAAGTGAATAATAATTTAAATAAATAATTACACTCCAGTGAAATGCTAGACACAACTATAAGACTAACTCGACTAAATATGTTAATGCAAAAATGTGAAATATTTCTAGTAAACAACATTATGTAAAGCAAACCTAAGACACGATAGTAGAACCAGGATGAGAGTCAAAATGTCATTTCTAAAAAATTCTTAGTTGTCAACAAGATTAAATCTCTTGCTAAAATTTAATAAAAACATGGTAAACATCTGGTGGACAAGATCCTTCATGGAGGAATTCCAATATCTTAGACTCAGATTAAAATAAACATTTTGACATTAATAATGATTTGAATACTCAGTCCACACTCATAATGAACCTTTTAGCTATGTGTTATATTTTGTATACAAAATCAGTGGCTCTAATCTGGTATAGAGTGAATTTGATTTTGGAATCGGTTAAGTACAAAACCCAAAAATATGCTAATTCAGAAATAATACAAATTATATGCATATATATTGACAATTATTCAAATATATATGTGATTAAGAATTACATAAGATGAAGCCTAATGAATGTCACCAAAGTATAAACTTAACAATAAAATACCTCTATACACATGTAAGTGCATCATCATTTATATAATCAATAGGGTCTAAGTTCCATTTGGCGAAATCGGCTAGCGTATCCGGTCCCCGAAAGTGTTTTTCACATCCTCCAGGGAACTAGCCGAAGTGAGGGTCATGCAGGCTCTTGGATGCACGTCTCGCACACACAATGCGCCACTCAGAAATTAGGAATGTGAATGCTGGTCTCTTGCATGCATTCGGAATCAAAAAAGATGAAATTACCTTTCTTCAGGTTATACTCCTTCTCTTCTTTTTTTGGAATAGTATTTTCGAATGTAACATTCGTGCTTCAAGTCCACGATTTGGTGACAAATGTGACATCGTTCCTTTCCTGAACATAAATGTGCCTTGGTATTATTGGGACGTATGCCTTGTCCACAAGTAGGGCACAATCTCTGGAGTTAACAATCACTTTTTGTCTGTGAACCTTGCGTCTTCAGATGTTGTTGGTAACAGTCAGGGCTGACAAAAGTTCGCTGACAAGCAGGGCAGTTCAATCGTTCTTGTCCTTCGTGCATCCAGGATTGAGGGACTAAACATCCCTCACATTTTGATCCACAATGCTTGTGTTCCTCTCGATTGTAATAGCCATAGTCACATTCCTCACAGCAATAACCGTATCCCAGGAATCCGCTGATACTGGTGATGGCATCGAAATGTACATCGTGATAATAGACGTGAATGTATTTTTCGTCTTTGAAATATTTGCCTCGAAACAGTAGATGTCCGAGAACTTCATGAGGGTGTACTTTCAATGTGTAGCGTGGAGCTAGGACGTCATGTAATTGTTGCATTACAGGAATGCCATATGGTGTGTCTTTGGATAGCCCCGCATGCTGTAAAAAGAGTTCCGCTTCTCTTTATTGTTTGCTCGATTCGATTTTCGAATGTTATCTTTTCCATTATACCGTGTCGATGGCACGGGCTATACACAAGTTGTCTTGAGGATTGTTAATTCCGACGAGGCTTGTTTTGGTGCTACGATGGTCGTCCACCAATAACACCTTTTTCCGTCCGGTCCCTTGAGATAGAGACACGTGGGTCATGAACAATGTCGCTTTTCCATCGATGATGTGAAACTTGTCGTTTGATTGCTGCACGAGTTGAATCTTGTCGATGACTTTGCAAGGTGTTAATTCTGCCGGGCTGCTAAACTCAACCCAAAAAGGGGACTTCAAAATGTCGTGATAAATGGAACGTCGCAAGCGATCGTCTTATTTGGCTTCGCATTGTCGTTTCAGTGTGGTTAAGAAAACATACCACACCTCGGTAATGAACCCTTCTGCGGTACGTTGTACTTGAAATCTTTAAACTTCACCGTTTAAGTATAAGCTGTGGTTCTAAATTTTCTAGAGGAGCGCTTTTACGTCTCTCGAATGTGGTAGTAATTTTCAGGAGTTAATGGTGGTGAACTTTAGTTGAGTGTAGACTCTCTGGGTCTGGAGTCTGGCTCACTCGTGCCATCTTCAAACTCGCCGGCATGAATTTGAGCCAAGACTTCGGCTTTTGTGCGAGGAGATAAATCACGTTTCTGCCTCTTACTTTCTTCTCCTTTCTCCACGAAATGATGCAATCGTTTGATCTTGAATGCAAAACGTCAAATGACTATATTTTAAGCACCATGTGTCCCTATATCCATGTCAGACCAGAGTCTTCCTACATAAATGGTCAGTGTCTTCCATCCCAGTATTCATTTGACTCTCAAACCGACCAGAACGATGGATGAGCCCACACAGATCGAACTTCAGATCATAGCATTGCGAGGTGTCATAAGAAAGTTTTCGTCAGTCAAGCCGACCGACTTACTCCCCCTCCTTTCAAGATAAAAGTCAATATACTTGCTATATCTGGAAGAAGATAGGGCATTGGACTTCAGAGTGTCCAGACCGTCAAAAAAAGCAAGACAGATGCCAGAAGAGACAAAGTCGAGATACCTGTTGTTATTGTCAAGAAAAAGGACATTGGTCTTTAGAATGCTCTAAAAAAATCAACAGTAGCATAAAGAAGCGAGAATTTCAGAACAGGAAGAAAAAGAGGTACCCTCCCCAAAGGAAGAACCCAGCCACGTCCAGAAAGATAACACACAGAAGAAAAAAGACGAGAAGAAAGTGAGGAAGGAAAGGAAGAAAAACTTGTGAGAATGAAGAATTTAAAAAAACAGAGAGTGAAAAAAGAAGCACAGAAGAAGTCTATGAACTTTTTAAAGTGTTATGTTGTGAATTCGATTGCAAAATATACCAGACAGGAAAGTAAGTGTCTTGGTTTCGACTTTTTAGAATACGGAGCAACACTTATTCATTCACACACGTACATCATAAGACAAAAATGGGCTTTTGAGTTTTAATTGATTTAGGCAAAATGAATGATGTCTCTTTTCGAGAGAAGTGTGTGGCCCTGAAAAAGACCTTTGGGCGTTTTTTGTTTAAAATAACAGCAACAGGAACGTGACGTAATCCTCTTTAACTGTCTTAAGCCTTTGCTACGGGCAAAGCCTACATCTGGACTGGCTCCTGTCGACGATGATTTGGTAGAAATCACTATTTGTGGTATCGTAGTCATAGTAAC
This sequence comes from Sinohyriopsis cumingii, assembly GCA_028554795.2. Lineage (NCBI taxonomy): Eukaryota > Metazoa > Mollusca > Bivalvia > Unionida > Unionidae > Sinohyriopsis > Sinohyriopsis cumingii. The sequence continues at coordinate 8,989,618 of CM068825.1, forward strand.
AAGGCTGGGTTGCTTGGCTTGGGAAGGTCTTTTTCGTTTTGGTCGTATTAAAGAAGACTGATACATTTGTTTCAGACTCCTTAACTTAGCTAACACGTATAAGAGTACCGTCACCGTTTGACTTTGACTGTCCTACTTCTCTCTAGACCTTGTTTCTTCTCTTCTGCTTCTTTTTGCTGTTATAAAAATTTCTCCGATTCTTCTTTCTGTCTCTGTTTAAATTCCTCGACGTGTGGTGCAGAAGAAGGTGGCGAAGGTACTGGTACCAGAAAAAATTATTGCGAAGAAGAAAGAAAATTGACTAAATCCCATTTAAAATCGACCTCTTCTCGAAGTAGGACTCTGTTGACTTTGGTAGCAGATACCATACCATCACTTGTCGTCTCCACGGCCGCCGCACCCCAATTCATTGTCATATTAGTTTCCATTAAGTTTGAAAAGTATGTCGCATTGATTCACGGCGCACAGACGCTAGCGCACCTATATAGGGAATGCGACGTCACATGTAGCTCTCTTTGGATTGAAAGACAGGCTCCACACTGTGGCTGAATTTTGTAACGCGTGTTAGGATGGGTGAAAATACATTCCGTTTCGATCCGCTCTTCCACTATAAATAACCCCTGCTCATTTCATTCCGTTCACCTGTTCTCGTCACAAGATGTGGACAAACGTAGAATCATCCTCGTATCGTCGTTGCTGTTCCGTGCTGACCTACCCATGTATATCATATCATCATAGACAATTATCTGGATCACCGATACGATCGTTTAGAAAAGACAAATCTATTTGGAGAGACAAGGCTGTCTGAAGAGAATCCTTATCTACGGACCAGAAGTCAAAAGAAGACCTATTCGATGCCCTCTATGTTAAGGTAATGATGTTAACATGACCCCAAAGGTCTTTTTCAGGGCCACTCATATGCCTCGAAAAGATTTGCCTTCTTTCCTGATTGTTTTGTAGTCGTTGTATAGTTATTTGTGTGATAGAATAATGTTCATTCATCTATGTCTGTGTGTAGGTTGTATGTGCTATATATGCCTATGTCCCGCCAATCGTTTTAGTTTTTCCCCCGCTCTTTGGTCCGATTGAGGTCAGTCCCTTGCTACATTGTTGCCAATGGTCAGTTCCGTGACGACATCTCACCTGTTCCATTCATATTGTCTCTAGACAGTCCCAATACTGTTTTGTCCCTCTATAATCCCACCCATGTCAAAATTCCCCATGTTAAATTCCCATTGCCCCCAGGGTACAGCCACGCTAGTTTAACATTAAAGTCCCATTGTCCCTAGGGTATCCCACTGTGCTTCTATTATTCGAACCAAAAATATGCAGAGTAGCGTCCATCTACAGGAAGAAAAACAAAATAATAATTTGAAAATGGGTAGTGGCATAGGTCGCATAGTGGTTTAAAGCGCTCGCCATGACCAATCACTACTATCTCACTTCTGTCCGAGTAGGTTCTAGTCGGTCGGTGGTTATTACCGGGATTTCCTTTGTACATGCTTAAACAGTTATACTGGCTGCCATGTATAGCCCATCATGCGCTGAAAATGGCATTAAACCAAAGACGACAACAACAAATTGGTCAACAGTGAAACATCTGAATACCAAGCAACATAATAGGGTATGTATATGAGTATCTCCATGTTATCTGTATTGATTTTTTTTATGAGCATGAATTTAGATAATAACAGTAAATTCGTGACATGAGTTTCCAAATTTAAAAAAGTTAAAAGATCTTTAAACAACAATCTTTCCTTAAGTTAGATGTGTCATAAACATATTTTGCTAGTTTGGACATAAAATATTTATATGTTTAGCTTTAATTACCATCTTAAATTTGTAAATGCTAGGAACATATATTCGGAAAATTGTTGCACACAGAACAAACTAATACAAACTGATACTCAACTTCTAAATCTCTAGCGTTCAAATATTACAATAGCGAATCTCTTGTTCGATTATATTCAGAGCTTAACAGTTCCTTTCAGTTTGTAACCTAAATTTAGTAAACGTAATTTTTCTGTTGGAAGGGTCTTCAGATGCAAATAAATGCAAATAAACGAGCAACACACTTATATGAACATAAAGTACATTTATTTCGCTATTATTCCAGTTATTTTGAATACCAATATTCCATTTATAAATTAATGCATTTAAAACTCTTTGTATAAATATCACGTGAAAAATCCACTCTGTTTTGTATACCCGTTACTACAGTCATCGAATAATCCACTGTATAAATAATAATAATAATAATAATAATAATAATAATAATAATAATAATAATAATAATAATAATAATAATTCCTCCTGTTTATTATAGAAGATAAGTACCTAATATTGTGATACACAAAGATGGCAACTACCTGTTTTTTCTCCATATATTGCCATGTTGCATGAGTAAGACTTAACACGTTAAAGTTCTTTTTCTTTTTTGTTATGCATAATTCCAGAGGTATAGATTCAATCTTTTTTTTATATAAAATCGACAAAATGTCACATGCATTACTGAATACAGACCAAACAAACATTTTGACAGATACATTTTGGCTTGAAATAATAATAATAGGCCTTCAAGGAAATGAGACTTTAAAGATTGATGTCTAATGTCTCTCGAATCAACAAAACGTTACCAATAGCATTATTAACAATATCTAAATATATACAATAATTTAAACATGTAGCTGTTTAACATTATACGTTCGTTTCTTAAGTCCCTGACATGTAGTTCCTCGTGTTTCGAACACTATTTTCTCTTTGCGCTCTATTAACTTCTATACAATTGGAATAAATCATATTGATCTTATCATTCAATTACACAGGACATGGTATTTGTGTACATATTTCGTATGATCGTAAACAGTTCACCAATAATATCAAGCGTGTATAATTTACAGAGAATATTGACAAGAAAAACCTTGTGAGCAAATGTACTCTGTTAAAATTTTCAAAACTCTAAATTCAGAAACGAAAAGAGAAAGAGAGGTTCATGTAAACATTTTAATATTTTTTACTCTCTTTACTCAAAGGGACTTCGATGTTTTTAGCTCTGCACACACATTAGTTTGAGAACAAACACATGCGTATAAATTGTACTTGTAGTGTATGTGTGTTGTATTTTTAGACGTGCAATTTACAAAAGAATCTCAATGTTTGGTCTTTATCATTATTTGCAATAATTACTTCTCACAGCATTTGAACAATTGCATGTTCTGTTCATACACACTTCAAAATGGGTCTCAGAAAGATAAACAAAACTTATAAATATTAAATAAACCTTGAATTCATTAAAGGGAGAAATTCAAGTATTAGCCTTTTTCGCTCATCTCATTGGAAACACCATCAACGCAACATGCACTCTTTGTTTTCCACTTATCACTTGAAAACGTGTCAATTTAATTTATGGACCCGATCTCTTATCACATTTTAAATTGGCAAATATGTTATTAAATTTATCATTTTGTTTAAACTCTGTATTGACCATTAAAGATTATCCATATATTGTTAATGATTGCCCAATTCATGTAAAAAAAACAGTTTAAATATAAAATCTTGTTTTTTCCTGTTTGCTCAATTGGGAAGCTATTCTCAAAAGCTTTTAATCATTGACTAGGACAGTATAAACTAACTTATGGGCAGAATTTCAGAGGACTATACTTTAACACAAAGTTCGATGTTAAAACTACTACATGGACTTTACTTTAACAGAAAGTACAATCTTAAAACTACTAAATGGGCTGTACTTTAACACAAAGTACTATGTTAAAAGGTAAGTTAGGCAATGTGGTAAGTTAGAAAAGGCAATGTGGTAAGTTAGAAATCACATATAGAACAGTGCAATGTGGTAAGTTAAAACTCACATATAGAACAGTGAAATGTGGTAAGTTAAAACTCACATATAGAACAGTGCAATGTGGTAAGTTAAAACTCACATATAGAACAGTGCAATGTGGTAAGTTAAAACTCACATCTAGAACAGTGCAATGCGGTAAGTTAAAACTCACATATAGAACAGTGCAATGTGATAAGTTAAAACTCACATAGAACAGTGAAATGTGGTAAGTTAAAACTCACATATAGAACAGTGCAATGTGGTAAGTTAAAACTCACATCTAGAACAGTGCAATGCGGTAAGTTAAAACTCACATATAGAACAGTGCAATGTGATAAGTTAAAACTCACATAGAACAGCGAAATGTGGTAAGTTAAAACTCACATATAGAACAGTGCAATGTGGTAAGTTAGAAATCACATATAGAACAGTGCAATGTGGTAAGTTAAAACTCACATATAGAACAGTGAAATGTGGTAAGTTAAAACTCACATATAGAACAGTGCAATGTGGTAAGTTAAAACTCACATATAGAACAGTGCAATGTGGTAAGTTAAAACTCACATCTAGAACAGTGCAATGCGGTAAGTTAAAACTCACATATAGAACAGTGCAATGTGATAAGTTAAAACTCACATAGAACAGTGAAATGTGGTAAGTTAAAACTCACATATAGAACAGTGCAATGTGGTAAGTTAGAAATCACATATAGAACAGTGCAATGTGATAAGTTAAAACTCACATATAGAACAGTGAAATGTGGTAAGTTAAAACTCACATATAGAACAGTGCAATGTGCTAAGTTAAAACTCACATATAGAACAGTGTAATGTGGTAAGTTAAAACTCACATCTAGAACAGTGCAATGTGGTAAGTTAAAACTCACATATAGAACAGTGCAAGTTAAGAATAAAGTGTTTTTTTTTTTAGGCGAACTGTTGGTTTGTAATGCTTAACATCATTCAACGAAAATATCCTAGAAACCTCCTTGAAAAATTACTTGTCATAAAATGTCCCAGAATTTGATATTTAAAAGCTAAACTTAATATATTTTTAGAGAAAATAAGTTATTTTTCCACTGCAACTTTGCAGTGAATGATTTTTCAACTGCAGTATTGTGTGTTGAATCAAAGTATCAGACTTTTAAAATATCTTCTGAAATTTGTCATTTCTTCTTAAAATCTCCCAAAAATAAACTGGAAAATAAAAATCATTTTGGTGGAGGAACTCTCAAATGAATATCGAGATATTTGAATCGGGATGCATTTTGCAAATGTTTGAATAAAAATTTTGTATTTGAATATTTGCTTGTCTGCCAAGCGAATAGTAAATCCTAAAACCAAAGAGAGCAGGTTTATAAAAGATGTGATTTCTAGAAGTGGACTCATTTGGTATGTATAGTATCAATCTCCTCACCTGACAGCTACTTCTAAAGTGATCATAAACTACATTTTGTTGTTTATTTATATATAAAAACACAGTCACAGTTCCTAAATTAACAATACTGCATGATGAGAGTTGATCTTCCATAAAATTAGTTAACAATTTAAGAATCTTTACTGCCATTTTTAATTGGATCATAAACGAAAACAGCATCAAATTTGGTTAAGTGCCTTTTCAGTAATGTAATTGCATTTATGTGCTTGATTGCTTGTGAGTATCTGGCTTGAGGAAACACAATATAAACAAGGCTGACTAAAACTGCATACTAATCATACCACCTTTGTTTTGATTGGGAAGCAAGTCCATCAAAGGTTACTTCCCACTGCCCACAGTGTATGAAGGTTTACTCTGTTTTGTGTTTATGTCAATGTAGACTGTGGTCTAAGGTTGACATTGCCCGGGATGGGAGTGGGAGACAAGCGCCCCAATCCTCCAAAATGCCACATACGGCCTGCGTCTCTTACTGCCTCTCAACTCAAATCCAGCTCCTGGCCTTCGCAAGTGGCTTAGATTTGAAGCCCGGCAGACCATGTTTTCTACTAACAGGAGAAGGGGTGAAGGCGGCCCACTGGCGCCTTAAAACCAGTTGCTTCGGGTAGATGGGACTCGTAAACCTTGGATGGTAGCTCATCTAGGAGAAGGAAAACTCCGATTCCAAACCTCTGCTGCCTTGTGGCTATGCCCACTCATGGGAAAGGCTAAGGGAGTAAACCCCGACAGAAAATCCGGAGATGGAGTCCCTAAGGCGGTATGACATTGACTTCAACGTCATTCCGGCAACTCCTGCGACGCCATTGGTGCCAAGCTGTATCGGCATTCGTCGTTCCCTTGGGCACACCAGCTGCGTGGAGAGGGGGGATCTGCTGCATTGGCAACAGCTGATTCTCCATACCACCCTGCCCAGGCTTCATAGCTCCACTGGAGATGACACTCCAGCGTCGTCGTACGGCGTCGGCACAACACGAGCAGTAGCAGTTTACCGGTTCTAAGTCAAAGCTCGATTGGCGTAGAGCTTGGCGCCAGGGGTTACTTCTGACGGTGGGAGAGATCACCAGGTCTCACTGGACAGCTACCTCCCGCCTCAAGCTGGGCAGCCCCCAGTCAGTAAGGTGCTGCCCGCTATGGCCTGCCTGCTTCACTGGGTACGTGGAGCTTAGAGAACCATCTCGACAAGTGGGCCACAAAACTCTGCCCCAGGAAAGACTAAAAGAAGAAATAAAAAGACTCCAACTCTTCGTTTTGCAACCTGGAACATCAGGACCATGTGTCCTGGATTGACCACTGACCTACAGCAGATCGACGATGCACGGAAGACTGCCGTCATTGACAGAGAACTCTCCCGACTGAACATCGACATTGCCTGCCTCCAAGAGACCCGACTGGCTGACAACGGCACCATCAGGGAAGCCAATTACACATTCGTTTGGCAGGGGAAGCCCTTGGATGAACCTAGGCAGCATGGTGTAGGCTTTGCCGTCAAGAACACGCTAATCGCCTTCATTGAACCTCCATCATCAGGTACTGAGAGAATCCTTGCCCTCCGGCTCTCAACATCCTTAGGCCCGGTCAACATCTTCAGTGTGTACGCCCCAACCCTCTGCTCCACCTACGAGGAGAAAGACAAGTGTTATGAGGCTCTGGATCAGGCAATATCCAGTATCCCCAACAATGAAAGCCTTTACTTACTAGGAGACTTCAATGCTAGAGTGGGAGCTGACCATGAGGCCTGGTCCACCTGTCTCGGCTTTTACGGAAGGGGCAAGATCAACGAGAATGGTCAGCGACTGCTGCAGATGTGCTGCTCCCACAGCCTATGTGTGACCAACACTTTCTTCAAATGCAAGGAGATCCACCAGGTGTCGTGGAGACACCCACGTTCACGCCACTGGCACCAGCTAGACCTCGTCATCACCAGGCGTGCAGAACTGGCCAGTGTCCTCCTTACCCGCAGCTACCACAGTGTCGATTGTGACACGGACAATTCGCTCGTGGCCAGCAAGGTGCGAATATTACCCAAGAAGCTGCACCACGCCAAGAAGAAGGGTCACCCACGTATCAACACCTGCGGTGCAAGCAACCCAGAGAAAACACAGCAGTTCATCAACAAACTGAAGGAAGCCCTCACCAAAGTGACACCTGATGACACCATTGACTCCAAGTGGTGCCATATCCGTGACTCTGTCTACAATTCAGCCATCACAGCTTACGGGAAGAGGGAGCGAAAGAATGTCGACTGGTATGAGGCAAACTGGGGGGAGATGGAGCCCGTGACTGAGGCAAAGAGGAAAGCCCTCCTGGCATACAAGGCTGCACCTAGCCCCAGAACATTACAAGCCCTCAGGATTGCAAGGAATAACGCCCAGAAGACCGCCCGCCGCTGTGCCAACACCTATTGGCTGAACCTTTGCAACAGTATACAGACAGCTGCTGACACTGGGGATACAAGAAGACTGTATGAGGGTATCAAAAAGGCGACAGGCCCCCCCCCCAGCTACAAGACCGCCCCCCTCAATTCCAAGACGGGCGAAGTCATCACAGACCAGGGGAAACAACTACAGCTATGGGTTGAGCACTATCTCGAGCTATATGCAACCCAAAACAATGTCACTGGAACTGCCCTGGACGCCATTCCAGACCTGCCTGTCATGGAGGAGCTAGACACACAGCCCACCCTGGAAGAGCTCGGGAAAGCCATTGATTGCCTTGCCTGTGGGAAGGCTCCTGGAAGCGACGGCATTCTGCCTGAAGTCCTCAAGAGCGGAAAACCAGCACTGCTCCAGCTCCTACACACACTCCTCTGCCTTTGCTGGGAACAGGGATACATCCCACAGGACATGCGTGACGCCAACATCATCACTTTGTACAAAAACAAAGGAGACCGTAGCGACTGCAACAACTATCGGGGCATCTCCCTCCTCAGCATCGTAAGAAAGGTTTTCGCCCGTGTTGCCTTGGCGCGCTTGCAGATCCTAGCTTGCCGCGTCTACCCAGAGTCCCAGTGTGGATTTCGAGCCGGCAGGTCAACTGTAGACATGATCTTCTCACTACGTCAGCTGCAGGAGAAGTGTCGCGAGCAGCAGATGCCCCTCTACATTGCCTTCATAGACCCGACGAAGGCGTTTGACATGGTTAGTCGGAGTGGACTCTTCAGACTCCTGCAGAAGATCGGCTGCCCCCCACGTCTGCTTGCTGTCATTATGTCGTTCCACGAGAACATGCACAGTCTAACATCTCCAGCTCACTCTCCATTGATTCTGAGGTGGGCGGCAGGATTGCCAAGGCAGCAGCAGTGATGGCCAGACTTAACCAGAGGGTCTGGAACAACCCCAACCTCACAGAGAAGACCAAACTGCTTGTCTACCAAGCCTGCGTGCTCAGCTCACTTCTCTACAGCAGCGAAACATGGACCACCTATGCAAGACACGAGAGGAAACTCAACAGCTTCCACCTGAGATGTCTGCGGCGCATTCTGCACATCCAGTGGCAGGACAAAGTACCTAACACAGAGGTTCTAGAACGCGCCAACATGAACAGCATGTTCTCCATACTCAGCGAGAGGCGCCTTCGCTGGCTCGGCCATGTCAAGAGAATGGACCCAGGTCGCATTCCCAAGGACCTGTTATATGGGGAGTTAGCAGAAGGTACACGACCAACTGGACAACCACATCTGCGCTACAAAGATGTTTGCAAGAAGGATATGAAGACAGCAAACTACTACATGGACTATACTTTAACACAAAGTTCGATGTTAAAACTATTACATGGATATGTCTCTAAAATAAAGAAGGATTCATATTCCGAAAATTATTTTGTTTTTGTTCCTCTTAATGGTTACTATGGAGATGGTAATTCTAACATTGTTCAGTGACAGGTTTATTCTTATATTCTATAAGTACGCGTGATTTGTTTTTTTATCACCGACACGTCCGATCACAAATAAGGAATATAGCGTGTTTTAAAACAATAAGCGTCGGGTTCAACTATCTTTACCTTCCTTAATTATTATCAGCGGTTTGCGCATTGTATGCTTCATGCTTGACAGGTAATGGGGGATAGAGGCTGTGATGACTAGTCAGGACCCAAAAAGAAAGCCAAAGCTTGTGTTATCGTTACGGAAAAACATGACACTACCTTTTATAATGATTGTAATAGTTTAATTTTGAAAGTGTAGATTAAACTTGTATGCTGTCATCATTTTTAACAATCACTCATAAAAATATTTAACAACTGGATCAACAGTTCAGAAGCATTGCACTTCCAAACTGGGTCATCGAAAGGGAAACTGTAAATACAATTTTGATCTTTAATGAAGAAATTCATCTGCATATTATTGGGAATATGCACTCTTTTGTTTCCACATTAAGAGATTTAGTTTTCGACACCATGTCTGAAGCTTTTTAAACGCTCATTGAAATATACAAGTTCCTTTGATTTCATATATTTAAGCAAACACATCTGACTATACGAGCAAGCCTTTCCATTCTACAAATCATCTTCTACCTGATGTATCACTTTCTGAATTACTATTTAAAACCTTAAACTTTAAAATTGCGTTCTTTAATTGAAGACGGTCTCCTGATGTCGTCAAAGCTGCATAAATGACTTGCTAGGTTTTTCATTCTTTAAATGCAGACTTAATGCCTTAAAAATTCATTCTTGCAAATATCACCTCTCGATATTGAGATTTTAATTATGTGTATGCTATTACCTTTATGGGAATTCCAAATTGTTCACTGCCCTCAATAGTTACTATGGAGAGGCTTGCTACCGCTTCCTAAATTCTCTTTGCTTCTAAATTAAGAAATTGTATCCTGCGAATAGTTTTTAGTCTACTTCAAATTATATAAAAAATATTAAATACGAATGGTCATAATTGATTTAGAAAATGAAGACTTTATTAGAAGCTTTAACTTGAATTTCACTCACTTCACATCGTGATGTCCTTGTGTTATCTTTATGGAACAATTCTGATTGTTAGTAAAATAAATTAATGGTTGTAAAATAAAACATAAATAACATTAAATTAGAATTCTATCATTATTCCTAACAATTGCTCTAAACAGTGTTTAAAGAATTGGATCTTCCAGTTGGAAGCACTACTCTTGCAATGTGGCCTCTAATGTTCGACTCACCGAAAAACATCGGTAAAAACTCACTCGAGTTTCAATACTAAGATATCTAGTATTCTACTATATGAATGACTGTGTAAAAAAGCCAAGGAAATATATATTTTAAGACCAAACATTAGCTTTTTTCATGAATAGACCTTTATTTGTAGTTTCTTCTTAAGAATATTTTTTCAAGTTCTCTGGCTTAGGCCATTGTTGTTATTAGCTAGAGACGAACTCGACGAAAATATGAGTTGTTAAAATAATCACTTTTATTGATTATTTCCTTTTCATCCTCTTAACGAAATATCAATCAAAAAACCTTCTCTTTGGAACTGTATGTTAAATGCAATATCATTTTTTGCTATTTTCAAATAATTGACCTATTCGTAACAATATTACGGAAACAAACTCTTGCCAAAATTTAAACTGGTCGCTAATCGAATTATTAATGTTCCTTATTCAAGTTTATCAAAACATCAGACTGTGTAACATTTTAATGATGAAGTGACAGATAAACTACGTATGGCAGCAAAATGAAACCTGTCTATTTAAAATAGTATTTTTTTCCGATAATAAATAATATATGCAATTCTAAAATCTAAAATCAGCGTATTGAATTTAAAAAGTGTTATTATCGTTCGAGGGTATTCTTCTTCAATGCGTTGCACTGTACACATGGCACTGTTTGTTTTGAAACCAGAATGTTGGTTTCACTATACAGGAGCATTCTTTGATGCCTTTCTTTCCTTATGATGCACTTTATAACATAATAAAATAGGCCCTTGATTCTTCGTTGATTCAGTTGGTATTTTAAATGATACATTTTGCGGAGTATTCATAATTTAAAATTAACATCAACATGATCAAGAAGTGGCAACGAAATGTCGTTAACTGATTCTAAGCAAAACCCTCTTGATCAGATGATCTTGTTCATTTCAATTGCATCAGTGGAGTCATACTCCGTGTCTCCTTGGAACCAGTGACTAGATACACAAACTTTAATTCCTTCCTACAATCATTGATTTTCTACTGGATGAACTACCTTCTCATGCTTAAAACTTTCAACTCAAAATTTGTTCTTTCATTTAAGATGGTGGCCAAATAAAGTAAAACGATGCCAGACTAAGATATTACCTTATTTTTTCCAATAGAGATCTCAGGGCTGTACAATTCGCTATCGAAACTAGACCTGTATGTGTAGTCGACATTGATTGAACACATTTTTGTACTGCAACAAAAAAGCCCCGGATATGTAAGCGATAAAATTAGATTATGTCTATAATCACTTAAAGAACTATAATCATGACTTTAGTGAAACAAACACTTACCTCATTTTAAATTGGCAAGTAAATGAATAGTCATTACTATGTAAATTTATCCAAAGATCAAATACTCTAAATACAGTTTTATAATGAAGTTCTAAATCAATTACAAATCTCAACCTTGAACCTCTTTGTATTCGTTGAACGAATGCTTTATTAAGATACCCGTCGAGGATGTTGTTCTTCATGGTATGGCTTTAGAGAGAACGTGTAGCTTGTTGGAAACGGATATGTATTCTTCGATATCGAGGAAAATACTTTCAGGCTTTGTTTCCTTCTGATGAAACTCATAATATAAATAAAATAGTTCGTTCTTTCTTCGCTGATTCAATTTGCGTGTTAAGGGTGAACCATTTTGCCTGAAGTTTTTGTAATTAAATATACGATACAGAAAATCGCATGGTCCACCATATACCGCGTATAGTCAGTGTCCTGATGCTCTGAAAGCACCTATTGATTGCATGGTTTCCTAAATTTGAATTTCGACAAATGGACATGTATTCCTTTTCTCGTTGCAAACCACTGACGAGCTGCGCAACCTTTCTTTGCATCATATAAGCATGTATCTTCAACTCCATAAATCTTTTTGTGAGTTACTGCTTGAAACGGTCAACTTCAAACTTGTGTTCGATAATACATAGAGGTCACCTGATGTCTTGCAAATCTGCAGTAATGATTTAAAAGGTTATTTTCATTCTCTCAATTCAGACTTAAAGCGGTTAAAATTCACTTATGAAAATAAAACCTCTCTTAGTAATGTTTGGTTACAATGCATATCCTTATTGACCATACTGGTTACAATGTATATACTTACTGACCATATTGGTTACAATGTACATATTTATTGACCATATTGGTTGCAATGTATACACTTACTGGCCATTAAAGGTATATCCACATACTTTGAATGATTACCCGAATGTATAGAAAGGTATAATTTAAATTTTAAATTTAATATTCGAAGTCATGTTTTGCTATTGTTTATTTAGATATAATGATACCCTAAAATGAGTTTAAACGTTAAGGTGGCCAGTTTATAACTCGGGAACTGGAGCGGAGATGATTATACTTTAACAACACTTTCAATATGAAAATTAATACATGGATATGACATAAAATCAAGTAGGATGAAAATTAAAAGAGCCACAGCTAGGAATGAAAAGACAAACATTGTTTCCTCTCGAAGAAACTGGACATGACTTTCATCGTGGATGGGCTCTATTACCCAAGAGCTAAGATGTTGAAGAAATGTCTTTATCAAGCACGATCAAGAAGGGACGTTATAGACTAAATAGGTACGTTATCTATACCTTTCTTACAGCATGTGTTGTACGCGACCACCTTCGTCTAGCCACGAATTTCTCGAAAATGGCTGGATGATTTTTATTTGTATTTGTTCCTTCTGTTAGAACGGGTTTCTAACTAGATACTGTGCAAGAGGCGTTGACATCAAGATCCTTTAAGGAAAGGTTCAATTTGGTTCAAACTATTGATAAAATCCAATAATATGTTTTCATACCCTGTACCCATACACCTTACTTCGCGGATCGCTATTGAAGAAATTCATCAGTACTTCCTTCGTGGGCGAATCTCAAACCCCTAGAGATAAATTATAACAGAAGGTTACATGTCAAAACTTTATAAAGAGTGGACGTAATGGCCAAGAGGTACACGCAAGATATAGGCCCTAATCTTTTTACGGCGTGTGTCCTATGCGACTTGCTTCATCTATGCACGGATTTCTCGATCGACGCTATCCTCCAGTGATAAAATGTTATAGAGGGGTCAGTGGGAAATCTCTTTAAGGATGATACATAATGGCCCAATTTATATACATAAAATATAATTTTCATGCGGCATTTGTTTTATCCTCCTTTCACTCCCTTTGTGTAACCCCAATTTCTGGAAATCGGCTACTCCTAAGTTCCTCATATTCAAGGACATCAAGACAACATTCAAGGTCAACTGAAGGCTTCCTGAATTCGAAAATAATCCAGGTAATTTTTATCTAAGGACACGATGCCCACACAAGATAAATCTCTAATTTCACATTTGTATGGTTCGATGTGGTTTTTCGTTTGCTTGAATCATTAGTAAACTTTTGAATCCAAATACTAATAATTCATGCCTGTAGTTCTTTATGTGGTCACTATTATACGGATTCTAAATGCGTTCCTGACGACCGTTGGTGGCTCGTCGTCGTCCAATACGCCATCAGCAATAACTGACTCGTGGAAAGATAGTTAGAATGATAAATATTACTGTTTGCAATACATTCATCACCGGATATTTCGCCGTTTTTCAGCCTTAATTATATCATCGCTTATATAGCTGTACATGCATATGTTGCCGTCGACAGCATTTATGTGTGTTTATTTAATTTCTTACTAACGTTGATAGTTTATCGCAATAATATTAAGAATAAAAACAACGCCGATTAATATTGACACACCAATTCAAACTTCGGTTACTATAACATACTTCACCAAATAACGACAAAAGCGACAACTGCGGACACTAAATACACAACTTTATCGATGACGACGATGCACCAGCTGTATCGCCACTCTTTTGTCATATGCACATCAATATGTTTTTAAATATGCCTGCCACGCACACGCCTGATTATATCTGAAAGATTGTGTAACAGTCATTATATAAACCAAGTAATCATTGAGGTGTCTGCGCGACAAATTCAAGACATCACCAGGTCATCGCCGAATTTGAATTTTGTCTTCGGGATCTAACATGAATATTTCCTTGGCATTTTGATTCAAGACGACTGACACGGTTCCAGAAAACTAGGCTGATACGTCCTAAATATACTAAATTTCGCAGCGCTGAAAACACCAGTGACCTCAGCGGTATGTTTGATTGTGATATTTTGTTTCGATCTTGTAGCTAATCCAGATCCGACCGTGTATACAACGTTGATGATGGGGGCTGTATGAATTACACCCGCTTTAATCTATACGACGAGCTTGGCGATTTTACAAGTTTCTGAAAATGTCTACGAAAACGTGGTTACATGAAAATCATACTCAGATCGCAGCGTAGGGGTTAATTTATTATTACTTGTAGTGTTATTGTCGTCCACATATTTCCGCGCTTGTTCTTTCAAAAGATCAATTCTCTTTTCGTTCGTTTCAAGTTTCTCATAGCTGCGATTGATACGCTTGAGTCTCTGGTTTTTTTCTCCACAAAATCACGATGTTATCGACGGTCGAACTTAAAACCCCGGTATGACTCGTAAGATCAGCAAACTAATTTCTAGTTGCATACGCATATAAATCAGCGTCGCCGGGAACATGTTTACCTTTGACTTTATAGGCTTGAGATCTTCCATAAATATCTACCATTATAAACTAATAATCTGTTTAAAACGACGAAAAGTGATACCAGGAACTATTCGGTTTGGTTGTATTGTTAATTGATCACACATAAAAGACCCTCTGAAGTTGCATATGCTTAATCTACGAGTAGTATCAAGCAAATCAAAATTTGATATGGAAACCCTGCTTAGAGAAATGTTCCTGGTAGACCCAATCCGTGAAAGTATTGATCGTACTACGTTCCGTGCCCACCCACCCACCCTTTTTGTTGACGTCTTGGGATCCTACCCGTCGCTTTCTTCAATGCCATCCTGGCAGCCGTTCTAACGGCACCGAGAACGGTTCCTTTTCCAACATCTGGAGCTGCATCAGCAATCAGCGCTGGTATAGTTGCACGATGTGGGAATATACTACCATTCATTATTGTATCGTTGATCGCACTCTCGGAAAGATCAAGTTTAATTGTTTCATACCAGTTTTCATTTCCTGGCACCATTAAAGTGTCTCATTTGACGTTAGATCAAAGATAATTTATTTGGGCCTTGCAACGCCATTGATTTTAGAAATATTATCGTTCCACAGTTCTCTGCTGACTCTAATTATATCTTTTTCATCTGACCAGGTGTCAGGGTAACATTGATGTGATGACAAGACATTTAGTAGAATATCATGAACGTTTCGATTACACGTTTTCCACATTCACGTCAACAACCCACATTCATCCACCACACCTTCGAACTATAGTCTTTTGTCTGATAATACCACAGAGATTGATCTGCAACCAGTAGCTGCTGCTCAAAGCACTCCGACACTAGCTTAAAATGTATGTCAACGACAGATTTGTCTAAAGAAATCCAAGTGTTCTAGTGAGATATAATAGATCGGATAATGTTGCTAAACTCCGCTGATGTATCTGCAAACCGGAATGAACAATGTTATCACGCCGGATAAATGTCACCAAATGATGATACGCGACATGATTGTTCCTAAAATCCAAATATCACTTCTATGGATGGTTCCTGATGTCCATTGTATTCTCAGAGAAACATTTCTAGCCCCAAGCGTATAAAATACCACTGGCATTCGCGTCTGTCAAACTATTCGGGTGTTTTTCTGAAGTGCAATGAAAGCGCTGGTGGTGCTGAAATTCACTTATGTGATGTTATGCGCCATGTGAATAAACCAGTAATATTGCTTGCAATACTGTTTATTGTCAACCATGACAGCGTTGATTTGCCACCGCTGTTCGTAAAAAGGGGAGGCCATTGTTCTTCGGTCAACGATGGTGTCATTGTTGGCATCCACAATTAAAGTTTTGTCAGTCTTACGTCACCTACCTGCGCCCTATTTGCGACTGCATTAACTCCCTCAGCGTGCAAGATTGCATCGTTATCATTGGCTTTTCGAACTAGTACAACTGTGTATTCAGCACCGAAAATAACATTTCTGAGATTTCTTCAAAATCCATCGATATGTGATATTGGAATTACATATGAAATTACATCATCGCCGTTTAACATTGATAGTTGTGTTTCGAAGCCCTGATTGAAATTTTCTTTTATCGATGCGACTTCAGTCCCAGCAGCGTTCATTGATACGTTACGGATATCGGGGTGATCAGTGGTGTCTTTGGTTAACATCACTGGCGGACCAGCGGACTGTGCACGACCCAGTATCGTCTGACATGTTTTTGTTAAAATTTCCTATGTTGTATGTTGTAACTACGTGCTATCAATAAATGCATTAATGTGACACGTGTTCTTATCAATGTTTACTATGATAAATGACAGGGACACATACCGATAAGTATTCTTTTATCAGTTGACCGTCTTTTAATATAATAAGTGGATTGTTGTAACTTCCGGCTATTGCACCTTTATTCTTTTCCACCTTATTATATTATTTATGGAAGTTAACTTTCACTGTCTCTGCGCATTCATTACTTTTGGAACCAGCGATAATGTCAAGTTCTGTTAGTCTGAGAGTATTTACATATCCATCTATATATCTGACTGCACGTATCTATCTATCTAGCTATATATCTATCTAGCTATTTATCATGCCAAACTATACGCATATATGTGTTTATAATATCTAGAATATTGGTCTTAAGAATGCCTACACTCATTCAGGTCAAAACTATTTTAATATCTAATTCCTTCTAATTGATTACATTTGCACCATGTGCGCTATTCTAATATGATCGGGTTATATTGTTTGTCTTATGCGTGGTAATTTCATCGCTCACGTTGTTCTTACCGTTTTTGCTTGCTACATTATCTTTAATCTTCGCTTTGCATTTTTTGCATAGTTAGGTTTTAAGTTGTTTTTTCCACTTGCAGAAAGTTGCATCCGTTGTAAAGAGCATTCTTGTCTAGCAACACGTGGTGAAGACAACAGAAAACAGGCCCATATTTAAGCATGTTTTGCTGAATGTATTAGATAAGCAATGAGCAGCAGAGGGGGCGAATCGGACATTTTGTCCAATCGTTATTTTGCTTAATTATTACTTTCTGCACTCAACGATCTAGTGTCGTCAGCGCCTGGTAAAAAAAAAACGACGACGTCGTTGGGGGATCGTCGCGTCGTCATTTGGTTTAATTAACACCTTCTGCGCGTCGATCCCCAGCGTCGTCAGCGTCCGGTAAGCACATCGACGACCGCGTCGATGTCATCGCCCCCTCTGCTGCTAAGTGGTTATTTACAATGATCTTACAAACAGAGTGATCACTAACTCCTCCTCTTGCAGATCAATTAGGTTATTTGACTGATCGGTAAGTCTGAAATTAATTCTCGTTAAAAACCGATCATGGCATCGCATATAGACCGGATTAATCGGACTCTCAATGATTAAAAATCCCGGAGGGGCTGTTGGTGAAAACGAATAAAGGATATACCCCTGTTGAGCTTGATTTGATTGTTTGGTATCCACCTGATAACTCCCTTCGATAACATCACACACTAGATTGATCGCTATCACCGATGCAATATTTACGTTGTATGGAGCAATATGCCTACCATCATCCCCGTTATCGTGTCTGAGGATAGTTGATGGGGGGGTGTCCTCGGGTGGATTCTTAGGCCATCCTAGTATGGTTCTTATTGAACTGTTATAGATATCAACCATATACCCCGGTGTGCTTATTTCAATCGTCGACGATAATGTCGGTTCATGAACCGTAATAGCGATTTTTGATTCATTTCCTGTGATCGATTTTATCCTGCGTTGAAATTCTTTATTGATTTGCTCTATTTGGTATGACCCAGTTGGTATTGTAACCTCCTCCCAGTTTGGGGTCCCATCGGGTTTATTTGTCCGTGCAAAAACCAGCGAGTTATTAGGTTGTTGTCCGTTAAATGCATCCGCTCGGATATTAGGCCAACTGTGATATACTCGCAATTTTGCCAGCGCTATTTCCTTCACTGGAACCGGCGATGGGAAGTTCACACTAAATTCGGGTTTCGTTGACGTTATCGATATCATATTTGTTTGTACCGGAGTGGTGTTCTCCGCGATCCGCTGAAGTAATTGAAACCCTTCGGGGTTCAGCGACATTATTATTATTCGTTGTTTTTAGTGTCTAATTTTAACAACCAGGTGGTTTCGGCTTCCAGTTGAAAATCCTCGATTTTTGACATCGCGGAGCTATATAACTGGACCATCGTGGAGAATTCAACATCGGATACGAACAAATTATCAATCGATAACGAGATCAACCCGGATAATTTCGAGTATGCGTCGGATACTATTTGATGTTTTACTGTATACTCGTTGAGTTTTTTCTGAAAACACGATGATATCTTCCTAGTGATTGCGTTGGCAACTCCAGCAACTGTTGTCATTGCGGAGACAGCGATTGGAACAGCGATCGGGGTTATCGTGGTCATCGTGGATAAAATAACACCGGCGCCAGCTACTATACCCGATACCGAGTACACGACCGCGTCGATGGCGGTTATTTTTCGGCGGTATTTTTTTATTTTTGCACGGTATTGTTCGGAAAGCGTTTTCAAGTTCGCGGAAAATTCTTTTGCGGTATCGAATCGATATTGATGTGACGTCGGTGATACCTCTGATTCAATTTCCTTGGTGGTCATTTTTATTTTAAAAGAGCTAGTGTTTTTAATTACTTAGATTCGCTACAAATTCCACATACCATGTAATGTTTGCCCTGGTTAAATTTCCATCAACGGCATAAATTGTAAACGGTTCAGTTGCGTCCTTGTCTATAATTGTTGATATTGTATTGTTAAACCCGGATGAACTCGACGATAATATATTAAACTGCATCATTGAAACCAGTGTCAGTCGATAAATGCCCTTAACAGTTGCGGTGATATTTACTGTATTCTGTGTAAGAGTCCAATCGAATGATCCATGCCGAATTGTGTATACTGTGTTGATGATGTTCTCATGAGGGGTTTTTATTTTTTCGAGTTGCTCTGCCATTCTCGGTAGTCTGTCTTTAATCGCTTCAACATCAGTTATAACTATTCCTACTCCCCGCCAACTCGCGTCTATATTATTCTTGTTCGCTGCAACATTAGTTTTGATTATTTCTATTTCCCGTGTATTCTCGGTCATACTTTTTTTGTTCGCTGCAACATCAAGTTTGATTGTTTCTATTTCATATGTATGCACGTCTATACCTTTTTTATTCGCTGCAACATCAGTTTTAATTAATCCTATTCCCCGCCAATACGCGTCTACATTTTTTTTGTTCGCTTCAACATCAGTTTTGATTGTTCCTATTTCCTGTGTATGCGCGTCCACACCCTTTTTGTTCGCTTCAATATCAGTTTTGATTGTTCCTATTTCCTGTGTATGCGCGCTCATATTATTTATGATCGTTGTAACATCAGTTTTGATTGTTTCTATTTTCCGTCCATGCGAGTCTACATTATTTATGATCGTTGCAACATTAGCGCCGATTATTCCTATTTCCCGTTCATGCACGTCTACACTCCTTTTGTTCGTTGCAACATCAGTTTTGATTGTTTCTATTCTCTGTCCATACGCAGTGATATCATTTATAGTTATTGTAATCTCATCCGGCTTGGTATTTTTTTTACCAAAGAATTTATCAAAGTTGTCATCGATCCTGTTAACATTTTTTCGCAACGGTGGTAAATTGGCCGACAGCGCCATAAGTTCCGAAATAGCATTTGTTATTGTTGCAAGATTTGGTTCGGTTGCCGTCGGGGGTCCCCGAAAAAAACTATTGACAATGTGTTGCACATCGTCGAAATGCGTTAGCGTCAACACGATCCGTTCTTCATATAATTTAATTTCACTACGTAAACCCTTTAACGAATTTGACATGGTTATATAATTGTCGCCAAGTGTACTTATTTTTCCATTTATCGTCAAGATGGATTCACCCGGTTTGAGTCGTCCGTCGCTGGTATACAGCGCGATAGTGTCCTCGGCGGTATCACGCTGTCGTATTAAAACGTCATCCAGCGACACATTACTGGATTTCAATTTACCCTGGCGGTCTTGAAATACAACTATTTCATCTGGGTCAACACTGGTTAAGTTCAACGTATCAGCGATTTCATCCTCAATTAGTTTTTTTATGTCATCGGTGGCGGGCGTTTCCGTGGGCTTTTTCAGCGCCGAAACCGGTCGTCCCCAGATATCAATCATTATTATTGTAAATGTTATTCTCTAAAATCCGTTGAGCTTCTACGACCCCACTAGTGTATTCGTTTACAACCACATGAGGTGGTTTTCGCGATGATGAAATCGCCGCAAGTACGTTCAATACCTCGCGGCCACATATCGGTGGGTCGCTTAATCGCTGTGTTGGCAGCGTGGAATAAAAAACCCGGGCCGAACACGCCCGGGCTGAACACGCCCGGATATACCGCATGAACTCTTTCGGCGGGGCTAACCCGTATGAATCAAAATAGACGATCGCACGCGGATCAATCGCGTATGCAACCCAATGAGTTCCCGCTCCGGAGGACCCATCGAGGTTAATTATGCCGGTTTCAATATTCCTTGGTGCCGCCGGTAATTGATCCCTCATAAAAACACCTCTGAAGTTTTTTATCGCTAGCGCGTTTGCGGCGTCTATTAAATCAAAATTAGACATTGGAGTCATAGACTCAGGAGTCATTGACTCCCGAGTCAATAAACGGTTCCTGGTAGTCTTAGACCCTTTCCCGAGTACCATGAATACTGGGTTCCCGGTAGTCTTAGACCCTTTCCGGCCACGGGTCGTTTTTTTTTGTAGCCTTTCCCGGTTGCCTTCTTCAATGCCATCCCTGCCGCGGTACCAACGGCTCCTAACGCAGCCGCCTTAGCCACTGCTGGTGCGGCCGCGGCAATCAATGCCGGAATCGCGGCTAACAGCGGAAATATCCCACCGGTCTTTTCCATGTTTTTAATCGCTGCGGCCGAGAAATCTACCTGAACACCCTTTTTATTCTTCATCGCATTATTGAAATGTTTTATTTGACGCGCCGTCAACGATATCTTATGATTACCACCCGCCATCTGTGACGGCTTCAGCATTATTGTGGTCCCGCATTGTTTAGCCGACTTTGATCGTAATTTCTTGACTTGACCATCAGTCAACTCTACACTGACGACACTATACGACATTTTATTGTAAACGCGTTTATGCTTTCAATTACATGTTTTCCACTGGCGCATCAACGATTCTCATTCGTCCACCAACGCCTTCTAGCAGCATTGATTTATCGCTGAGGATGACAGCAACCGCTCTATAATTGGCACCAGCCGGGGCTATACGAGCTCTGAAGTGTATATCAACGACGGATTGTCTCGTTAAATCAAGATGTTCCAACGAAAAGTAATAAATCGGATACAGGTTTTTAAAATCAAGTTGTGATATTTGCAAACCAGTGTCGACGTTTTGATCACGGCCCATATATGACAGCAATCGATGATACACACGTGCGATATGGTTGTCGCCGTAATTAAGCTGTATATCCTCGGATGGTTCCTGTTGTCCGTTTATTCTCAGCGAAACCTCCATGACTCCTAATCGATCAAATATCATATGGCTGTGTTCTTGACTACCCAATCGTTCCCTATTCTGTAGCGCTATGAATATATGACGCGGGGCTGAAACACCCTGTTTTGATGCTAGGTGCCATGTAAACGTATCGGCGACGTTATCCTCTTTAGCATCAGTTGTTACCGCTAGCCAACTCAACAACGATTTCCCTCCCTGTTCCATAAATGCTAACAATCGTGCTTCCGTGGTAACTGATGGAGTCAGCACCGGCATCCACAATGCCATTTTAGTTAAAATGACTTTACCGGCAGCGACGCCAGCAGCACGCCATATTGCATTGTTATCATCGCCCCTTCGCGTCAGCGCGATTGTATGCTTAGCCCCATAGATAACCTTCCTGACATTTCTGCAGAATCCAAATATGTGATGGAGTGGAATCGCGCATGAAAACTTTCGGCGTGGTCCTTGCAACATTCCTATTCGTGTTGCAAACCCTAGATTAAAATTATCGTTAGTACTTTTTATGATATTGAACTCAGCGCCCGGTCTTACCCTGCGGTCTGGATTGGCTGCTTCAGCTTGATTAGCAAATGCGGTATCTTTTTCCACTAGCACGTTAACGTACTGAAGATGATCAGCGTTATTAGTGGTATCCTTCGCGAACATCATAGATGGGCCCGCCGATCTTGTATAATCATCCGAGTATCTCGCCAACCCAATTATCGTCGTTGCAACATCAACCTCGCGTTCTATTGATTCAATTTCTCGCCCGTCAATAAGATATCTGGCGCTCTCAAATAACGCCATGATACCGTTGTTGACGAAGCCAACTCGAACACGATGGTCATCTGCGTATGGTGCATTATCGGCGGCATTTGTCACGAGTTCTCCCTCAATTTCGATAAACGCTTCACACGGCAGAAAGTATTTACTGGTATCTTGGACTTGAAGTTCAATTCGCGATCGTAGGTCAGGTTGCGCTGCATAATAAGAATAATATTGATAATCACGGACAGAATCATCCCTGCGCACTGGGGCATCCATATCAAACGCGGGATCAGCGGTATGCGCAAACATTTTATTATTTATCATGTTGGTGTTTTCAATTGCGATTTTTTCGTCGTAAATTCTTTGAATTTAAACCACTCCCCGCTATCGCGTTCATGAGCGCGTTGGTTGCCGCATCGGCTGATGGCGAAGTCGCCAACGACGGAGTCGTCGCCAACGACTGAGTCGCCGCCAACGACTCTAATTTTTCTTCCACGGCGTTATTTATTACTTTACTGACATTTGCAGGCATCACTGTCGTTGATGGCATTACCGGTGGTTTCTGTTTTCTTTTTGAGAATCTCTTAGATTTCACCAATGACATTAGTTTGTCCCGCGCGGCTGAAAGCGTCTTTCCGGCAACATCTCCAATGGCACTAATACCCTTATCACGAATAACATCAATAGCCTTCATTCCTAATTGTTTGGCTAACGGCGCTACTTTTGGAGCCATTCTTGTAAATAACCCCGCAATGGTGCTACCGAGACCATCTCCATAGTACGCGCGGTAAACAGGCAATCGCGAGTTTACCACGTAGACGAGTACTGGTTTGTCGTGGTTGTAGTGTATGATCATCCTTATTAAAAACACCAGTTTTCCAATTAATCATCCACGAGTTCGTCTATGAGCGTTCGATATGCATTAATGTCCATAATACCGCCTGCAAATAACCGCTTGCAAATATCAGCGGCTTCATTGATTATTTCCGGAGAGTTATTTCCGGCTCGTTTTCCTCCGATTAGTACCTCTAGCCGTGATATATCACTGAGAACACTGCCAGGACAGGTAACGCCGTAGGATTCTTTACCAACAGAGTATCCTTTTCCTTTTTTTGGTGTTATACTCTTAACTTCCTTGTGGAATTCATCGTAATCGGGATCACCACGATGTGGTAATGCTTCTTTATGTTTACTCGTTAAATACACTATTCTTGCCCAGTCCTTTAACGACTTTATATTTTTCTCGTAACCGCTATTGATATGCTTCTTATCTCGTATGCTCTTAGCAAAATTGTTGGCAGCAAAATTAATTAATTCTTCCCTGTTGCTGAAGCCTCTAATTTGATCTATTGTGCTCTTCTTGAGTACAATACGGGGTATATTCCCTTCTTTTTCCTCCGGTATTTCTTCTTCTGGTATTTCTTCTGGTATTTCTTCTTCTGGTTCTCTTGCGGTGGCGCCTAGTTCTTCTTCATCGGCCATTGTAACATAGGGTTCTTGTGGTTCGGTTATAGCGAGTGGTGGCGGCCTCCGTGTTGTAGCAGCCGCTATTTTTGCAGGAAGTGTTTCTAAAGACCTTTTTGTTTGTTCGGTCTGAGCCGCTATCTTTTCAAGCGCATCGAGGACGGGTACAGTTGCCGCCGTAACATCTTTGGTCGCTTTAGTTACCGGGGCAAAGAGTTGTTCGCTTCCAACAGTAAAATCGGTTTGTAGTTGCTGCCGCGTTTGAAGTTGCTCTCGGACCCTGTCTCGTAACGGTATGAACTTTCTAAGCGCTGCTAGCCGCTCTCTGGCTAGCCGAGTAGTAAGTGATTCACCTACCATTATTGTAAATTGATCCGCAATTTTCTAATTTTCCGCCGAGTGTACCATCGGGGGCTCCACGGAGTTTTCGTCTATAATCCTTCTAATGTTTTTGATCTTACTAGAAATCTCCCGGCGTCGTTCATAAACACGTCCGAGTTTTTTTCGTATTATTTCAACGGCAGTGAATAGTCCAATGAATGCATTTGCGTCATTGTGGTACAAGTTTTCATTAATCGTATGTTGTAATCGTTTTATAAAAAAATACTCGCGGGCCAGGGTAAAACGCCCCCGTTTCGACTGTTCGTTAATAATCTCATAATCGGATAATATTTTTTCACTGTCGAGACCATCAGATAATTCAATTCCTTGATTTTTTAATTTTGAAATCTCGGCTAATATATTATTGATGTCTTCGATATTCATTATTCTTATAAAACATCTTGTTTTTAAATAAAAAAAAATGAAAACCCCGTGTATCAATTCCGAGGTGTTCATACTTTGTTTTCTTCCGGAGCAGACAATAACGTTTCACACTGTCATGGTGGCCTTGTCACGGTGACTTCGTCACTCGCTAATTTCTGTTATATATGAAAATCGAATTCTATGCCCGGTCTTTTTTGAGATCGCTGTTTGATATACTCGTTCTGCAACAAATTGTATTGAGGCTCTACAAATATCGAAATATTTTCCTGCCTCATTCATCGACTGAAATATTTTTTCCTCGTGAGTTGTTGTATCAAATGATTTTACGCTTTTTGCTTTTTTTGAGCATTTACCAGTTTGGCCTTTTTTACTATTTTCACTCTGAGAGATAGCTTGCAAGTTTATAAGAGAATTATCAGTCTTATTATTATTAATATGATCAATAACAAGCCCATTCTCGATTAATCCGTTAAATGCTTCAAATACCACCCTATGAACATAATACTTCTTCTTTCCGGCACCAAACATCAAGTATCCGTGATTATTTTTCCATCCAACCGGCTTCTTCAGTCTGCGGTTTCTAACAATACCGTCGCGAGATGCCTCGTAATTGACGAGCAAGGGGTGGGGTCTGAACTCTTGGTCCATTTGTATAATAATACTACTTGTCTAATTCATTATTTGGTTTAATTATAAACCTTTCAATGTAGTCTTGGGGGGTTTTGATGACGAAGTCGGCGGTGGGGTCAATGACGGCGTTTTTAATTCGCTTGTCATAATAGCGTTTTAGTTCCCTGTATCGCTTTCCGCCACAATTGATACACAACTGCGATTTTCCTCTTACACCGACGTGACAAACCAAGCACGGGAGGGGGCCAAGAGAACCATTACGAACGCTTTGTAAATGATACCCACAGAATTCACCTCTACATGATTTATTGCACGGGGTTGTCGACCCAATCATCAACCATTTGCAGTGATTCATTATACTATATTCTTTCATTTAAATACTTGTTTTAATTATATGGATGAGTTCGAGAGATTAGCAGCATTTAAGCCCCGGAAAAATATTAAATTCAATCTCGATAGAGTCCTCAAGGACACACCAAAAGCGTTAATAAACGATAAAACCCTGTTGAGTAAAATACGCGATTGTATTAATGAATTCAAGCGTGATGGCGCATCTCACAGTTGGTCAACATTTCGAATTGATGGCATTGTTGATGCTACCATGAACGACAACCGCGCAGCAATGATAATATCACAACTTGACGGTAAAAGATATTTCTTCAGAGTAAAATTTATTGTCCGGGTGGAATCAGGCGATTGGATCATACGTGATAAATTTGAACCAGTTCTCAGCGACATGAAAACAGTCACTGTCAGCCGCGACTCCAAGCCAGGGCTGTTAACCGGAGTTGACAGACCATACTATGAACGAGCGTATCCTGAAACAGCAGTTGTTTATGGAATATACCCGTTAAATAAGAAACCTGATATCGGAAAACTGAAACCGATGAAACAGTCAACTGGGATAAATTGTGTAGCAGAACGAATAATAGAGCATTTTACAAATGCATGTCGAGGAAACAAATTGACTGATTTACGACGTAGCAAAATCAACCAGTGGGAACTAACCGTAAAAGAGCGTGGAGCAACCATCAGCGACATAGCGAGATTAGAAACGTCGTTGAGATTTCCAATAACCGTTACAACGATAACCGGTGAAGTATTATACGAATCGAAGTATAAATCGAAGGGAGCCCCAATCAAAATTATTGATCATAACGAACACGCATGGACGCCCGTGATCACAATATTTCCACGGGATAGAACAGTAAAGTATATACCCGAAGAATTCCTGGGAGAACAATTCTCCAAGGACGGTTTTCTCGCGGAGAGGAAACTATTTGATGCTATTGCCTACTTGTGTAAAAACGACCCTGTATCAATGTGGTTACTTCGCAGCGCTGAAAACGATGCGGATACCTTTGATCAGTTTGTAAGACCAAACGGTGAATTATATCGCACTGAAGCATTTCACAACAGGATGAAAAAAACCGCCATAGAATTTGAGGAGCATGATGAACAACTGCTAACAAATTGTTTTACGATTCCATCGGTTGTAGCTCATGTTGCAGCAAGGAAAAATGCGTGGAGACCAACGCGCAGGGAATTTCTACCGGATGTACAATCCAGTTGTTTGGAATACTATCACGGTGGACTATGGAACACTGAATACAACCGCGACGCTATGATCTCGGTTGATATGGTTGCCTGTTATCCAGCGAGTTTTCTCGGGTATGGATCCGCCGCTGAGTACTTTAGACGATTTGGACACCCCAGTCATGATATGACTCGTGTTGCTATTAATGGACCACTGCCTGATTTTGATTTAACCGGATTCGCTCGCATAGTATCATTTGAGTTCGCGGCAGGACTTCATCGCTGTTGCTATATTTGGATCGGTAGACACATGGCTGAAAAGAGATGGCTGCCAATAGCGCTGCTACGGTATATGATTGATTGTAGCATGCTAGTTTCGTTGATTGTCAGTGACGCGATTATATCATACCGGGCACAGACTGAAGTCTGGTTACCAGAACCGGAGCGTCTAGATAGCATAATTGACGAGTCCAGAAAAAACATTGATGCCGACGAGGAATATATCATCGAATGGTCCAGGAGGATATTTAACCAACGAAACCGCGAGGCAAAAGATCTCGGTAGAAGAATAATTGGTAAGTTCACACAAGGTGGAAAAAACCACGACTACAAACGATATTGCTCACGGCTGATTATAGATGACGCAGAATATGATTTCGTAATCAAGGACACAGTGGCAAAAAATAGATACGTGAACTGCAAAACAGCTTTCTTGTCCAATGGAACGAGGTTGGGTACAGTTGTTACCTACAGCGATGGAGACAGCCCGGCGTATCCACATTTGAGGGCGTCTATGCTGGGATATGCCGCTATCAATTTATTCTCGATGATAAATAGATTTCCCAACACCGCGGTTAGAGTAGCCGTTGATTCATTTTATATAGACGTAGCGTATAAGGGGAACGTAGCCGAGTTTACTAGTCCGGACGAGAGTTGGGGTACATGGAGAATTAAAAATGAAATACGACGCGATTATTCCCCGTCAGCAGATGTCACCGTTGAGAACGACTACTTACGCGGTGATAAATTATCAGAATGGTCTAATGCACCACCGTGTTCTGATCCAATTTGTAGACACAAGACGGTTTATTTAAGCGGCTGTGGCGGGTCAGGAAAGACGACGCGGGCAATTGAATTATTTCGAACGCGGGCAAGTATAATCGTGCTTACACCGACCCATAGACTAGCGCGAGAGATAAAACAACGAAATGTTGACGCCGTTACTTATCACAGCTTTTTTCGATACAGCGGCGGTGAATGGACTCCTGATCGAATGGGTGAAAAATTTATTCCCGACATTATCATCTGGGATGAGATATGTACTGTTTCGTTAGATACTTTACAAATGTTTCTTGAGTGGTTGCTGCGCGCGAATACAGCGGTGATCATGTGTGGCGACCATGGCCAACCACCACCATTTGTCGGCGAGGGTCCACATGATTGGTTAAGGGGTTTTGTGGACTATTATGAAGAAACCGATACTGATTACCGAGCACTTGATGAACAACTGCGCGAGGTTAAAAAACTAATCAGATTACAGCCGGATAGAGTTCAGTGTGAAATAATCCGCGAGGTAATTCCGGAAACGCCGTTGAATGAATTCTGGGAAACATGGAGACCAAACGATTTAATTGTAGCGAGCAGAAAGATAGTCAGAGACACACTTCAGCGCAGGTTGTTTGCGTTGCATAAGGAAAAGTTTCCAACGCGTCCAGTGCCGTTATGTTATAGACCCGCGGACACACGGCGGCAGAACATTGAAGTTGAAATTCCAGCCCCGACAGCGTCGGGGGCAAAAAAACAAATTCTCGTGCTGAATGATATCGTGCTCGTTGATATCAGCGTCGTCGAGGACGCGCTACGTGCTGATAAATCCCCGTGGACGCTAGGATACGCAACAACAATACATTCCCCGCAGGGACTAACCATCACGGACACAATTGTTTGGATAGTTGATAATCGCATCGAATGGTCGAATCTAGTCTATCTTGCAGTGTCCAGAGTACGAAGGATAAATCAGCTTCGAAGAATTGTTGTTGACGAAGTCAGTGACGGAGTCACCAACGACAAAGTCACCATCGATGCAAGCGTCATTGATAGAAAACTCTCGGGTTACCGCCAACAGGATAAAAAAAAAACAGCGGCGTTTTGATATTGATGCCGAATTAATAATCTCGCTACGACAACAACAGAATAATCACTGCGCGAGTTGCAATTGTATAATGAGTTGGCGTTATTCGGATAAAGACACTCGCCAATTTACCGTGGATAGGATCGATAACAGTCTCGGTCATGTCAAAAACAATGTGAGGTTGACCTGTCTTGAGTGCAATAGACGCAACGGCGCTAGTTAAGACCACGTGGGGGCAATTGAGTATCGTTAGGTATCACTTGTAGTTGCTCGCGTGTAAATCCGCGCTGAGGAGCAGTTGAATCCAGTCTGTAGATCGGTGGTCTACCAGTTGATCGTGTTATCGTTGATATGTTATGTGTGGT
Source organism: Sinohyriopsis cumingii (assembly GCA_028554795.2). Classification (NCBI taxonomy): domain Eukaryota; kingdom Metazoa; phylum Mollusca; class Bivalvia; order Unionida; family Unionidae; genus Sinohyriopsis; species Sinohyriopsis cumingii. Next base: position 9,019,312 of record CM068825.1, read on the forward strand.
AACACTCCAAATAGGATCAGTAGCTCTTTTTTTACCGCCTTCAAGCTCTCCTGGTTCATATAGATATCTCACGGTAACATCGCCGAGAATCGGCTTGGAAACGCTATCTATTTTTGATCTTCCGGGTATATACTCGTATTTAATCGCGTCGCTGGGCTTCATGTTGATTGCTCGGGTAATCTCGTTATTTAACGCTGCAATTACGCCTGGCAACCTTTTGACCCATTCTCGAGATCGTTTTTCTTGGATGAATTCCTTCGCGTATTGATATCCAAATAACCGTTCAGCGACAGTCCGATTGAATCGTTCAACAATTGCCTGATCACGATGTAGCGCAGTATGACCTCGTCGTATCGCGACGCTATGATGTTTCAGCGTTGATAAAACAGCGCCGCGAAATTCACTACCGGGATCAACTTGTAATAGATTTGGCCAGCGCAGAGGGCCTCTTCGATAAATTCTTTCAAACGCAGCGGCTACTTCAGTTGCCGACTTTGTTTTTAACGGCTCCGCTTGTTTGTATCGACTCGCAACATCAACTACGGTTAGCGCGTATTTGTAACCGTTGTCATGCGGCAAAAATAGTATATCAGCCTGATGAACTTCATTAGGTACGCTGACATCAAAGCGCGAGAAGTTGATTTGTTTAGGCGGTGGTAGATAGATTTGCCATATAGCCTGTTTGGATAACCAATTAGCCGCAGTGGTCTTTGTTACCTTTGCAGCGCTTGCAAGCTTACCAATTGCGGCCTTCCCCTTCCAGTATCCTCTCGGAGAATAATAGATGGATTCCATGTTGTTATTATAAACGCTATCGTTTTCAATTACCAGCGCCAGAAGCTCCGCTTCCAATCATTAATTTACCTTTCATAGCCGATTTTACCAACCATGAGGCCAATTTTTCTTTGACGGATTTATCAGGAATGGTATTTAACGCGTGAATTAATTTTACGTCCGCGATATGACGCTGTTGAAGATCGCTACTTTTGTAAGCAACATCATGAGCATGACACGCCTTATCGATAGCGTTTATTGGATACTCACCGGGTTTGGGCTGATTTTGATCATCGAGTGTGATATCTAATCGTGTTCCGGGGCCACAGTAGCTATATCCTGGGAGGTGTTTTTCTCCTGGATACTTTGCCCACGGGGTTCCGGGGAGTTTTGCCAATTTGGCTGCGATGTCACCTCCTCGCTTTTTTTTAAAACATCCCCGGGTTTAATAGAAATAAATCTAAATTTCTTTGTACCGCATTGTACGCACTTACCAGTAAGCGCCGATCTGTTATTTCTTGTTGTAGCGGTTGTCATATCATTTGTGCCAGTACGCACTCTGCACTTCACACAATATAGATCCATAATTTATGTATAGAGATATGAATATAATTGATTTTTCGGCGACTAAAACAAGAGAACCAGTTAAGCATGTTGCAGCGTTACCAAACTCGATCCGGATGATTATCATCGGACCATCTGGATCCGGCAAGACGCAATTGTTACTCAATTTAATAATGAGATGGATGAAGTGGGATAAGTTGTATTTGGTTGCTCCTAGCGTAGATGATCAACGATGCTACGAGGTGTTGAAAGATTTCAACGAGAATGCATCAGCGATCGCTAAAAAAAATGTTATTGAGTTTATTACGGATATCAATGATGCACCGGGTATTGATGATATTGATGGCGACGTTAACAATCTAGTCGTGTACGATGATGTTATGTTAGACAATCAAAAAAACCCAGCTAGGATATTTTCCAGAGGCAGGCATAAAAACACTGACGTGATATATGTCACTCAACGATACACTCAGATTCCAAAAGTAATTAGAGACAACTGTAATATTCTTGCTGTGTTCAACGGCGTTGATACACACACGCTACGAAATATTTGGCAGACATGGTGCGGCGGTGACATGGACTTTAATGTTTTTCGAAACTTTTTTAGTCATGCTCAGTCGACCCCACATGGTTTCGTAACGATAAATTTACATGATCCTCGGACACGATATCGTATCGGACTTGACCAAATATTCGGTTAGTTGTAAATAATTTTCATTGTAAGCAGCAGAGGGGGCGATGACATCGACGCGGTCGTCGATGTGCTTACCGGACGCTGACGACGCTGGGGATCGACGCGCAGAAGGTGTTAATTAAACCAAATGACGACGCGACGATCCCCCAACGACGTCGTCGTTTTTTTTTTACCAGGCGCTGACGACACTAGATCGTTGAGTGCAGAAAGTAATAATTAAGCAAAATAACGATTGGACAAAATGTCCGATTCGCCCCCTCTGCTGCTCAATGTGGTCATACGCAAATTATTAAAATTTAAACAAGTCTTCTTGTTATGATGTCAAAGCGAACTATATGTCGTGCATCAGGTGAAACTTTAAAAGGAAACTTAAATAATACTTGAAAAATTGTTAGAACTGATATGCGATAAAAAAGTATTTGTTTGACGTGTAATATAATAAATCAATAATGGGAGACGGTGCTTTGAGATGAATGACACACAAACATATACACACACACTCACACAAACACACACAGAGACATATATATATATATATATATATATATATATATATATATATATATATATATATATATATATATGTATGTATACATACATACATACATACATACATACATACATACATACATACATACATACATACATATAGATATATACACATACATACATACATACATGCATACATACATACATACATAGATACATACATACATGAGCAGTTCATGTGTTATTCAGTCGTATTCCTGGACTTGTAAATGTCATCAGACCTGAATTGTATTATATTAGCTTTATATATATATGTGTGTGTGTGTGTGTGTGTGTGTGTGTGTGTGTGTGTGTGTCCATTATTACGACCAAAAATGAAATGTTCTAAGGCAGGGTCCTGACAGTATTTTATTTAATTTACATCTGTCAATAACTGGAATACTATCTGGCTCAGATTAATAGCAAAATAATGCCATACTATATTCATGATACAGTGTGAAAGCCATCCTGCTCATTTTTGACAGCGTAATGTTAAAAATGAGAAGTGTTACTGATGACACTTTACCAACTATTGGCATAATAGGCAATTTAAGTGTTATTACTGATGCCTACACTTTACTAACTATTGGTATAATAGGCAATTTAAGTGTTATTACTGATGCCTACACATTACTAACTATTGGTATAATAGGCAATTTAAGTGTTATTACTGATGCCTACACTTTACTAACTATTGGTATAATAGGCAATTTAAGTGTTATTACTGATGCCTACACTTTACTAACTATTGGTATAATAGGCAATTTAAGTGTTATTACTGATGCCTACACTTTACTAACTATTGGTATAATAGGCAATTTAAGTGTTATTACTGATGCCTACACTTTACTAACTATTGGTATAATAGGCAATTTAAGTGTTATTACTGATGCCTACACTTTGCTAACTATTGGTATAATAGGCAATTTAAGTGTTATTACTGATGCCTACACATTACTAACTTTTGGTATAATAGGCAATTTAAGTGTTATTACTGATGCCTACACTTTACTAACTATTGGTATAATAGGCAATTTAAGTGTTATTACTGATGCCTACACTTTACTAACTATTGGTATAATAGGCAATTTAAGTGTTATTACTGATGCCTACACTTTACTAACTATTGGTATAATAGGCAATTTAAGTGTTATTACTGATGCCTACACTTTACTAACTATTGGTATATTACTAATGCCTACACTTTGCTAACTATTGGTATAATAGGCAATTTAAGTGTTATTACTGATGCCTACACATTACTAACTATTGGTATAATAGGCAATTTAAGTGTTATTACTGATGCCTACACTTTGCTAACTATTGGTATAATAGGCAATTTAAGTGTTATTACTAATGCCTACACTTTGCTAACTATTGGTATAATAGGCAATTTAAGTGTTATTACTGATGCCTACACATTACTAACTATTGGTATAATAGGCAATTTAAGTGTTGTTACTGATGCCTACACTTTGCTAACTATTGGTATAATAGGCAATTTAAGTGTTATTACTAATGCCTACACTTTGCTAACTATTGGTATAATAGGCAATTTAAGTGTTATTACTGATGCCTACACTTTGCTAACTATTGGTATAATAGGCAATTTAAGTGTTATTACTGATGCCTACACATTGCTAACTATTGGCATAATAGGCAATTTAAGTGTTATTACTGATGCCTACACTTTGCTAACTATTGGTATAATAGGCAATTTAAGTGTTATTACTGATGCCTACACATTACTAACTATTGGTATAATAGGCAATTTAAGTGTTATTACTGATGCCTACACATTACTAACTATTGGTATAATAGGCAATTTAAGTGTTATTACTGATGCCTACACTTTACTAACTATTGGTATAATAGGCAATTTAAGTGTTATTACTGATGCCTACACTTTACTAACTATTGGTATAATAGGCAATTTAAGTGTTATTACTGATGCCTACACTTTGCTAACTATTGGTATAATAGGCAATTTAAGTGTTATTACTGATGCCTACACTTTACTAACTATTGGTATAATAGGCAATTTAAGTGTTATTACTGATGCCTACACTTTACTAACTATTGGTATAATAGGCAATTTAAGTGTTATTACTGATGCCTACACTTTACTAACTATTGGTATAATAGGCAATTTAAGTGTTATTACTGATGCCTACACTTTACTAACTATTGATATAATAGGCAATTTAAGTGACATGCCAACAATTGAAAAAGATATTTGTCCGATAGGGCCTGTAAATATAAAACAATTTCTCAACAAACAAGAAAATATAACGTGGACGTGTGAAATTACGTAAAGTTCAGGCAAAAAAAATTGTGGTTCTAAAAATCGTAGGAAATCGTATTATAAACGAATATATATGCTTAACACATTCACGTACGTTATTGAAAAACTAAAACCTTACTTTGAGGATATTTTTCGTTTTCTTTAATCCGAAATGTTTCCGAGAGTTGGATTTGCGCGAATATATTTCACTATATTCCATGTCAAACATGAGAGTAGTGGATCATAAATATATTAGATTTGTAAAATTAGCCATTAATTTTTTGTGACAGATGCAACCGTTTCGTAAGGAATAAAGATACTTTTTTGAAAACTGTTCGATCATGAATAAACACGCTATTAATATCATTAAAGTCATAGCACGTTTCTCTCGCGGAGTCGCCGTGCATTCCTTATTGGTGGAAACTACGGATGTTCCGGCACGCTGAAAAAGCACTGATGTACCCAACACCTGATAAAATACCGAGGATATAATTGAGTCTATGTGGAATATTCGGCAAACAAAAGCATTTCAAAGTAAGTATAAAACAATTATCAGCAGATTATTCATGGAGAGGATTGGAGGATTCAAGTATATTTTACATTTAAATAAATGATGAAATGCCGTTTCATTTTTTTAAGAGAAACTAGACTTTCGATATACAACAACGTTTTTGAAATATAGATCCGCCTTAAGCACTGAATAGCAGCGTCTACAATAGGCATGTTTGCTTTTCATATATGGAGTAGTAAGGTGGCACTTTCTGTTTTTATTAAATTGTTTATCGGAATCAGATATTAATTGAAATTGTTTATATTTGCTAGGAGACTGTTTCATAATTGTACAATGGAATGTAGGGAGACTTCTTTTAACTATAAACGAAAACAAATTTAAACTACTTTTTAATCTATATGACCCAAATTTGAACTATCGGTTTTGGAATAACTTGGTTGTAATAGTCTGTTATCATATGGTAACCGTTTTATAGACTGTAATGAGTGTGTAACATTGCATATGCTACATTAAATGTGGCCGGCAACATTTTGTATATAAAAGCTCGGACCGTATGTTTATGGCAAGTCCTGTGACAATTTTTGCTGCTTCATTTTGCATTTTTCCTGGTTCGTTATGATCGGTGTTGCTACACACATCCCATACTACGTCCGCATGCTGTACAGTTTTCTGATGAATGCAGTATATATTCGGTCAAGTGAGTCACTATTTATCTTGAACTTGAGCGCGCTCAACATTCAAATCATCTTCAATATTGTCAAAAACAAATTCTTCAACAATATTATTATGTACAGAAACGTAAGATATAGAACTATCGTCAGCAAATAGTGTTGTTATATCAAATAAACCTACTGCTTATTAATATAAGTAACAAACGTATTGGAGCAAGAACTGATCCTTGTTAGAGACCAGGTCAATTGTATATCATTAGAGTTTAAAAGAACGATTTGCCTTATTAACACAGTCTAGCAAATTATCTTTCATTCCATATTAACTTCATTCGTAACACTGCTTTTTGCTTTAGGTGATGAAATGTCTTAGATGCGTCGCACACGAAAACAGGACATCACACATACGTTCTAGCGCTTGTGTAAATTGACATTGACCGTCAATCACTTGATATACTGCAAAACTATTTGGCAGACATCCAGACTAAAACATCTAGAAATGTTTATTTTTGTTCAGACATATGTTTTTCCCAGTTTTAAATTCCAAAATATTTCGGCTAATATACTATGAAAAGGTTAATGAAATTAAACCGCTTTTGTCTCTCTTTCTCTGTATGTGTGACTAAATTCATTACTGAGGTTACTAATAGTTATGCGCCTTTTAATTGTTATTTTAAAAGAATATGTAACGTTTTTCCAGCAGTTGCCCATATATACACTTACTGGTATAGGGCAGTTTTTATCTGGAATGTTTCTATTTCCTTTTCATTATTGCAAAGGAATTATATTTATCTGAATCTTGCATCACTTTCTGGCACAGCTTATATGATGCGTGTAGCTGATGGGAAAGTTGCGCACAAATTTCTATGCTGCGTATTATTGTAATGGAGATTTTGGATTCCAGTTATCGCCAGAGTCAAGGCCTTCTATACCCCATGCCTTGATCCCAAAATCACACACGAATGTCGTTAACACTCTTGTACCCGCAGTTAGCCTCCCTTTGTAATGATTTTCAAGTAAAGTTAATACATATATGTCACAGTCAGTGCAATGCACTAGCAAAACATATTTTCAGACTGATCAATGTGCTTTGGCAAACTTATAAAACATGTTAAAAGTTATTTTATTTTCACTTCATGTAAATCAGTTATCTGTTTTTGGTCACTGTCGCTTCGGGGTTTTATCCGTGCACGATGTTGGTGACGGTTTTTAATTTCCACGGTAATTTCGATGACACAAAGGATAACTGTTTTATCCTCAATAATGATTGATTAGAGTTTATTAATCGTACAGAGACTACTTTATGCTGTCGCGAGACGTTCCGAATAGACATGTATTCGTTAATAGAAATTATTTTTTTCACTGCCACCAGTGGTTTCAGCTCCCAGCGGATGTTCTGCTTCAATTATTTCAGCATGTTGGAATATCTATTATGCTTTATCTATTAATGTAATCGTCTAGTTTAATTAGCCGAAAACTTGGACTTGATTGAGTGCAGCACGCATTTATAATAAAATTTATTTATTTGCTGGTACAACAGTCATACGATTTTAATAAATCTCTACCTTAAGAATACTTAAATCTCAGGCAAATAGGTAATTAAGGGCCTAAAAGCCAAGTTCATTTAAATGCATACCAATAACGCCTTTGAATGATCTATGAAGCGACCATAATTGTCTTTGCTTAAATATTGTTACACAAATAAGTGCGTCCTTTATGAATAATATTATAGATTTTCCTCTTCCTGGTTCAGTTAATGGTGGTGCAAGATAATCAACGACAAATACAAATGGGTGGATTTGTCGAGTATTTCCACTTTCTCGCTGTAGAAACAATCCGTGTCTGTTTTCATGTGCAGTTGTACAATCGGCAACCGGATATTCGCACATTCTCTTGCAATGATTCCAAGTTGGCTTCGAGTTGGTATTGATACGGTAGTGTGGTCCTAACTTTTGATTTCTACTTGACCCTTAACAAAATTATATTTCAATGTTCACGATGGTTTGTTTACACCTTTTTCACGCATATATGCATCGAAAAGTGGAATGAAATTTTTATCAATGTTAGCATCACTAGTTAGCCAATCCAACACTCTGTCGGCTAATTCTTAAACCGCATCAGCGCGTTCAGAATCCATTGCTTTTAGGTAATGGCAAATCTTAAACATAAATTTCAAACATAGCTAAGTTCATGTCAGTATAAACGTTCAGATTTCCCAGAGAGGTCACTGAGAGCCTGGACACGCCGGTGACCTCAGCAGTATGTTTAACTGTTTCTTTTGACCATGCTGCTGATAGACCCCACCTTGTATACAGCGTTGATTATGGGGCTGTGTGAATTACACCAGCTTCCATCTTTACGACGTGTTTGGCCATTTCATAAAGTTTATCAAAACTTCTTCGAAAATTTATAAACGTGGTTACATGAGAATCATCACCAGATCGCAGCGTGGATAATTTATTATTAATTGTGGTGTCATTTTCGTCCACGCATTTCCTCGTTGCGGCGTCATTGTCAGACGCTGGTTCTCTCAGAAGAACAATTCTTTTTCAATTCTTTTTCAGTTCATATTGAATTCACCGGTCATTGTGTCGTCGGTTGTGTCAACACGTTTATTGATCTAATTTCTGATTTTACGAAGCTATGCTCTTAAAATAAGTAACAAGAAAGAGTAAAAGACAACAGATAATTTATTTTCCTTGACTACATAGTGAAAATAAGAAAAAAGAACTTACAGTATTGCGAACTAAATCCCAAAATAATCCAAGAATAATAGATACAAGTCCTAGTAATTCAAGTCCTGCGTAATACTCACTACAACTCCCGAAGAAATCCAAAAGCTAAACGTGGCTGTGGTAGCTGTTATAGTGTTAATATTTTAACAGACTTTTGTTGAATCACAGAAATATAATTCAAGGTTTGAATATACTATAAATTTCAGTGAATATCTCTACCCGAGAATTTTATCAAATCACATTTGTGTTTTCAGAGAAAATAATCACTTGAATTCAATAATTTGAACAAAAAGATTCCAGTGCAAAACTACTGGTCACATCCTATAATATAGAACTTGAAAGTGCTAGATGTTAAAGCACGAATGAGCAAGTCCTCACCATTACAAGATTATATAGTTCTCTACTTGACATAAGGTCACAATTATCATTAAAAAGACGAAAAAACATTAACGGATGGAAAATAACCTTCTAGAATGAACCTGATGTCTACAAAACAATAACCTAAATTATATATAATCCACTTAGGAAACTCCAAAACTTTGACCCAGATCAACATATTTACCTTTTCTATTAATAATGATCCAAATATTATGCCCGTAAATGTACAAAATAATTTAGCCATGTATTAGTTGCTTACATAAATTGAAATAAAATAGTCAATTAGGTCAAGCAGAAATGAACTCAGTTTTGGACAAGGTCAAGTCCAGCAAACAATATTACATTACAATAGCATGTAGTGATTTCTTTTAAAAAAAAAACAAACAATTATGTTAAATATACATAACACTGATATGCTTGAGTACTTGATTGTTGCGAAATCGGTAAATATCACGAAGTTATCATCGGCCGCGCCTAAAACACACTTCATAATATCGATTCACTAGATATTGCTTATCCTTAACCTTCCATGGTGATCCTGAAGAACAACAGTTTCATCCCGGTGAGACTCATAAGATAAACAAGCTCATCTTTAGTTACATACGCTGATACATCAAAGTTGCAGAGACCATATTTACCTTTGAATCTAGCGGCATGAGATCTTCTTTAAATGTCTGCCATTTTAAATTATTAATCTGTTTGAACTGACGGACGGTTACAGCTGGACGGCGTGCTGAAGGGACGGTTATACCTTCCACTGGTGTATTTATGTACGTCCTTATGCGGTGGTAATGATGACCTTGAAATAGCGCTAAGTACAGCAATAACTTCTGGATCGCATTTATGGATGTGTCAATGTCTGTGTTGGTAATGTTGAATTATATATCGGTTTGCTAGTAGAAAATCTACTGATATATTTAAAAATTATTTTGGTGGCGCCCATCCGTACGAATAAAAATAAACCACACTACGTCGATCAATAGGATTTGTAACCCAATGAGTACCAGGACCTGAACTTCCAATGAGATTAATGATAACATTTTCAGATCAGTTTGGTTGCTTGGAGAATTGATCGTGCCTTAAAAAGTACCTCTAAATTTTGTTATGTATAATCTTCGAGCATCAACAACTAAATTTAAATTGGACATGAGAAGCTTGCTTAACGAAATGTTCGTGGTGGTCGTAGACCCCTGAACGGATCAAGCATATCGCGTTTTTATAGTCGCAGACACCGTCCCCATTTTTGCTACAACGGCAATCAGCGCTGGTGTACTTGCAAAATTTTGGAATATACCACCAGCCTTTGTTGTATCCTTAATCGTATTCGCGGAAAAATTAACTCTAATTGTTTAATATAAGTCTTTGATTTCCTGGCGATGTTAAAGAGTTTCATCTGACTTCGGTCAAGGATAAATTATGTGGGTTTAGGAGCGCCGTTGATTTCAGTAATAATGTCATTCCACAATTCTCTGCTGAATCTGATTGTATTTGTATTATCTGATTAAGTGTAAGGGTAACACTGACGTGCTGATGCGACATTTAATACATCATGAACGGTGTAACTGCATGTTTTTTCATAAAGGCGCATCAACGACCCTCAATCATCTGCCAACACCTTAGAGCTGTATGGTTTTGTCTGATAATATCAGTGATTGATCTGCAACCAGTAGCTGCTGCTGGTGATGCTCCCGTGCGAGCTCAAAAATGTAGGTCAACAACAGATTGTCTAAACAAATCCAAGTCTTCCGGTGAGAAATAATAGATCGAATATAATATTGTAAAATCCCGCTGAAATATCTGCAAGCCGGAATCAACAATCAGATCACTCATTTCTTTTTCTTTCTTTTCTCGTCTCCCGCTAAACACATAATCAATGCTGTAAAATACATAGGAAGTGATCTGGTTCAACGAGACTAGATGTAATGTTGCATGCGCCGTCAATAGAAGAAAATGCCTCCCCAAAGTCAATATTTGAATTAGGTGGTCTATGAACAGACCTTCCTGTATAAAGAGGAAAAGCATGTTATATATTCCAAATTCTATATCTTTAGCTCAGTGGTTCTTAACCCACGGGTCAAGACCCCAAACTGGGTCACAAGGCTGTGTTAAGTTCGTCGCCGAGATCAACCTTAACAATTGTAAATTTCATACCCAAGTGGTAAGTTAAGCATTCGATGGGTCGCGAGGCTAACACTATACACGTTATCTGGGTCACCTTCCGAAAAGGTTAAGAACCAATGGTTTAGCTGCTTTTATGTATTTCATTTGGGATTCCTGAACTTGTGACCATTAAGGACCCATTATTAATTCTCTAACTTCATAAGTTTGTACTCGTTGCTTTACAAAATACGCCATGTTTAGTTCTGTTGCAAACTATGAAGTATACACCATCCAGAAATGATTTTATCGAGTTATATAACACAGTATACACGGTATAAATTGGTTAGCAAAGCAAGGCTTTTGAACAAAACCTTACTCTTCGTTGTACACGGGTTCCTTTTACTACCATATTCTATGGCTAGAAGATTTCTGTTATCAGAATTTGTTATCATTTGGTTAATGACAAGGCTTAAATAGAGGCATGCTTTTATCTTTTGGTTGTACTAATGTTATGAGCTTGTTTTATGAGTGTTCAACGCTGTTTTTTCTGCACATGAGGGCTATATAGGACGGCCAATACCTCCGGTAGAGGAAGGCCTCAGTAAGAACCAGCTACCCACAGCGTTGCCCGTTGGAAACGAAGTTGTGTAGGCAGAAAAGAAAATGCTATATATACAAGATAAAACAGAACGAAAACTGGATATAAGTTTATAGGATTAAGTTAGAAATATTTTAGTGGGTATGCAAGCCTGTATAAATATGTAAAATTGTAAAATATTTGTCCAAAGGTCAACATGTTTTAAAATGTTCATATATTTATCGGATAAGGACAATGCTAATCTGTTACAAAAAAATTATTTCTTCAAATTGATTTTGAATCTTCCGAGTTATTGACATGAAATTTAGCTGAAGTACGGGGTATTTATAGCACCATCGAGCTTCCCTATCCAGGTAAATTTAAATTAAAACTGTGTGAGATTAAGTCAGATACCAGCACACCTTTATAAACAGTTTCGTCTCTATACAATCTTTTAATCCACATAGTGTCGGACACGTTCCCTAGCCAACGTTATTTTGATACTCATAAATGTCACTATCTTTGTGGTAGCTCAACGTTTTTTATACAGGCCGTCATCAGTTGTTTGAAGAATTTATTTAGAGAGGAATATTTCTGATTTTATTCTAATTGAAATGCCACAGCGCTGATATAAAGCCACCTTTAAGCCAATAAACAACCCCCACCCCCACAAAAAATAGGCTCACGAAACGAACATTACTAAACTGAATATAACCTTTATCGGTTGGAAAAAGGAATTTTATATTTTCCATCAAAAGAGTATATATTGAGAAAACACCGGATATTTATTAATCTGAATAATAGATTGATGCACCTTCAGAATGGGTGTTAGCGCAACACAACCAAATAATTGAATAGTGCACATAACAAGTCAGAACATTTCGCGTAAATTTAATTTATCGTTTTGATCTCTTAGTTCGTAATCATTCTAGATATCATAAGATAAGCAAATATTAATCGAAATATTGCTAGTTATATATTCGATGATAAAACGCTAGTGAAATATTAATTTGATTTGCTGGTATCAAACCTTTTCTTAAAAGCGCAATTTGGAGAAGAAAGAAAAACACTTTACAATGGTATATCGTACGATCAGATTATCCGGACTTCTTGTGTGCCTAATTCAACCATCAAAGTTACTCTTTACTTTTCAAAAAATGGACATAGCACTGTCCACTCCTTTCTTTCACTGCAAAATATATAACAAATATTAACGGGTTTTATTTACTTCACGACAATAGGTTAAAGTATTTGACTGTTTTTAGAAATCCTAATAAAATACTATGTTAGCTGATTGTATAACATTTGGTAATAGTGAAAAGATTCATCTAATTTGTTTATGCAGATACGCGAGATACAGAGATTATCATGAACGCTGAAAGCTTTTGTTGCCGATAATTCTTTTTAAAGAGAATGGCTATATATAAGCTGCGCGATTCTCCCTAGGATCAGGGAAAATAACTTATCTCCAAGCTTACGAGGATCAGGGAAAATAACTGATTGCCAAGCTCTCTAGAATCAAGGAAAATAACTGATCGCCAAGCTCCCAAAGGATCAGGGAAAATAACTGATCGCCAAACTCGGACAGCGAAATCCCCGATTCTATAAGATTATTTTAAATCAGTTGTCATTGATATGCATGTCTCTATTGTGCGCTTAACTTTTTTCTGTGATTGTAGGTTGTACGTTACAATAATGGTCTTTTGTAAATAGAATGTTTCTACAATTCACTTTTGTCCATCATCGTAAGTTGTAAAAAGGATGTTTACATAGTATTTGAGTTTGGATCATTCTAAGCTCAGTTTTTTTACAATCAGATTGAATTGTTTCATTGGAGTGATTTGCATTTAGTATCAAGTGAAATTTGTGTAAATAGGGATTAGCTATATCAGTTTGTGGGAATCCATGATCAGAGTTTGTGTTGTTGACATTATATATAATTCGAGAGGAATTATTTATTGGAATTACTTAAACGCTCATTCACTTATGGATTTATATACACACTTTTCAATTATTGTGAACTCATTCGAAGACATTCTAGACTGCATTATTGTGTTACATCAGGGCATTCACGACCACTGGAATTCACTTGAAACATTCAATACTTTTGGACTTGTGATAGAACATTTAGACTATTGGGATTTAATTAACAATACTTTAAGTGTCTTTTGAATTTTTACATTAGATGTAGAGAAATAAATAACGTCTTGATTTTACTTAAATTGTTGGGTTCACTTCCTTTCTGATACATAATTTATGACCAAAAGTCGTAACAACGTGGAAATGTGACCATTGTAGTTTAAAGAATTTGGGGCCAGTTTGTCACAGAAATTACACGTGCTTGCTGTATAGGAAGAAAGGTACATGGATAGAGACAAATACAAACAGTGGTTATCTGATTAAATGATAAACTTAACTGATACAAATGTAAAGATATTTGAACCTTCAGGTATCTCCTTTTAACTATTTTACGACAGATTAAATGGAAAATACACCTACTAACGGGCCGAAAGAGGACTGGAGGTATGCAGGTCATTTGCAACGTCGATTTATCCAGATCATATGCTTATGACAGAGCTTAAATGCGGAACTATGTGCTTTAATTAAATGCCCAGTTTTTAGAAAGCAACGATACGGTTTATACGTCATGTCAAATCCAATCCAATTATTTACAGTACAATATGGATGCATTGGCATCGCAGTAATGTTTCAGTATAAAGTTACGATAATTCTGCAACTAACAAAGTCGATAAGATGAACATTATATAAGTAATTATCGTCAAAACTTGGGAACGTTTACATATTGTATTTCGGAAAGAAGCAAGAATTAACAAAATGAGAAAAAAACCACGATTATTTAAACAAATGGAACACTCTAAGGTTCCCCTCGAAAGTTTATAATTATGCACATTGTTAATTTCTAAACAAAACGTAATCCCAGACGTTTGATGTAAGAGATCTTATAATATTTTAGAAAGGATGTAGGAATACTATTTTTGGAGTCCATAAGTTTCACTGAAACATTCAAAATGTACCCAATGTTGCTGGTATCTTATTTAGTACAATTACCACGGGGTTGAAATGCACAATTATACGCATTGAGTTAATGAATTTTAGAAATTAAAACATACTAGGCATTTACCATCAAGATGAAAAAGAAATTATGTTCTGAATTACTTTCGTTAACATGAAACAATATGGCGGCTGAAGGAGACTTTCTCTCCCTCTCTCTGTGATTTGGATTTTTAACGTAGCTTTAAAAAAATTTCAGTCATATCGCCACGATGAATGCAGTGTGACAGTTTATAGTGATGTTTAGCACTGGGGCATCATGCCTCAGACATGTAGCATGATGTCCCACCCAGTCACATTATCCTTACACCAGGCAGACCAGTCCTAACACTAACCTCTTAATGCTGAGTGCCAAGCGAGTGCTAGTACCATTTTTATAAGTCTTTTGTATGATTCGGCCAGGGTTAGAACCAAAGACCTCCAGCATTAGAGACGGACGCTCTAATTACATTTTTTAACAAACAATATATGCAGTCAGATTTTCTTCCATGGAGTAGGCACATGTTACCCGTCACCTTCTTCAATTTGATTATTCGGGTTAAAATGGTAAACTACGTCATCCGAGTGAATCAGTTTTAGAAAGCAAATCTGTGTACCGTATGTTTGTGATGAAATATCAAAGAAGTACAGGCAGGCAAATTTTCTTAAAATTGCGGCTTGAGCAGTTTCATTAAAGTACATGTACTTAAATTTCTGTACAAGTGTACGTGTAGGAATGTTCCCGACAGAAATGGGATTGGGTAAAATACAGAACTTCGGCTAATTGTTTAAGCATTTGTTCTTGTTCGCAAGTTCTGTTTAAAGAAAGGAAATACGTCTGACTTTAAAACGATACAAACATCTTTTGCACTGATAGAATATGATATTTTGTGATTGCATGAGATGAAAACAGTTCCGATCTTTCAATCATCGTTCACCGCAAAGATTACACCTCAAGCAGATGAAGTACTTAATAAAAAGTGAAATCTTTCAACAACTGGGAAGGCAACCGGAAGCTTTTAAAAGAATCTTCGCACTTTCCCTTCACATCCTTTAGTGACATAGCGTCACGTTATAAAGTCATATGTCGTTCTGAGTTGTAACGCCCACGAATTTCATTGATGGGTGGAAAATTCTTTGAAGTTAAATATAAATAGAATCATAAACTCACGTTCTTCATTTTTTCTATATATTTTAATTACCCTTTTAATTTATCTGTTTATTTTTTAGATATTTTTCTTTTTTACAAATATCAGCCATTCCTAATCTTTGGTGTCTGAAACTGTTCTTGATATAGGATATGCAATCATAATATGTAATAACATTATCGAGGATCTCCAATTATGATGTGTAATAACATTTTTGAGGATCTCCAATTATAATGTGTAATAAAACTTTTGGGGATCTCATTGCATTGCTTGCAATAAATATTTGCTTAAAAAAGCAGGCACTAATTTTAAAAAAACTCGCTGAAATCCGCAGTATATTCAAGGAGTTTCATTTTTTACAAATCATAGAACACTCATGCATGCATCTCTAAGCAAATCTGATTTACAATCATGCAAACGTCTCTATGAAAATCTGATCAACGCTCATGCATACGTCTCTATGAAAATCTGATGAACACTCATGCATGCGTCTCTATGAAAATCTGATGAACACTGATGCATGTCTCTAAGCGAATCTGATGAACACTCATACATGCGTCTCTATGAAAATCTGATGAACACTCAT